>SJYX01010168.1:143775-325891 GCA_006410675.1 Oreotragus oreotragus | reverse complement strand
GGGGGGGGTGGGGGTGGGAGCGGGGGAGGGTCGGGGGAGGGAAGTGGCAAAGGGCTATTAGGAAGATAATTCACCCCACTCCCCTACTTCCTGGACCACAGAGTCTTCGGGGAAGCTTGACAAAACAGAGAAACTGTGATAGTAATTAACCTCCGAAAGCAAATAAATCTTTCCAGACAATCTTAAAAATTATTAACTTACAATTGTGAGCACAACCCAAGTGAACGGGAAATTTAAATTGACCAACAAATTCATGCCAGAAACCTTTGAGCTGGTCCCTTTCTAAGATTCTCTCTGTTGATACTCCTGCCTCTTACTTCCTCCTTCTTTTGCCAGCCTGGTCCAGTGGTATTTCTTCCCCATCTTACTTGTACACTTTCTCTCACTTGTGTCTCTCTCTTCCCATCTCAGTCTCTCCCCACCCTAGGTGTCTCCTCTTTACCTTCTTTGTGCCCTGTCTCTATCTCAACAGGTCTCACTCTCAGTCGTTCCCACCCATGATTCCTCTTCCTGGCTTGTATGTCTTGAATATTTATTGATCACACACACCCCCATTCAAAATTTGAAAGTGGAAAAGTTGTCAGTTATTTCTCTAATGATCCAAACTTAAATTTACCACTGTGTCACTTCCCTAAACCAAATATTCCTGATGAATATTCCTGAGTGCAAAGCCTGATTCATCTCTGACAACTGTACCTCCCTCCGCTTTTCCCCAGTTTCTAGTCAATCTCTTCCCATTTCCTAGAGAGTCTCTCCTTACTCTGCCACAGGCAACTGTTCTTTCCTCCTCTTCCCATTGGACCAAATCAAGTGTAAATTAAGGATCTTGAGATAAGAAATTGTCCTGGTTGCAAAGGTGGGCCTTTAGAAGGGTCCATGAAAGTAGAAGTGAGAGGCAGGAGAGGAAGTCAAGAGTGATACATTGTGAGAAGGACTTGACCAGCTGTTGCTAGCCTTGAAGAAAGAAGAAGGGGTCCCATGCCAAGGAATGCAGAAGCTGAGACATGGGGCAAGGAGACAGATTCTCCCTGAGAGTCTCCAGAAAGAAAGGCAGCTTTGAAGACACATTGATCTTAGTGCAATAAGATTCATGTCAGATCTCTGCTCTAGAGAGCTGTACAATAATAAATTTGGGTTGTTTTAAACCACCAAGCAATTTTTTGGTATAGGTAACAATACAGCAGGAATAGGTAACTGATACAACACTGCTCTTTTAGTTACGGTGTGTGTGTTAGTCGCTCATTCATATCTGACTCTTTGCAAACCCATGGATTGTAGCCCGCCAGGCTGCTCTGTCCATGGAATTCTCCAAGCAAGAATACGAGAGTGGGTTGCCATTCCCTTCTCCAGGAGATCTTCTTGACCCAGGGATGGAATCCGGGTCTCCTGCATTGCAGGCACATTCTTTACTGTCTGAGCCACCAGGGAAGCCCTTTTTAGCTATGGAGAAACCCACAAATGCCTTGTCTTCTTCTTAACAGCAATCCGAGACAGCACCTCTTTTCAGTCATCTTGGCATACCCAAACCTTGTGTTTCAAGCAGTCTGTCCCCTGAACATTTGCTTTTCTTTCCGTGTCTGTACCAGTGCTCACAGCATTGTCTCCAGAGTGCCCTCCTCCAGATGCCACCTGACCTACCTCACTTCAGTGCTCATGGATTCCACGGAACTGTCTGTGATCTCTCCCTTCTCTGATTCTCCAGAACTCTGATTTTTCAGGGTATATTCCATTTCAATTGGTGCTTTCTAAGGGGAGAGAAGGAAACAAGAGAGAAGAATGGAGTTTACATGCACAGGTTGAAACTGCTCCAGGTTCTCTCTTCCCACAAGACTGTTTTCCTCTCTCTGCTGCAGCAGTTACCACCACACTGTGTTACTATAAGTTATTTACGCGTCTGTTTGGCCACTGGATGATGAGTGCCTCCAAGGTGGACACCACGTCTTACCTCCCTTTCTGGGTCTTAGCCCCTAGATCCATGCTTTGGCCACTGGATGATGAGTATCTCCAAGGTGGACACGTCTTACCTCCCTTTCTGTGTCCCAGCCCCTAGATCCATGCCAGGTACACAGTAGGTACACAATGACTATTTCTTAAATGAATAGATGATGAGAGCAAGTGCAATGTCTGCTTGTGTTGAACAGACGGGACTACTACTAATTTTTTCTTGCACCATTTGTCTCTATTTGGTTGGGCTGGTCATTTGAAGCACCTCAGTTAATGCGCTAGGGTTTTAAATGGCACTGCTTTGATGCACAGCTTAAAACATAGACTTTTCTTTTGTCTTATTTGTTTTTGTTTTGCTTTTTCTAAAGAAGACTCCCACCATAAAAGTTTCTTTTAATCAGCTTTATTTAAAAGGTGCTACTATTATAAGTAAAATTATTATAATCATGCAGGCTCTTTGCCCCAACAATTCTACTACTAAAAAGGTATCATAAGGATAATAAGCCTATGTACACAAAGGTTTACCTAAGAGCATGTTCAGTGAGGGATCTTTTATAAGATTAAGAAATAGCCCAAATGTAATGTTGCTGTAGTAATGCGTAGTCGCCCAGTAGGGTCTGACTCTTTGCTACCCTATGGACTGTAGCCCTCTGGGCTCTTCTGTCCATGGGATTTTCTAGACAATAATACTGGGGTGGGTGGCCATTCCCTCATCCAGGGGATTTTCCCAACCCAGGGATCGAACCCTGGTCTCTTGCATTGCAGGCAGATTCTTTATCATCTGAGTCACAAGGAAGTCCCCAGAATGTGATGAGGGATTATCTAAATAAATTATCTCTACTATGAGATACCATTCAATTATCAAACATGATTTTGTCAACTGATATTTATTATATAGAAAGATGTTTGTGAATATTTTTACTTTTCTATGTTTATTTTTGTTTTCTAGCTACCATATAATAAGCTTATGTTTAAAATTTAGGTTTAATTGTTATTTTAAAATAGTTTTGCCTCCAAAAGAAAAATTGCATAAAACTTCAATATTTTTCCAAATTCCAAGAAAACTCATCTACAGATGAGATTCAAATTCTCTGACTATGACAAAAGCAGCGTAAAATCACAAAGGCTTGAAATATAACTCATCCCATTAATTCATTCATTCACCCTAGGAACATTTATCGTACTGTCTCAATTAATGTCTTTGACAGCAAGCAACAGAAAAGGACTCTAGAAAAGTTAAGCAAAAGGGAAATTACTGGAATGTTATTTAGGGATGCAGAATTGCTGAGATTCTGGAAGCCAGGCTTAGAGAAGCAGGTACCAGGAGAGCTCCAGAGAACCAAAAAAGAAGAAAGTTAAGCCCCTGGTTCACAGAGGAACTCCATCAGGACCATGTGCCATCCCTCATGAAGCGGTGAATGGCCTCTACCAGTTCACCATCCTTGACTCACTCAACCAAGTCCAAAGTTACTGGTAAACACACCACACAGGCACAAGTTATCTTTGCATCTGCTCCTTCCCCTGTTCTGAATCAGAGAGTGAGGAAGGTAATATCCAGTCCCTCCACAAAGACTACAAACAGGAGGGGAAATTTCATTTCCCCAGTAATCTTGGAGTGTTGTTAGGAAGGCAGAATGGAAGCTGACAGCCCCAAAATAGTAAATTATCACTCCAAGCCCCTAAGATGTGCCAGCCATCCTTCTAGACTCACTTTCTCTACTAGGAACCTCTGGTACAGAAATACCACTCAGGGGAGATTTAAGAAAGCTTTGATTTATTATTTCACTTATAAACGTGAAAATGTTAAGATTTTCTATTGTTAATTTATTCTAGTCTGCAAAAAAAAAAAAAAAATACTATTTTCTTCTTCTAGTTGTCCACACTTTGCTTGGCTGGTACAAAAGTTCTCCTATGTATTTACCCATAGCAGCCTACCACGGACTGAAGCATCTTCTCAGAAACACAACATGAGGGTTATCATCAAAGGTTCAAAACTTGTTTTAAGTTTATTTGGCTCTGGGTTCCTTAGCTGCAAGGTGGAGGGGTGTGTGTGTGTGTGTGACAGAGAGAGAGAGAGAGAGAGAGAGAAGGAGGGAGGGACAGAGAGGGAGAAAGAAAGTAGGCAGAGAACAAAGAGAAAGGAACAAAGAAGATAGAAATCAAATTCCAAATCCAAATTACTGAAATAAATCAATGCTTCTCTTGAACTCACAAACTAAGTCTGCATACCTTCCATCCACTTAAGAGCTCCTAAAAATTTAAACAGTTGAACAAAGAGTTTTAATGCAGCTGCAAAAGAATGGAAACCAAACCATGAATACCTTTCCCATAATGAAGCCAGAGTAGTTGCCTTCATTTTAATAAACAGCACAGAATAAACCCTAGAACAAGACACTGGCATCATCTTGTGTCAAGAAACAACTTCTAACAAAATCTCCTCTAAATTAAGTTGAAAGTGGAGAAACATTTTCAATCTGTTGTTGGTAAGAATCAAATCTCCCAACAGAGGGTTATGTTTATTCTTACTTTGCTACACACCCTGGAGTGTATGATTATCTCCTACATCCCCTAACCCAAAGCAGACCTGTTGAGCAAGGGTTGTTGCTCAGGCTCCTCAACTCAAGCTCCAAGCAGGTTTTGTCTTGAGCTTGCTTCCACTTCTAGCCCAGCTCACACACTCTGCTCTCCCACTGTATTCTAGCCATCCTGGGCTATTGTGTCTAGTCATGCATGGCTCTCTGGCCAGGGGACCTTTGCATTGACTGTTTAATAAACCTGAAATGCTTCTCCTCTGGTCCAGCCTTTTACAGAGAGGCTTCCCCTTGACTGGCTATCCCCATCCCATTATTTTCTGTTCTGGCACTCTGTTTATGTCACCTATAGACCTCATCTCACTCTGTAACTAATTCATTGGCATATTTTTTTTTTAACTTGCTTACTCTCTGCCTCTCCAATAAAACATAAGCTACTAGAGGTAAGAGACTCCGAACTTCAGGAAGAGCCTGGGTTAGAGTGGATACTCCTTGGTATCCAGTCCCAAAATATGAACGGGACACTAGAATTTGAGACTGTGCTTTCCAGTGAGTCAGAGTTGCCCAAGAACCAAGGAAACCAAAAGAACCCATAACTCTGTGAATAAAAGGATGATCATTTCTGTGAGAGGATGTGGCTTTGGGAGATAGAGACTCGTGTGTAGGAGGGGCTGTTAAATGGAAAAGGTGATTTAGATGCTCTGACATTATGCCTGCAATTGAAAGCAGATGAGGATCCAAAGGAGGTGAGAAGCTTCAGGTTGCCTCTAACTAGGAAGAGCTGCCCAGAAGTCAGTCTATTCCAAAAGGGATTAACAATATTAAGTAACAGAGTACGAGACCACAAAAATTCAAAGACAGGCTGTTCTTAGTAACTTGCTACATGTCAAAGTCTATTATGAACCTGCTTTGAATGCTGAAAAGCTGGGTGCCTGAACTGGCAGAGAACAGAGGCAAATAAAAGTAGCCAAGCAGAGTAATCATGTCCAGATAAGAGGCTACTGGCCCTATCTGTGCTTTGCTGTTCTTTGTCCTCTAGTCATTCTGATATTGTTGGGTTTAATCTATTTATGGCCATTAACTAATCCATGTTTTATTATTGATAAAAATTAAATAAATGAATAGTTTTTGGGAAGGAAAACTGGAAAATAAAGTTTTCCAAGAACAGCCAAGTCACAAGAAAAACATCATAAGTGTGATCTGCCAGGTAAAACTCTGATGCAACTGAAATTGTACGACTTTGTTTTAAAATGTCTATGTAGTAAAAATTTACTGTTTTTTTTTTTTTTTGGTGTGTAGTGTTGTGAATTTTAACAAATTTATAGAGTTCTGTAACCACATTCAGGATATGGCAAAACTAAATTTTAATATGGACAAGGGTAAATTTTAAATATTATATTTAGTGGGATATTTTTAACTAGCTTTGGCTAATGTGAACAAATCTCTTCCCCCTCCACACTGCTCATCCTTCCCTGCTTTATATCAGTTTGTCCCATTAATGAATTTGGAAGCTTTTCCTCTGTAGCTAGAAGATGGGGCTCTGATGAGGGCAGAAGCTACAGTGAAAAGAGAAAAATGGGGGATATGGAGTGGCCTCTCACCCCACCAGATTCCTTGGACTGGTTTGAGTTGTAGCAAGAAGGGATTAGAAGCAGAAACCAATGGGAGCCTTCAGGAAGAATTTGAGAGAGGCTGGGCACAAGTCAAGACCCTGTGTTTAGGATTCAACTAGTGAAGCAGAGCTCAGACCCAGGGAGGAAGCCTGTCCTTGCACCTGACGAGGCAGGTCATTCAGAACCAGACCCCCTGGCACAGACACTGGCAGTCCCAGGAAGGGTAGAGGCAGCAGGGACCTGTCACCAAGAAGCATTGAAGGCAACAGAAGTGGTCAAAGCAAAGAGGGACAAGGTGAGTATGGATGAGATCGCTGGATTCTAGGTACATGTGTGGACTCATTTTGGGGTCTCCCACAGATAATAAGGTAGCACTTACGATAAGATGGTTGGGCTTCACTGGTGGCTCAGATGGTAAAGAAATCACCTGCAATGCAGGAAACCTGGGTTTGATCTCTTGGGTTGGGAAGATCCCCTGGAAAAGGGAATGGGAACCCACTCCAGTATTCTTTCCTAGAGAATTCCCATGGACAGAGGAGCCTGGTGGGCTACAGTCCATGGAACTGCAAAGAGTCGAACATGACTGAGCAGCTAAGCACAGCACAGTACATAACAGGATGGTTAGTGAAGGATGTCAACTCTCATTTTACGTTTAAAGATGGGCTATCTGAGTAGCTAGGGGGTTGGCTAGGTGTTCCAAATATCTGTTTCAAAATGATTTACTAGTTTTCTATGTGGTAGGCCCTATGCTCAACTATGAGAATATGGTGAATAAGATAAGAGGATGGATCCTTCTTTTCAAAGCACCCAGAGCCAATCAGAGGAGACAAGGTTGAGCACAGATAATTTCAACACATTGTAAACGTTAATAACGTAAGCATAGGTGGTAAACAGAGCTCATTGTATTTATTATTGCTATTATTTTATTATTACATAACAAATATTTATTCAGTTCAGTTCAGTCGCTCAGTCGTGTCTGACTCTTCGCGACGCCATGAATCGCAGCACGCCAGGCCTCCCTGTCCATCACCAACTCCTGGAGTTTACTCAAACTCACATCCATCAAGTCAGTGATGCCATCCAGCCATCTCATCCTCTGTTGTCCCCTTCTCCTCCTGCCCCCAATCCCTCCCAGCATCAGAGTCTTTCCCAATGAGTCAACTCTTCTCATGAGGTGACCAAAGTGCTAGAGTTTCAGCTTTAGCATCATTCCTTCCAAAGAAATCCCAGGGCTGATCTCCTTTAGAATGGACTGGTTGGATCTCCTTGCAGTCCAAGGGACTCTCAAGCGTCTTCTCCAACACCACAGTTCAAACGCATCAATTCTTCGGCACTCACCTTTCTTCACAGTCCAACTCTCACATCCATACATGACCACTGGAAAAACCATAGCCTTGACTAGATGGACCTTTGTTGGCAAAGTAATGTCTCTGCTTTTGAATATGCTATCTAGGTTGGTCATAACTTTCCTTCCAAGGAGTAAGCGTCTTTTAATTTCATGGCTGCAGTCACCATCTGCAGTGATTCTGGAGCCCCCAAAAATAGTCTGACACTGTTTCCACTGTTTCCCCATCTATTTGCCATGAAGTGATGGAACCAGATGCCATGATCTTCATTCTCTGAATGTATTAAGTGCTATTAACTATTGACTATTAATTATTGACTATTGACTATTAAGTGTATTGCTAGTCAATCACTATGAAAGTTTAAGGAACTTGGTATTAAGATGACATGACATGGCTGGAAAGTGTCAGAGTCAAGGTTAGAATTAAGGCTGCTTGAATTTAAAGACTTTGCCAAATCAACTGTGAAATAAAAATCATAACAATAGTAGCAACAATATATAAACAATGTTAATTGCTGATGTGTTATATGTATTGGGCATTTATCTATGTCAACGTGCGGTAGTCAGTCAATCGTGTCCAGCTCTCTATGACCCCATGGACTATAGCCCTCCAGATTCCTCTGTTCTTGGAATTCTCTAGGAAAGAATAATACTGGAATGGGTTCCCATTCCCTTTTCCAGGGGATCTTCCCAACTCAGGAATCAAACCCAGGTCTCCAGCATTGTAGGCAGACTCTTTACTGTCTGAGCCACCAGAGAAGCCCAAAGTACGTGTTAGTCACCTCAGGACTGTGTCACTCTTTGTGACCCCATGGACCATAGCCATCCAGGCTCCTCTGTCCATGGAATAGTCCAGGCAAGAATACTGGAGTGGGTTGCCATTCCCTCCTTCAGAGGATCTTCCTGACTCAAGGATTAAACCTGAGTCTTCCATATTGTAGGGGGAGTCTTTACTATCTGAGCTACCAAGGAAGCTCAAAGTGTGTTTGTCATGTGTGACTCTTTGTGACAACATGGATTATAACCCACCAACCTCCTCTGTCCATGGAATATTTCAGGCAAGAATCGGACTGGGTTGCCATTTTATTCTCCAAGGGATCTTCCCAACCCAGGGATCGAACCTGAATCTCCAAATTAAGGGACACTTGCTCCTTGGAATAAAAGCAATGACAAAGCTAGACAGTGTATTAAAAAGCAGAGACATCACTTTGTCAACAAAGGTCCATATAGTCAAAGCTATGGTTTTTCCAGTGGTCATGTGTGGATGTGAGACTCGGACCACAATGAAGGCTGCACGCCAAAGAATTGATGCTTTTGAATTGTGACTCCCTTGATCAGCAAGGAGATCAAACTGGTCAATCCTAAGAGAAATCAACCCTCAATATTCATTGTGATGACTGAAGCTGAAGCTGAAGCTTTGGCCACCAGATGTGAAGAGCTGACTCACTGGAAAAGACCTTGATGCTAGGAAAGATTGAGGGCAGGAGAAGAACAAGACATCAGAGGATGCGATGGCTGGATGGCATCACCAACTCAATGGACATGAGTTTGAGCAAATTTCAGGAGACAGTGAAGGACAGGGAAACCTGGCATGCTGCAGTCCATGGGATCACAAAGAGTTGGACATGACTTAGCAACTGAACAACAACAACACTTAAACTATCTCATACTATTCCAAGAACTATTATTCAGAGAGAAACAATAAAATCAGGCTGAATTTTTGATGCATGAGAAAGCAAAACAGGGGCCAGGATATTATGGAGAAACAATCCAGTATGATGTTAAGACTGTCTCAACATTTGGAGCTGTCTAGCACTGTAGATACCAAAGCACAGGCTGAATGCCATCTGCCAGGAATGCTGAAACAAGAACTCTTGTTCCAGATGCAAGGTTCAACATCACCTCTGCTACTTCCCCAGCTCACTGATTTTCTTCTGTTGAAGTTTGAAAAGCTCAGGCTCTTTTGCCAGCACCTTCTCTGGCTAACACTTAAATGTCAAAACTTTTACTCTTCTTTCACTTTCTGTAGGCCCCTATACTATTCCATCCACTGTGTTTGCTTTTTAATTATCATCTGTGTGCTAACAGGTACCAAACTTCAGCCCAGAATTCTTTTCAGAGCTCCAGTTATATCTCTTGAATGTAAGATATCCAGGCTGCTGGTCTTGGGAATACTTGGTCTAATTTGGCCTAGACGACCATGGAATAGATCTCTCTATGGAAAAACATAAAAAGAGGTGAATTGGTTTAAACAAGATCTTAGAAAACTTACAGAAATGGAAAACTTACAGAAATGGTAACGGTGTTTGGTGGTGTTTAAAAACAGAAGGATTTTGGGACTTCCCTGACAGTCAGTGGTTAAGACTCCACACTTCTACTTCCCAGAATTTGATCCCTGATCAGGGAACTAAGATTCTGCAAGCCTTGTGGTATGGCAAAAAATAACAACAAAAACAAAAGGAGGGATTTTAACTTGAGTGGCACAGACTTGCTTCTTTGACCACCTGGAAAGAAACATAATATAAGCATATCATTTGGATGTTCATGGACAAAATAATATCATAGTGATTTAAGTGCTATTTTCAGCCTGGAAACAGTTAAGAACACTTAACTAAGATGGTCAGGCTGTGTATTTCTCAACTTCAATATTGTATGAATAACAGTACAACTGACAAAGTTTGAGAGGTAAAAGTGAGAAGGTTTTGTAAATGTCCTTAGCATACAGCTTGGGAATTAAGAGAATCCTTGTGATTAACAGAATGAGAAATAAATGAAGGTTTAATTGTGTTATTTAAAGTTGTAGAGGTAACCACAGAAGGGATTGAGACTATGATATTGGGAGGTCAATAAACAACCACAAATGAAGAAATTAAAAAGTGCCCTTCTCTGACAGTGAAGTATAGATTACAAAACCATGAAATGCTTCAGCCATCTCTGTCATTCTAGGCAGAGCCAGTCTAGGGGTAAAAACAGTGCGTGAGGAGGATGAGCCAGAGAAATGAACAAAAGTTCAAATGATGCCATCATCAGTGGTATCATACTGTACTTGGGGCCATAGATAAACCTTGACTTACTTAGTTATGTAAAGCAATATATTTCCTGATTGCCTACACAGTCTTCTTCATCTACTTCTATGGGCAATAAAATCTCAGTTTTATTCAGTGGTGCACTGATCCCATATAAATATTCTCAACCCCCAGCACTAGCCAATGAAATTTAAACAGATGTGCTGTATGGAACTTCCAGGAAGACTCCTTCAAGGTTCTTAATGTAGCTAGAGCATGCTATGTTTCTTTTGCTCCTTCCTCCTTCCTGTTGTGTGGATGGAGGAGCTTCAGCAGCAAGCATTTTGAAACCTTGAAAATGGAAGGTATGAGGAAGTGGGAAAATAACAGAGCCCAGGTCCCTGATGAATGTAGAGCTTACATAGCAAAGACTGATTGTGTATCTTTAGCCTTCCTTTTACCTAAGAAAATAAATGATAAGGTGTTAAAGTTTCTATTAATTTGTATTTTCCACTGTATTCAGTAAATCTATTCCTAACCAATATAGCTGGTGTTTCTATAATTTAAAAAATTAAACAATCCTGCTAGATTAACTGAAACAAAAAATTCTCTTCTCTGGAGACCACTGATTCTCAGATAGCTGAAAAAGTAGACAGATGACTATCACTTTTCCTATAAGCACTACATTATTTGATTTTTGAAATTTTGACATAAAAAATAAAAAAAGGAAGACAATATAACAAGTCATGGAAAGGCCACAGAGTAAGAAGTAAACACTAAAATACATGATTTAAGGGAGCTCTAGACTACCACTTATGAAGATTAATGTTATACAGAACCCAGGATAATTCTCCATCTAAGGGAAAATTTAAATTATGGAAGAAATCACTAGAAAGCATTGTGTTCATGTGTATACACACACATAAATATACTCAAACAGGTCTCATAGACTATTAAATGATATGTAAAAATGTTCACAAAATAATATGGAGAGAAAAAAGTGGAATGCCTAACAGCACATTTAATAGCATCCTACTTGTAGAAATGACTGTGATACAGGACTAAAAATCTATGAGGAATTTTCTGGTATTTCCCAAAATATTAGCACTAGTTGTCTCTGGGTGCCAGAATCTTAGTTCATGCTTGCCTTTTTGTCTTATACTTTTCAGTATTTGTCAGATTTTCTACATTGAGTATATCTTATTTGATAATCAGAAAAAAAGCAACATATAATACTTTTTTCCAAATGTGTTTAAAAATAATTTTTAATTAAAAGGAGTCCTGAGCATTGATAACATAGCTATTTTGGAATACCAGCTGGTATCAGTTGAATTGAGGGAGATTAAAGCAGGGGATGTGACCACACCTGGTCTCAGAGTGATAGGAAATGAAGCATCCCGGCCCCAAAGGCTAACTGGGCTGTCCTCATAGTCATGCCAAGGGCCACACTCTGAGGGTTCAGAGCAGCGGGTATAGCCTGAGATAAAGCTGCTTAAGCAGGGAGTGCAGCCCACATACTCTAAACAGACATGAACACAGGAGCACAGCAACTCACCTCCATGTAGGGGAAGATAGACCCAGGCAGCCAGGTTTTACTGTGGCTTCTTTCATCCTCTGGCCAGGAATGGACCTGGGAAAGTGGAGTCAGGAAGACAGAGGAGCACGTGACAGGGGCATGAAGTGGCACATGCTTAGGGCTAGTGTCCTTCTGCACACACGGGTGATAACAAAGCCTGGCTTTGTGTGTTTTACGGCTTCTAGTATCTTTCTGATCCAGAAGGCAGCCTGGGTCATAAAGCACCCTGAGGAGAGAACATGAAAGAAGGTACAAAGTTGATAAAGATATTCTCTCATGTTGGCACCAGTAAGTACAATAAACTCCAGATTAAGAACACAGAGTCAAAGAGGAGCCTTTGAAATGAATTAGCCAATTGACTTTTAAATACAAAGCAAAATCATCATAATCTTAAGAGGAAAATGAAAAAAATTTTAAAGGTAAATATTTAATTTGAAGGCCCTTCTCTAGCTTCATTTTATAGTCTAAAAAATGAGATAATTAGGTAAGATCAACATTTTTAAACTTTTGGTAAAAGTTACACAGTAAAATTATTGGAAGGGCATGATTCTAATATAAGATTGACGCCAGTTCATGAACATTAATCCTCTTGTCGGCACTTGTCATGAATAGTTTAAAGCAAAAATAAACAAATGGGGCCTAATTAAACGTAAAAGCTTTCGCACAGCAAAGGAAAGCATAAACAAAATGAAAAGACAACCTATAGAATGGGAGAAAGTATTTGCAAATGATGCTACCAACAAGGGATTAATCTCCAAAATATACAAACAGCTCATACAGCTCAATATTTTTTTAAAAAATCAAAAAATGGACAGAAAACCCAAATAGAAATTTCTCCAAAGAAGGCATACAGATGGCCAAAATGCACATGAAAAGATGCTCAACATTACTAATTATTAGAGAACTGGAAATCAAAACTATAATGATGTATCACTTCACACCAGTCAGAATGGTCATCATTAAAAAGTCTACAAATAATAAATGCTTGAAAGGGTGTGAAGAAAAAGAAATCTTCCTACGCAGTGGGTAGGAATTTAAACTGGTGCAGCCACTATGGAGAACAGTATGACGGCTCTTTTAAAAGCCAAAAATAAACTACCATATGATCTGCAGTCCTACTCCTGGGAATATATCCAGAGAAAAACATGGTCCAAAAGGATACATGCATCCCAATGTTCATAGCAGCACTATTTCAGTAGCCAAGATATGGAAGCAACCTAAATGTCCATTGACAGAGGAAGGGATAAAGAAGATATGGTACATATATACTACGGACTATTACTCAACCATCAAAAGAAGGAAATAAAGGAAATAATACCATTGGCAGCAACATGGATGCAGTTAGGAATTATTACACTAAGTTAGCCAGACAGAGAAAGACAAACATCATATGATATTATTTATATGTGAAATCTAGAGAAATAATGCAAATGAACTTATATACAAAACAGAAATATACTCAGATACAAAAAACAAACTTATGATTACCAAAAGAGGGAGGAAGGATAAGAAGGATAAAATAGGAGGTTGGGATTAACATAAACCCACTACAATATGTAAAATAGCTAATGAACAAGGACCTACTGTATACTGCAGGGAACTATACTCAATATTTTGTAATAATCTACACAGGGAAAGGATCTAAAAGAGAATATATATATATATATATATACTTATATAATATGTATATATGTGTATATATATATGTATATAATATATGCGTATATATATGGCTGAATCACTTTGCTATGCATCTGAAACTAAAAACATTGTAAAGCAACTATACTTCAATTTTAAACAGCAAAATATGTTCTCTGTTTCCTACTCAAGTTCTTACAAGGTTTGTGTCATGCCTTCTCCTAAGCACAAATGTTTTCCCACTCTTACCACGCAGCGTTCTACAATAAGACCTCTCAGGTGCCAGGACCTTTTCCCAATATTCCTTTTCCTTCTAGCTTCTGCCTCCTCCTTTTTATAATAATAATGATAGTAATGACAATAAATAAAATGTGAACAATTCATCTGACTCCTTGGGAACAAAACCCAGAATGCCTCTGTTTTGTTGTTGTTTGGTTTTTTTTTTAAAGAGAAAATCTTTTAAAATTTCTGAGTGGCTGAGAACAAAGATGGTCTCTTAATTCACCTCTGACTCCCTAGGACCTGGTACAGCATCAGGCAGACAGAGGACACTCAATCATCTTGTAAAAATAGTGAATGAGCTCACGAATTCTTCAAGCCCTCTAAAGGTAAATACTTTATCCCTTGCTCTCACAGAATTCCCCTCCTTGAGGACTTTTATGCATCATGGACTCATTAGAAGCCAATATGACTTACTAGAGGCCTGTGAGGTAATATCATGTTCATTTAACTTGCACAAATTCAATTTTATATGTTTGTCAAAAATAGAGAAAAACAACAATTTAAATACATAAGGCAATTCTGCCTTCCATTTCCTTCAAGAACTATGTGCCTTAGACTTAACATGAGATGAGTGAAATGAATTTCATTTCCCTCATTTGATCTCAGTTTTCCTGCACATTTGTTGAAATGAACATCTCATTATGCTAAGTGTGATTTTACTGTCTAAAGTGATACATTTTTTATATAACACCTCCCCTAAATACAAACAACCAGTCATCTGATATTCAACTAAGGAGCTACAATTGATTTTCAGCTGGAGAAGAAATCGGTTGAGTTGGGTTTATTCTGAGATAGAAGGTTGCTTTCCAATGTTGTCCCTGACAAGGATTCTATTGACACTGCAATTTTTGCCCATATATATTATTTTCACATTTCAACTAACTTTGGATACCAAGTCTAAGATACAACTGCACTGTAAAATGTCTAAAATATCTGGAAAGAGTGATTTTCAATGTGTGTGAATATATGTATGAGTGTGCCTGTGTGTTCCAGGACACGTGGGTGTATATTGCTGTGACAGGTAAGATGGTTTAGGCAGAATGGAAACTCACTTTCCATCACAGAGCTTAACATTTTGTCACCTTCCTTTGGTAGTTAATAAAGTCAATTTTGCAATAATTGTAGAGATCCCTGTTATAAGAGAATGATTTTTTCCTTAAACTGAGTATATGTTTTTTACAAAGAGAAAATGAGATCAGAATTGGAGGTAAAGTTAGTTGAGGAGTTATTCCATGATACAGTGGCTACCAGAGAAAGGTGGATTCAGAGAGAGAGAACCACAGAAGCATGCCTTTTCAAGGCATCTGTGTCTTGAAAAGTACTTGTATTCCATCATTCATAGGAATTGAAGCTACACAGGAAGCATCCAAGTTACAAACTTTGTAACACTGAACAAGCTACTTCCCCTCCATGCACTTTACCTCTAAAATGAGCCTAACTATGGTACCTACCTCTTGGTATTACAGTAAAGATTAAATGAGGTAATATGTGTAAGTGCTAAGGTATTAATTCATTATCAGGCATGCAAAACTTACTCAATAATGAGTTATTGTTATCACTCTTCAATCATAAAATGAGGGATAAGATTAGACAGTCCCTCCCAGTTTAGATATTTTAGCATATTGCTGTCCAATAGAAATACATAAGCTACATAATTTTAAATTTTCTAATAGCCATATTTTAAAAAGAAGAAACAGGTAAAAGTAACTTTATATATCATATAAGAAATGAATTGCCAGTCTAGGTTCGATGCAAGATACAGGATGCTTGGGGCTGGTGCACTGGGATGACCCAGAGAGATAGTATGGGGAGGGAGGTGGGAGGGGGGTTCAGGATTGGGAACACGTGTACACCCGTGGTGGATTCATGTTGATGTATGGCAAAACCAACACAGTATTGTAAAGTAAAATAAAATAAATCTGAAAAATCTGAAAAAAAAAGTTTTATTTAATTATATATATGTAAGTTCATTTCAGCCTGTAATTGATATAAAACCCATTAATGAGATATTTTGCATTCTTTTTGTTGTATTCAGTATTTGAAGTTGAGTGGTATAGGCACTTAGAGCTGAGTGGTAAAGAATCCACCTACCAATGCAAGAGTTGTGGGTTCGATCCCTGGGTTGGGAAGATCTCCTGGAAAAAGAAATGGTAACCCACTCCAGTATTCTTGCCTGGAAAATCTCATGGACAGAGGACCATGGTGGGACCATAGTCCACGGGGTTGCAAACGTGTACACCCGTGGTGGATTCATGTTGATGTATGGCAAAACCAACACAGTATTGTAAAGTAAAATAAAATAAATCTGAAAAATCTGAAAAAAAAAGTTTTATTTAATTATATATATGTAAGTTCATTTCAGCCTGTAATTGATATAAAACCCATTAATGAGATATTTTGCATTCTTTTTGTTGTATTCAGTATTTGAAGTTGAGTGGTATAGGCACTTAGAGCTGAGTGGTAAAGAATCCACCTACCAATGCAAGAGTTGTGGGTTCGATCCCTGGGTTGGGAAGATCTCCTGGAAAAAGAAATGGTAACCCACTCCAGTATTCTTGCCTGGAAAATCTCATGGACAGAGGACCATGGTGGGACCATAGTCCACGGGGTTGCAAGAGTCAGATACAACTTAGCAAGTAAACAACAACAATGTGGGCATTAGGAAGTTTTACAGAGGAAATGGAGAGCTTCCCTTAATTCAGTGATTCAAGTAAGTGAAGGTCAGCTACAAAAATACCTATAGTAGTTGAAATGTAGATGTTCTGTGTTGTTGGTTGATAGATAACATGATGACACTTAGGGTGCACACATGCTAAGTCGCTTCAATTGTGTCTGACTCTTTGCGACCCTAACGACTGTAACCCATCAGGTTCCTCTGTCCATGGGATTCTGCTGGCATGAATACTGGAGTGGGTTGCCATGCCCTCCTCCAGGGTATCTTGTCGACCCAGGGATCAAACCTGCATCTCTTAAGTCTCCTACATTGGCAGGCAAGATCTTAACCATTAGCACCACCAGGGAAGACCGATGACACTTAGAGCAGACCTCAGTTCAAATGAGTTGCATTTCATGTGCCCAACAGCCACATTTTGCATGTTGAACAGCACAGTTCTAGAATAACAATGAGTTCAGTTTTAAAATTATTCAATTTGCTTTGCCTGAAGGACATGTAGAAAGCAATGCCTCCAAGTTACTTGAAGATTAAGCATTGGGACTTTGGATGAGAAATTAGGCTAGAAATGGAAATGAAGAAGTTATTCACACTGTTAATGTCATAAATATGGATGACCACCAAGCTTGAAATCCTTCCTAGGGGGTCATCCATTTGGTTAAAGCATTATTAGTTATATCCACAAAAAGTTACAGGAAAATACATTACCTTGAATAATGGCTGCTACGGCTATTTGGATTTCTCCATGGGTTCGTGAGAGAGCAAGAGAAATTACACTATGCTTGCATTCCTGATCAAAGCTCAGTTACTTAGCAGTGACTGTGTCCTATTTATTTTTAATAAAAATTAAAAGTTAATAGACAAGCGGAATTATAGCAATCAGCAAAGGAATGTAAAGATAGTTTTATGTTAGTACTTGAACCAGAAAACACTGACAATGAATTGTGAAGCAAAAGAGACAATCATGATGTGTGTGTGTGTATGTATGCACGCACACGTGTGCATGTGCATATATGACCAGTGGGGCCACATAATCTGCTCAGGAAGCACTGACTTTGCTGTTGACCCAGGAATCCAAAAAGATTTCTAGGAGATACACACTGGAAGTCCAGGGTGTAACAAGCAGACAGAATTTCAGATCAGGAACTGATAAGATATCAAAACTGTCACCAGTGATACTTTGGTTGGTCTGTCCTAAAGGGGCTGTCTAATGAGCCTTCTCACAGCCCATGCAAAAGAGTCCCCTGAAATTAAACCCTTTTCAGGGCTCTACACACAGTAGAAACTGCTTATTCTCATGGCATCCATCTATGACAACTAGACTGTGGAATGTAAAATGATCACACTTTTGAATCAATTTATTTTGTCTTCTGATTGTAAAATGGACAGATTAAGTTACCAGATGCTGATTCTACCATACCTAGGCTTGGAGTCTGGCTCTACCATCTGACCTGGAAGCTAATCTCTCTAAACCTCAGTTTACTAAAATGAAAACATGACAGCCTGTCATTCACAGGGATGTTGTAAGGCTTGCACGAGGTATCCAAACCCCTAGGCTCAGAGCCAGGCATCTTGCTGTTACTAGACTTTGTTCTAAACTCCCTCTTTGCAAGGTTTTAATTTGGCAGATCATAACCAACTCATTGGAAAAGACTGATGCTGGGAGGGATTGGGGGCAGGAGGAAAAGGGGACGACAGAGGATGAGATGGCTGGATGGCATCACTGACTCGATGGACGTGAGTCTGAGTGAACTCCGGGAGTTAGTGATGGACAGGGAGGCCTGGTGTGCTGCGATTCGCAAAGAGTCGGACACGACTAAGCGACTAAACTGAACCAAGAATAAGCATTTGGATCGTTCTATACATTTTGCTCCATATTATGCATTTAATTATTCTGGGTGGTTGAGGGGAAAGAATCAATAAAAATGCCAACAAGGAGGACAATTTTAAAAAACATTATAACCAAATCCAAACATAAAAATAGAAGGGAAAAAATGTATTCTAGCTTCATGAGAAGAATCTTTAACATAACATTATGAACCCACTGGGACACAAGAGAATCTTCTGGGGATGGGAATTCAACAGAAGGAAATTAAGTTCTGAGCCTCATTCAAGGGAGTTTAGCTATTAAAATATGAACATATGGCCTCATGTATCAGATAGCTCCTGGCCTTGAGAAACTATTCTGGCTTCCCCTTCTGAGGTAAGTAGAGGAGAAGCCAGAATAGTTTCTCAGGGCCAGGAACTGTCTGATACGTGAGGCCATATGTTCATATTTTAATAGCTAAAATATCTCCCATTTCCTTCTGCTTCTCACATTTTAGGACTCTATATCTGTGGCAGGATTGAGTTCTGCAGATTCAATTAATGAGCATTTGACAAAATGACAATAATTATCTTTTGAAGATCCTTCTCTGCCTGGGAAGAGAATCCTCCCTATCATTCTTGGGATTATAGGATCCAGGATCAAAAGGAAATGATGTGGGGTGAGGGTAACAGGAAGAACGTGAGGATTTGGGGAGAGAGAGGGCAGAGAAGCTGGAAAGGAGAATCTGCAGTTTGACAGGTGGCTGGGAGAAAGCAGGAAAAGGGGGAATTTGAAAGTTCCTGGGGTTTATGTTTCCGCTTCAGTTACTGAGACAAACTTACAAATTTGTTTTTAAATGATTGTAGACAACTGGATATGTTTTGATAAAACACCAGTCCTAGACCAACCAGGGCACTGTCCCACTCCATCCCACCCTCTGACCTGTGGCACTATCAGTCTTCCCATTGGCTACAAAGAGCCCAGGAGTCACCTGGGCAGGTTTACCCCCTTTCAGATGGATACACCCCTCTAAAGTAGTCTCTTAAATGACATTATTGAAGATATCCCAAAAGTGGCTTTTTGGTCTGGGAAAAACCTAAAATGACAAAAGTTTAGTTATTTCCTTTTCTTATATAGTTCACAGTTTTCTTTGCCTAGACTCATGTCCATCCTTTGCAGAGAATATAAACAATGGGCAGAATATATTTTTTTCTTTTGGGAGGTCTGATTCCTTTCATTATTTTTCCTTATGTGTTTCAACTCTTCTTAATGCTTTTACATTGAAATGGGAAAATAACTGATAAATGATGACAGATTTCCTCCCACTCTTCTCTCCTCTCCATTTTTTGGGGTAACTCCAGGACAATATTCAAACAATTTAAGCATTGTCTCTTTAGAAGCTCTCTTGACGTCTCTCTTTAACATACAGCACCTTGTGCAAAGATTATCACATCACTTATCACACTGTATTAGGATGTACAATGTACCCCAGATCTCTCTGGTAAGCAGAATGAGATAGCTCATTTACCTCCTTTTCTNGGCCCACTTGACTTCACATTCCAGGATGTCTGGTTCAAGTTGAGTGATCACACTATCATGGTTATCTGGGTCATGAAGATCTTTTTTGCATAGTTCTTTTGTGTATTCTTGCTATCCCATCTTCTTCTGTTAGGTCCATAGCATTTCTGTCCTTTATTGAGCCCATCTTTGCAGGAAATGTTCCCTTGGTATCTCTGATTTTCTTGAAGAGATCTCTAGTCTTTCCCATTCTATTGTTTTCCTCTATTTCTTTTCACTGATCACTGAGGAAGGCCTTCTTATCTCTCCTTGCTATTCTTTGGAACTCTGCATTCAAATGGGTATATCTTTCCTTTTTTTTCTTTGCTTTTTTCATCTTTTCTTTCTCAGCTATTTGTAAGGCCTCCTCCGGCAACCATTTTGCCTTTTTGCATTTCTTATGCTTGGGGATGGTCTTGATCACTGCCTCCTGTACAGTGTCATGGACCTCCGTCCATAGTTTTTCAGGCACTCTGTCTATCAGATCTAGGCCCTGAAATCTATTCCTCACTTCCACTGTATAATCATAAGGGATTTGATTTAGGTCATACCTGAATGGTCTAGTGGTTTTCCCTACTTTCTTCAATTTAAGTCTGAATTTGGCAATAAGGAGTTCATGATCTGAACAGTCGGCTCCTGATATTGTTTTTGCTGACTATATAGAACTTCTCCATCTTTGGCTGCAAAGAATATAATCAATTTGATTTCGGTGTTGACCATCTGGTGATGTCCATGTGTAGAGTCTTCTCTTGTGTTGTTGGAAGAGGGTGTTTGCTATGACCAGTGCGTTCTCTTGGCAGAACTCTGTTAACCTTTGCCCTGTTTCATTCTGTACTCCAAGGCCAAATTTGCTGTTACTCCAGGTGTTTCTTGACATCCTACTTTGCATTCCAGTCCCCTATAATGTCCTATAATGAAAAGGACATCTTTTTTGGGTGTTAGTTCTAGAAGGTCTTGTAGGTCTTCATAGAATTGTTCAACTTCAGCTTCTTCAGCATTACTGGTCGGGGCATAGACTTGAATTACCATGATATTGAATGGTTTGCCTTGGAAGTGAACAGAGATCATTCTCATTTTTGAGATTGTGCCTAAGTACCGCATTTCGGACTCTTGTTGACCATGATGGCTACTCCATTTCTTCTAAGGGATTCATGCCCACAGTAGTAGATACAATGGTCATCTGAGTTAAATTCTCCCATTCCAGTCCATTTTAGTTCACTGATTCCTGTAATGTCAATGTTCATTCTTGCCATCTCTTGTTTGAACACTTCCAGTTTGCCTTGATTCATGGACCTAACATTCCATGTTCCTATGCAATATTTCTCTTTTCAGCATCAGACTTTACTTCCAGTTCCAGGGCTGGAGAAGGGAAAAATACAAGATGAGGATGGAACACAAAGTAAGGAAGTGTTTTTAAGAAAATGGTTGCATGTCAAATCTGAGAGAATTGGGGCATCACAATGAGTAATAGCAGTAATGGATTATAACTGATTGAATACAATCAGAATCCCCAAGTCCATAATAAACAAATAAGAAAAAGGGGAAAATTCTTCCTGGTAGAGGGCCAATACAAACTGTAGAAGAAACAGTAGTTAGAAAAGTCACTAGTTTGCAACCATATGGTAATACTGAGTCAGGCAGATGTTACCAGTGGAGGAAGTTGGACGGAGGGAAGAATATCATTACAGTTTCCAGTGGACTCTCTTGAGATTAATGACCAAGGAGGATACAGTAACTTCACAGTGGAGAAGTCTGTCAAGCATCAATCACCTCAACCGAGGGATCAAAATTAATATCACCAGTAGTGGGAAAAACATGTTCTTCTTGACACATTTGAACTAGGGAATGTCATTACTTCCCTGTGGTTATTCGTAAAATGCATAACCAAAATCTAATCACAAGGAATCAATAGAGGGACCTTAACTGAAGATTGTTCTACTAAGTAACTGGCTTGTACTCTTCCAACATGCTAATGTTGTGAAAGACAAAGAAAGGTAAAGGAACAGTTTCAAATTAAAGGAAAGAGACCTGCGAATTAAATTCAGTGCAGAATCCTGGATTGGATCTTGAATTGGAAAATCCACTCTAAGAACATTGTTGGGTTGTTGGCAAAATTTGCATATGTATTGAATGTTAAATAATAGGATATCAATGTTAAATTTCCTGAATTTGTTCATTGTACTGTAGTTACAGGGCTTCTCAGGGGGCGCTCGTCATAAGGACCCCGCCTACCAATGCAGGAGACTTAAGTAACGTGGGTTCGATCCCTGGGTTGGGAAGATCCCCTGGAGGAGGGCATGGCAACCCACCCCAGTATTCTTGCCTGGAGAATCCCATGGACAGAGGAGCCTGGTGGGCCACAGTCCATAGGGTCACAAAGAGTGAGACACAACTGAAGTGACTTAGCACAGCATAGCACTGTAGTTACATAGGAAAATGCCCTTGTTCTTGATACACAGTGAATTATTTAGGAGTAAAGGGTCAAAATACCTTCAGTTTACTCTCAAATGAATAAGCAATAATGATTATTACATATAAAGAGCAATAAAAAAGGTGGCAAATGTTAACAGTTGGTAAATCTAGGTGAATGGAATAAGAATGTTCACTATGGTGGTGGTGGTGGTGAGTCGCTCAGTCGTGTCCGACTCTTTGCGACCCCGTGGACTGTAGGCTCCTCTGTCCATGGGATTCTCCAGGCAAGAATACTGGAGTGGGTTGCCATTTTCACTATGGTAGGTGGTGGTTTAATAGTGAAGTCAACATCTGACTCTTTCTGATGCCATGGGCTATAATCCACTAGTCTCCTCTGTCCATAGGATTCTCCAAACAAGAATACTAGAGTGGGTTGTCATTTCCTCCTCCAGAGGATCTTCTCGATCCAGGGATTGAACTTGAGTCTCCTGCATTGCAGACAGAGAGTGAGCCACCCAAATTTTTCGACTTTGTTTGAAATTTCAAAAACAGGCAAGTTAAAACTTCAAAAACTAATAGAGCTACCTTGTGTTCAAAAATTTTTCAAAGATTACATTTCGCCTGTGTCTACTTCTCAACTCCTCACTTGTCATTTTCTTCTGAACCTACTCCAGAGACTTTATCTTTCCTGAGCCCCAGAACCATTCTTCTCAATGTCATCAGGGATGGCAGATTTTTGAACCACATTTGACAACTCCTTCCTTATGGAAACATTCTTTCCCTTGACTTCTGGGACACTAATTCTGATCTTCATCTGGCCTCACTGGCTATGGCTTGTAATTCTTTTCCAGCTCAGTTAATGTTATCACCGTCCACCCAGATGCTCAAGTTTAAAACTCCTAAGAGTAATCCTGATTCACTCATCCTGTGTTTATTGGCAAGTATTATGGGCTCTATCCTAAAGAAAATCAACTCCAAACACTCATTGGAAGGACTGATGTGGAAGCTCCAATACACTGGCCACCTGATGCAAAGAGCTGACTCATTAGAAAAGACCCTGATGCTGGGAAGGATTGAAGGCAGGAGGAGAACGGGACGACAGAGGACAAGATGGTTGGATGGCATCACCGACTCAATGGACATGAGTTTGAGCAAGCTCTGGGAGATGGTGGAGGACAGGCGAGCCTGGCGGCTGAAGTTCATGGGGTCGCAGTCAGACATAACTTAGCGACTGAACAATGGGCTCTAACTTAAAAATTATTCCAAATTTGCCTTATTTTTTAATCACTTCCACTACCACTATCCTTGTGTCAAACCACCATCTTTCCTGGCCCAGACAACTGTAGTAGCACCTAACTGGTCTTTCAGTTTGCAGTCGAGTGTCTCCTGGCAACCAGCATGAACTTTAAAAGGTCTGAGTCAAATTAGATTCTGTCTCCCAGTTATCAAAACCCATTAGTGTTAGATAAAATATGAAATTTTTATTATGGTCTAGAGGCCCGTGTATCACGTAGTTGGCTCCTGCCCACCTCTGTATAGCTTCTGCTTTGTTCACTCCCCTCCAGTCTTCACCCGTTGAGTCAGCTTGCTAGATTAGTTTCTGCCTCAGGGCCTTTGCATTTTACTGTTTCTTGTGTTTGGAGTGCTCTTCCCCTTTTAAGGCATGGCTCATTCACTCATTTCATTCAGGTCTTTAACTTAGATTAAATTATTTAAAAATACCCTTCCTGGTCATGCTGTAGCTTCTTTTTTCCCCCCTGCACAGTGCTTTACTTGAAATTGTTATTTATTCACATGCTTTATTATCCTCTCCTAGACATACGTAGAATAAAGCCCCATGACCACAGGAAACTTCATTTTGTTTACGGCTGAATCCCTGGAGCCTGGAATGTGCCCTGCATGTGGTTGGAATCCAGATATTTGTTGATGAATGAATAAATGCATTAATATTGCCAACTTTCTGGCTGTAGTTTATTTAACGCGTTTGCCATTGAAGAAGACTGTCTCAGAAAACATCAGTGCTGTTTAAAGTTTTTTGGTGGCACCGCTCAAGATCCTCTGGAAGGGAATTTTCATGACTTCATCTTTCTTTTGTCTGCCCTCTGGTGGAGGGAATACTCATAAGCAAGAGATGAATAGAACAGGTAGGAAGAAGTAAAAATGGACCAACCTTGATTACAAGCTGGACAATTAATTTTTAAACTACAAAGATTTGAAAATTTTAATTTTAAGTAAGCCTCAAACTTAACCATAATAAGATTGGAAAGAATGAAAAGAAAATAGGCAGTAGTTAAAGAAATATCTGGCTTAAGATGAAAAGTGAAACTAGCTCCAAAATGGTTTGATTACTTATAATAATTTCTACTTAAATATACTTCCTCTCAAAATATTTTTAACATTTGTCCATCTTTAGTCCAAAGACACCTTTTTTCAACTGTGCTAATATTTTCAGTGACCTTTGTAAACTTTTCTAATTGTCAGTAAACATGTGCTAGAGGAAAAAGCCATATTCAAATCCGAACAGCTGGGTGCTAGAGGCAGCATTTTAACTACTGTGCTTCACTACAGCCATCCTACAAATGTCCTGTGAATGGTGCGGGTACCAAAGACTTTGCTTTGGTGTAATCGTTACGAACAAAAAAATGCTTGGTAAGTTCACAGCTTGTGTTCCTCAGTACCGTTTTCCTGGTTTGCGTTATGGGGAGCCTCCTCTAGAGTTGCTGAGAATTTTGTCTTAATTTGTTTTGATGTAGAAATCACATTAAAAGAGTTCAACACTTGGGTACTGTTGACTTCCTAAAATAATACGAAGTTTCTCATAATGCCCACAGTTAATATTTAAGGCAGTATACAGCTTAAAATTTTTTCCCAGTTTTGCCTTTGTCTGGCCAGTTGATTTATATTTATAATTTTGGGTTATATGAACAGTTGGATAATGACTGTCTTTAAACATTCATTCTTTTTCTTTTTTTAAAATCTTTGCTGCTGCACAGGCTTTTCTCTGGTGTGCAGGGACTGGGGGCTGCTCTCCAGCTGTGGTGTGCAGGCTTCTCTTGCGGAGCATGGGTTCCAGGGCGAAAGGGCGTCAGGCGCTGCAGCTCCTGGGCTGTAGAACAGAACAGAGGTTCAGTAGTGATGCACGTGCTTGGTTGCTTCTCAGAATGTGGGATTTCCCTGGACCAGGGATGGAACCTGTGTCTCCTGCATTGGCAGGTGGGTTCTTTACCACTGAGCCACAAGGAAGCCCTGAACATTGATTCTTAGTTTTCAAAGATGCCAGGTTTTTAGAAGCTTTACTGTTTCTTCTTTATCTAAACTGTAATACGTTTTTAGCTCTAGAGAAATAGAATCTGTAGCATAAAGTGCATACACTACTTTGGGAGGGACAAAGATGAGGATAGTGGTCCCCACCCCCAAAGAACTAATAAGCTCTGGGCTCTTCCATAGGAATTTTTGGGGTTTTTTGTTATGATGACGTTTACCAATGGCTCAGTTTTTTCCCCTTCAGTTTTTATGAGTTCCCCACCTAAACACCTTTACCCAGGAACTGTTTAAAATACAAAAATGGGGTATTAATTCCTTGGTTTGTGAAATTAAAAACGCAGCAGTGCAACTAAAGCTGAATGAGGCTTTATTTGTCCAACTGGCTTGTGACATAAATTATACATTGTATTTAGGATAATTAACATGGCTTATGGTGACCAGTTTTTATAAGAAAATGATTTTGAAACATTTTTTACTTTCTGGGCTTCTTTAAATTAAATTATATATTTAAATGGAAAAATGGTAGAGAGCTGATTACTTAAGGAAGTTGAAATTTGTCAACAGGGGATCTTCATTATGTGCATTGGTTACTAAATGGGCCTCTAGGGAAGCTGTTAGGAGGGAAAAGACTTTTTTTTTCTTTTTTTAAAAAATTTGTTTATTTTTTAATTGAAGGATAATTGCTTTACAGACGGGAATAAACTTTTTGAAAAACGTAGTCTCCTTGTCATTTGATGTAAAAAAGCAAAAGCAGTCGGTATTAGTTTTCATGGTTATGTGTTAACCTTTACCTATGGGAATTAAACTTCATCAACAAAGGATTTCATTATGTTTGTTAATAATTAATGTGCCACAAGGGAAGATTTGGGGGAGGGAATAACTTTAAAAACACACACTCAAAAACTCCTCCATGCCTTAAGATACAAGAAAGGAGAGAAATGTTTGTATGTAAATTCCCCCCATGGTATAACTAATCTTTTCAAGAGGGAGCAACTTTATATATTTCCGGGGATGATAGGTTATGATGAGATGGTGAAGCATTAGGAACAATGTGTGTTTCCTTAATGCTGCTGAAGAGCAGTATTGGTATGTGTGATGGTAGGTGTGGCAGGATGAAAACGTCCATAGGACAGCAGAGAAGTAGAGTAAAACTGAGTGTGGCTACGATGTAAATGTAACTAAGAGCAGGATATAGCGTTCAGGGCACTTGGTGGAGATAAACCCTGTATCGACTGATGGATTTTGAACACATTTTGTTGTTTAGTCACCAAGTCATGCTGGACTCTGGATTGTAGCCCTCCAGGTACTCTGCCCATGGGATTTTCCCAGGCAAGAATACTGAAGTGGGTTGCCATGTCCTTCTCCAAGGGATCTTCCCGACCCAGGGATTGAATCTGTGTCTCCTGTCTCCACAGGCAGATTCTGTACCACTGAGCCAAGAAAAGCCTTTGAGGATGTTACTTGGGATGGGGAACTGGGAATGGAGTGGAGTTCCAAAGAAGCTAGTGTAGGTTATAAATTAGCTGTTGGTCTAAACCCAGGACAGCAATCATATGACGTTTTGGTGAAGTATGATCCTGAAGTAGCATTGGTAACCAATATCATGTAAGTATACTTGCCGTTTTTTGTTTTTGGACCATGCTGTGTGGTTTGTAGGATCTTAGTTCGACCAGGGATCAAACATGTGTCCCCTGCAGTGGAAGGATGGGGAGTCTTAACCAGTGGACCGCCAGGGAAGTCCTCCTTAATTAATAAAACTTCCGTGTTTTATCTCATGGGTAGGCATAATAGTTTTGCATGCGTCATGCTCAGTCACTTCAGTCATGTCCAACTCTTTGCAGCCCAGTGGACTGTAGCCCACCAGGCTCCTCTGTCTATGGGATTCTCCAGGCAAGAATACTGGAGTGGGTTGCCATGCCCTCCTCCAGGGGATCTTCCCAACCCAGGGATCGAACCAGCATCTCCTGCAGCACAGGCAGATTCTTTACTGCTGAGCCACTGGGGAATGAAATCTGCACTGGGAGAAAGATACTGAGTGCTATACTCATATTTCTACCTCTTATTGGAAACTTTTAAGATATTTTATGTTTATAACTCTGAACATATGGAATTGTAGCTACCTATTTATGAATATGTTAATTAAACAAGTCACATTTTGTGCTCTCCAGCCAACTCAGCAAATGAGCTAGATCATGATTGATGTGTGTTGCTGCTGCTGCTGCTGCTGCTAAGTCGCTTCAGTCGTGTCCGACTCTGTGCGACCCCAGAGACAGCAGCCCGCTAGGCTCCTCCTCTGTTCCTGGGATCCTCCAGGCAAGAACACTGGCATGGGTTGCCATTTCCTTCTCCAATGCATGAAAGAGAAAAGTGAAAGGGAAGTCGCTCAGTCATGCCCGACTCTTTGCGACCCTATGAATTGCAGCACGCCAGGCCTCCCTGTCCATCACCAACTCCTGGAGTTCACTCAGACTCACGTCCATCAAGTCAGTGAGGCCATCCAGCCATCTCATCCTCTGTCGTCCCCTCCTCCTGCCCCCAATTCCTCCTAGCATCAGAGTTGTTTCCTTAGTGGTAAGGTTACTTAAAATTTCTTTTATATATAACCAAGAGTAATATGTAACCAAACCTGGTAAATTGAAGGTCTTGTTTCTGGTAAAACAAAAGCAAATTATGTGACTTTAAAGGGTGTAAGACNTCCTCCTGCCCCCAATTCCTCCTAGCATCAGAGTTGTTTCCTTAGTGGTAAGGTTACTTAAAATTTCTTTTATATATAACCAAGAGTAATATGTAACCAAACCTGGTAAATTGAAGGTCTTGTTTCTGGTAAAACAAAAGCAAATTATGTGACTTTAAAGGGTGTAAGACTGTGAGTGAGTGATACAGAGATGAACCATGCATGGTCTGATTCAGAAAACCCAAGAGGTGATAACACTTGAGTGAAGTTATATGAGAAAAGACAGGCTGACAAGGCTATGATCTGTAATGTACGTAATCATAATTGATTTTCCTAATGTTTGGTTCACAAAGCCTTAAAAACGCTAAAACTAGAGGAGTCTCAATTTAGAGAAAATAGTTTGAGGACTAATAGGAGGAGATACCCTGCTAGTTCACATCACTGACAGTGAATTTACAGACTAGTTACTTTAAGAGGTTGTTGTTGTTTGTTATTTAGTCACTAAGTTGGTCCGACTCTTTCCAACCCCACAGACTGTTGACCGCCAGGCTCCTCTGTCCATGGGATTTCCCAGGCAAGAATACTGGAGTCAGTGCCATTTTTTTCCTCCAGGGATCTTCCTGACCCAGGGATTGAACCCTGCACTGGCACATGGATTCTTGATATCTGAGCCACCAGGGAAGTCCAGTACAGCTAAAAATACAAGCATACTGAAAATGGTTTCAGAATGTATTGCATTAAGTTTAAGGGAAATCCTTGGTGTGTTGAGTCCAGTCACATTCTCATGAAACATTTGGTTTTGGTGACATAACACTCTAATTATATGCCTGGTGGCACTTAACATCCTAATATAATTATTCTTAATTTTGTGTGAGAAGATGAATTTTTCTGATTGGGGTTACTATGTCTGGTCCAGAGTAGAATGTTTAATAACATGTTTGTTGAGTGGAAGAATAAATCACATAATGGTTTGAGTTGACAATAGTTGGAATAGTCTCATTTATTATGCACTTAGGACTATAGATAAGAATATAAAAAGCAGGAAGAAAATTCTTTTTTTGAAAGTCTTCCCAAAAAGTTAACTGGAAAAAACCTATACCTATTCATTTAAAACTTCCATTGTGTCTTTATATATATATGTGGAAATTTAAAAAGGATACCCTGAAAGAATAGAAACATCCACTCTATATTTATTAATATAATATATACTGTGCATCAGGTTTTCATGTAATACTTGATATTACAGTAATTTTGACTTTTGTTAGCTTTGCCTCAAGACTTCTTCCCCTTCTTTTCTATTTCCTTGATTAAACTTAATTTTTAAATTAAAATTAAAATTTAAAAATTAACCTTAAGGAACTTAGGGTTAAATCCTTATCTTTTATAAACGATAAACAGGCTAAGAGATTGCATATGTCACACACATTTAATTTATAACATGGATGTAAAAAATATGTAGGAATGAAACAGAAAAATCCATTTGCTTGTAATTCCATGAATTTCTGTTCCTTTTAAACATTTTTATGGGTGACATTTTATGGGGTCTTGGAATTTACCATCTCAGTTTAGGTTTCTGCAATGATCATGTAGCTAGTTCGACGATAGAGCCGCAAATTGTGATCCAAAGTGTTCAGCCCAAGTGCATCTGTTTGTGACACTTGGATAAGGAGCTTGGTTTCTTGGTTTCTTGCTCCAGGCAAGAATACTGGAGTGGATAGCCATTGCTTCCTCCAGGGGATTTTCCTGACTCAGGGGTTGAACGCTGGTCTCCCACACTGTGGGCAGATTCTTTACCGTCTGAACCACCAGAGAAGGCCCCTTAAAAAGAGGTAATGGCTGCCCCCAAAAAGAGGAAATCAAGACTTTGCCAGATGGGTAGTTTCCCTTGAGGAAAAGGAAGATAACACCTGAACTACATCAAGGAATTGTTAATGATTTCTTTGTAGAGGATATTTTAGGTGAGAGTTTATAGAGAAACTTCTGTTTCCCTTCTGTTGTCTCTTTTCTCATTCTCAAGTTGCCCTCCAGAAAAACAAAACCACTTTCATGTTTCAAATATGGGAAATAGTTTCGCTCTATTTTAAAACCAATTGGAAGGGGAATGATTTCTTTATTTATGTATTCCATCTATTATCTTTATTTTTAAAAAAGTACTTAGATGTTTTGCCTAACCAGCAAGATAATATAAATGTCATAAGTGCTTTCTAGGAACTTCTTCAGGCATGAACGCACATCCTTGAAATTTCCTCCGATCAAGGGGTTTTAGACAAGAGTTTAGACCTGTAGTTCTCAGATTCCAAGAGGCATCAGAATCACCTGAAGTGCTTCTTAAACACTAGTTGCTGGGCTCCACCCTCAGAGTGTCTCGTTCTTCAGGCCTAGCAAAGGGCCCACAAGTTTGCGTTTCTGGCAAGTTCCTCAGTGATGCTGACGCTGCTGGTCCTCACCTTTTGAGAACCAGTGATTAGGCTGTTGGGTTAAATTAGCGGCTGTCAGCCGTTGTTTCTTTCCTTACACACCTCATGGATAAGACATTAATTAAAATCTGAAATGCCCCAATCTAGTAGTGACAGTATTGGAGTGGGATGGGCAAGGTACTGTTGCAGAGTCGAGCATTGAGATCTTCAGGAGGTGGGTGTAGTTAGAGGTAGCTCTTTAAAGGACTGAATGTTTTCTCTCCTGTCCTCTCCCTCTTTGAACCTTTCCCTCCTCCACGCCTGTAAAGAGGGTCCTGGTCTGTAAGTAAGAGTGCAGGCGGGGTAGGAGTAATGTAGGTCCTCTCCCAGCAAACTTCCAGCCTTGGAGTCAGTGAGGAAGCAGTGGTGCTTTTCAGGGCGTCGAGGAGACGGAAGAGGTGACATGGCAGGAGAATTGAGATGCTGAGGCCTTGAACAGGATTCTTTCTGGTGATAATTTTATTTTCCTTTTTTTTTTTAAAAGTATTTTATCTATTGACCCATCAGCAGATGTGAATATGAACCTGAGTTGTGTTTACGATTATACAAGTGAAGTTTCTCAGTTGTGTCTGACTCTTTGTGATCCCATTGACTGTAGCCTACCAGGCTCCTCTGTCCATGGAATTTTCCAGGCAAGAATATTGGAGTGGGTTGCCATTTCCTTCTCCAGGGGATCTTCCCAAGCCAGGGATTGAACCCAGGTCTCTTGCATTGCAGGCAGACGCTTTACCGTCTGATCCACCACGGAAGCCCTTTGATTATAGCTNGACTCTTTGTGATCCCATTGACTGTAGCCTACCAGGCTCCTCTGTCCATGGAATTTTCCAGGCAAGAATATTGGAGTGGGTTGCCATTTCCTTCTCCAGGGGATCTTCCCAAGCCAGGGATTGAACCCAGGTCTCTTGCATTGCAGGCAGACGCTTTACCGTCTGATCCACCACGGAAGCCCTTTGATTATAGCTTCTTCACATATTTCCCTCGTTAGGCCAAATTAGCTCTGACTTAAAGTTCTAAGGATGTTTGTTTATGTGTGTTATTTAACCCCTAAAACAATCACTTAGAGGTAGATACTAGTGTCTCCACTGTACAGATGAGGAAATTGAGACTCAGAAGTTAAAACAGTTTCTGGGATCACACAGTAAGTGTAGTCATACTCCAACACTTATGAGGTTGTGTGAACTGGGGTGAGGTTCATAACCTCCAAAACATGTATTTCCTCATCTGTAAAATAAAGGTGATATTAGCACTTACCTTCTGAGGTTGAATTGAAGCTGTTAAACGAGTTACTGTGAAGAGTTCTGAACAGTGCATAAAACATAGTAAGCGCTCAGTAAATGTCATCTCTTGGTTGGCTAAATACTAAGGATCTTTTAAGTTCAGGGGTCATCTAGGTAATCTTCCTCCTATATATTATTATAGGTAAAAAGTCTCTTAATTAGCTTACATAGTCGGTGTGCCATGAGATTTGAGAATCATGAATCGAAATGGGTAGCTTGGCTTTTACAATGAGAAGGTGAAGGCTCAGAATCAGAATTTGGCTGCTTATACTCAAGAAGTTGATTTATGTTACTAGCCACGTGTTTTTCCCTCTCTCTGTCTCTGTCTCCATCTGTCTCTCTCTCTCGTAACCACCAATTTTGTAAGAAATTATTTGTTACACTGTAGTGGATTTGCTGTAACTTATAACGAGACAATATGCCAGTAAATTTGGAAAACTCAGCAGTGGCCACAGGACTGGAAAGGTTCAGTTTTCACTCCAATCCCAAAGAAAGGCAATGCCAAAGAATGCTCATACTAACTCACAATTGCACTCATCTCACATGCTAGCAAAGTAANACACTGTAGTGGATTTGCTGTAACTTATAACGAGACAATATGCCAGTAAATTTGGAAAACTCAGCAGTGGCCACAGGACTGGAAAGGTTCAGTTTTCACTCCAATCCCAAAGAAAGGCAATGCCAAAGAATGCTCATACTAACTCACAATTGCACTCATCTCACATGCTAGCAAAGTAATGCTCAAAATTTTCCAAGCCAGGCTTCAACAGTACATGAACTGTGAACTTTAAATGTTCAAGCTGGGTTTAGTAAAGGCCGAGGAACCAGAGATCAAATTGTCAACATCCATTGGATTATCGAAAAAGCAAGAGAGTTCCAGAAAAACATCTACTTACGCTTTATTGAGTGCCAAAGCCTTTGACTGTGTAGATCACAACAAACTGGAAAATTCTTCAAGAGATGGGAATACCAGACCGCTTGACCTACCTCTTGAGAAATCTGTATGCAGGTCAGGAAGCAACTGTTAGAACTGGACATGGAACAACAGATGGTTCCAAATTGGGAAAGGAGTACGTCAAGGCTGTATATTGTCACCCTGCTTATTTAACTTATATGCAGAGTACATCATGAGAAATGCTGGGCTGGATGAAGCACAGGCTGAAATCAAAATTGCCGGGAGAAATATCAATAACCTCAGATATGCAGATGACACCACCCTTATGGAAAAGAAAACAAAGAAGAACTAAAGAGGCTTTTGATGAAAGTGAAAGAGCAGAGTGAAAAAAGTTGGCTTAAACTCAGTATTCAGAAAACTAAGATCACGGCATCTGGTCCTATCACTTCATGGCAAATAGATGGCGAAACAGTGGAAAGAGTGGCTGACTTTATTTTGGGGGGTTCCAAAACCACTGCAGATAGTGACTGCAGCCATGAAATTAAAAGACGCTTGCTCCTTGGTAGAAAAGTTATGACCAACCTAGACAGCATATTAAAAAGCAGAGACATTACTTTGCCAGCAAAGGTCCGTCTAGTCAAAGCTATGGGTTTTCCAGTAGTCACGTATAGATGTGAGAGTTGGACTGTGAAGAAAGCTGAGCGCCAAAGAATTGATACTTTTAAACTGTGGTGTTGGAGACTTCTGAGAGTCCCTTGGACAGCAAGGAGATCCAACCAGTCTATCCCAAAGGAAATCAGTCCTGAATATTCATTTGAAGGACTGATGCTAAAGCTGAAACTAATACTTTGGCCACCTGATGCGAAGAACTGACTCATTGGAAAAGACCCTGATGCTGGGAAAGATTGAGGGTGGGAGGAGAAGGAGACAACAGAGTATGAGATGATTGGATGGCATCACCGACTCAATGGATGTGAATTTGAGTAAACTCCGGGAGTTGGTGATGGACAGGGAGGCCTAGCTTGCTGCAGTCCATGGGGTCTCAAAGAGTCGGACCTGACTGAGCAACTGAACTTAACTGAATTGAACTGAACTGATAATGAGACTGTGATTAATCACTGCATAATAGATTGTACTTACTGGAAAAATGTTCCTTTCTTGGGAATGCCTCACACATCTTTTAGATAAACTGATATTTGCTTTTAAAAGAGAGTCTCTTACAGTTTGAGATCCAAAATGCTTTGAAACTTCAGGATTTTGTTTTTTTCATGTATCATTAGTGGCAAAACCTTATGTGATTTGAACTCATTTGATGGCACAGCCTAACTTGAACTAATGTGAAGCTGTTGCTAGTCTATCTTTCCCCACTTGATTGTGAAGATACTTATATTTTGCTGCAGAAATATTCTTTCTGGATTATGTGGGTGCTGCCACAAAGTCCAGTTGGGATGTTATGAAATATGTGTTGATACACCTTTTAAAATCTGAAAACCTTAAAAAAAGTCTTTTTAAAATCTATAAACTCCCAGATTCTGAATTGGCCTTTAGGGCTCAGGATAATATATTATGGACCTAGGTGAATATGCACTTAAATAGCTGCTTTCCATTTTAGACTGTCGACTCCTGGAGAGCTAGGCCTGTATCTAATTCGTGTGTAGTCTGGGTTCTTGGCATATAATAGGCATTCAGTAAATGGCTGGTAAGAGAATGAACTATGCCAGAAATAGCAGTTAGGTGAAGGGAAACAGACTTGAGAGCAGCATCTTATTTTTTCTTGGAGCACAAACAAAACAGACTGCCTTCAGTTTATAAGAGGCTGAATTGTGTTACTTTGGGGGCACTTAAAAATGTTCAGTGTAATGAGAAATTTGGTAGCAAAATAAAAAACTCAGTGCTTGTATTGTGTCAAGCATCTCTCCTGTTTCCTTCTATGATTCACTTGTCTCGTACAACTCTAGATGTTTGACTCATGAGGAAAGCCACATGGAGTATTTGTAATTGGAAGACTACTTGGGGTGGGTAAGCAAATATGTTTTTAAATTCCTTGGTGAGAATGATTATAAAAACTTCTGATTTTTATATGATTATCAGTTCAGTTCAGTTCAGTCGCTCAGTCGTGTCTGATATGAATGATTATAAAAATAAGTACCTTAACTAATTCATTATGAGCTTATCGGTTTTTTTTTTAAATAAAAGTATGGGAGTTATGAATCAGGATTACAAAGAAAAGCAGAACATTAGAGAATTTAATTAAAAATAGCAAACTTCAACTTTTCTGTTAAACTCTAGTAAGTAAAAGTAGTTTATACTTAAATTTTTAAAGTACAATTTAAAATATTCTTTCATGCCTTACATGAGCTTTCAAGACCCATATGAAAATTATTAGTAGCTAAGAAATACTTGTGTGTCTTTGTCTCATATGGATTAAAATAGCTGTTTGCTAACAGAGCAGTATAATTGTATAGTCTACATAATGCCTTGCTTTAGTAAAAATTCTGTGGACATTTTAAGAAATGGAGAGAGGAGAATGTTTGAATTATGCAGCTATTTTTTTTTCTATTTCTTTTAATAAATTGGCTTGGGTACAATAACCCATTGGTATTTTTTGATATTTGTTACTGGTACAGCTGAACTTTTAAAAAGATAACTGACAGGCTGCCTTCTGCTCAACTAACAGTGCCTTCACTATGTGATCAAGTAATTTGAAATGTGTTAAATGAACCAAATATTCATGTTGAAAAAGAACTTAGTCAAGAAGTGATAGTAATTGAAAGAGCACGATACTTATATCAAACTAATTTCTATTAAATTATTAGTTTCAAATTGCTTTAAACTTCAGTACCATATCAGAGACTGTGATAAACAACTCCGATTGGACCTTGACTAAAAATCAGCATTGGTGAAATTCCTTGACCATAACCTTCTGATGATTTTTATGTGTTTTTGTAAAGGAAGGTAGAGATGGCTCCTATGTATCTCATACACTTTTCTAACTTCCCTTCCTCCCAAGAGGGAAATTTCTTAACAGTTGGTCAAAGATAGATCTGGAAAAACATAAGTATTTAAGAAATGAATTGGGGGTTGGGAACAGGAGGGAAGAGTCCGCAGTGATGCACAGAAGGAATAGTCCGTGAAGTGCTATGAAGATCTAGGAAGTAAAGAGTCTGGAAAGCTATTGGAGTAAAGCTTGAATAAGAAGGGAGTGTCATTAGATTCAGCGGAGAGACCTAATGAAATGCCCTTGCATGGAGTCAAAGGAGAGTGGTTAAGACTGGCTTTCAGAGTCACACAGGCTTGGATTCATGTCCTGACTTTGCTTCTAATCTTAGGCAAATCGTTTAACCTAATCTCAGCTTCTTTTTGTCTTTATTTTTATTTCATTCCATTACTTTTATTATTTCCCAGTGGACTTAAGGTGTGTTAAAAAGTATAACTGAATCATACTGAAATGTTTAAGATTATTTTGTTTGTTTTCCTTTTGAGCAAAAATCGATTTGGATTGGGTACTGCCAAACCAGAAGTAGTTAGGAGTGCTCTGCCACCCACCTATGGAGGCAGGGTTAAGACTTGTATAGAGAAGAGGAGGAAGGGGGGCAAGGGTATTATTTGATTGGCGGTAGCTTCTATGGTTTTTCCAGTGGTCATGTATGGATGTGAGAGTGGACTATAAAGAAAGCTGAGCGCCAAAGAATTGATGCTTTTGAGCTACGGTGTTGGAGAAGACTCTTGAGAGTCCCTTGGACTGCAAGGAGATCCAACCAGTCCATCCTAAAGGAAATCAGTCCTGAATATTCATTGGAAGGACTGATGCTGAAGCTGAAACTCCAATACTTTGGCCACCTGATGCAAAGAGCTGACTCATTTGAAAAGACCCTGATGCTGGGAAAGATTGAAGGCGGGAGGAGAAGGGGACGACAGAGGATGAGATAGTTGGATGACATCACTGACTCAATGGACATGAGTTTGAGTAAGCTCTGGGAGTTGATGATGGACAGGGAGTGATGGCGTGCTGTAGTCCATGGGGTCGCAAAGAGTCGGACATGACTTAGTGACTGAACTGAACTGAGCTTGCATGGTTGCCTTATTTGGTAAACTGGTTGGCTGTAATTTGTTGTCCTTAGGTTTTGATTTCTTAACCTTGGGGCATTTATAGGCTTAGGTTTTGGTTTGCTTACACAGGCTGCTTCCCAGGCGGCTCAGATGGTAAATGTCTGCCTGCAACTGGGGAGACGTGGATTCATTCCCTGGGTCGGGAAGATCCCCTGGAGAAGGAAATGGCAATCCACTCCAGTACTCTTGCCTGGAAAATTCCATGAAGGGAGGAGCCTGGTAGTCTACACTCCACAGGGTCTCAAAGAGTCAGACACAACTGAGCGACTTCACTTTCTTTTTCTTCAGACAGGCTGCTAAGATATTAGAATCATCTCAGTCTAATGGCTTCCTTGTTTGATTGAACTTGTCCAAGAGTTGTAGTAATTGTAAATATATTCATGGATCCATGTATGATTCACTTTTATGTATTTATATTTGCTTGTTTGTTGATAATATAGAAACACCAATAAAGCAAATACCCAACTCTGGTATTTGTAAAATAACAATTGCTTGCAACTACTTGTGTGTTCCTTCCTCCTGTTTTATCATTCTCTTGCTTCAGAAAAGTTTTACTGGATATGTATACATATACACTCCTTGGAAGAAAAATTATGACCAACCTAGATAGCGTATTGAAAAACAGAGACATTACTTTGCCAACAAAGGTCCGTCTAGTCAAGGCTATGGTTTTTCTTGTGGTCATGTATGGATGTGAGAGTTGGACTGTGAAGAAAGCCGAACACCGAAGAATTGATACTTTTGAACTGTGGTGTTGGAGAAGACTCTTGAGAGTCCCTTGGACGGCAAGGAGATCCAACCAGTCCATTCTGAAGGAGATCAGCCCTGGGATTTCTTTGGAAGGAATGATGCTAAAGCTGAAACTCCAGTACTTTGGCCACCTCATGCGAAGAGTTGACTCATTGGAAAAGACTGATGTGGGGAGGGACTGGAGGCAGGAGAAGGGGATGACAGAGGATGAGATGGCTGGATGGCACCACCGACTCGATGGACATGAGTTTGAGTGAACTCGGGGAGTTGGTGATGACAGGGAGGCCTGGCGTGCTGCGATTCATTGGGTCGCAAAGAGTCAGACACGACTGAGTGACTGAACTGAACTGATAGACTCCTAAACAATGTATTATTTAGTTTTAGTTGCTTATGCATCTTGTAAAAAGTATTATGCTGGTATGTGTCTTCTGGAACTTGCTTTTTCCCTCTTGGCAGTATTTTTCAGATTTGTCTATGTTGTATGTACCTATAGCTCATTCATTTTTACTGCAATGTAATAATTCACGGTAAAAACAGTGTAGTTATCCGTTTCTGTATTGGCAGGTATTTTATTGCTATTTCAGGTAATACTGTATAAATCCAGCTCTTGAGCACATGAGTATATGTACTTAAGTTTCTTTTAGGGCTCATCTGTCCAGAAGTGGAATTAAATTATCAGATTGAAAGGTACACATATCATCACCCATGTTAGATATTGTCAGATTGCTTTCCAAAGAGCTGTTCCATCAGAATATGTTATCATTTTCCCACAACTTTGCCACCTCCTGGATGAGGGGAAACAAATTCTGTTAGTCTGAAAGGTATGAAGTAGCTTCTTTTCATTTCCCTGTTCGCTCGAGGTTGAGCACCGTCTTGTTAGTATATTGTCTTCTACTGGTTTTCCTGCTGTGATCTGCTATTTGTATCTTTGCACATGTTTCTTTGGGGTCGTCAGTCTTTTTTATTACTAGCTTGGAGGAATTGCTTTTAAATTCTAGGTGCTGTGGATGTAAAACAGATGGACTGCCAGATATTTCCCTAAGAGGGGTTTTTTGGATTTATTGTAGAGAATTGCAGTTCAGGGTGTATAACCTTGGCAAATCGTGTGCCAGTCTCACTGGGCAAGGGAAGGAGGACTCTTTTATAGAGTTGAAAAGGAAGTTGAGTAGGCTGTAGTAAACAGAGCCCTTGGCTTTCCATTAGCTGTGTCCTTGCCGGGAAAGAAGAATCCATCTTTCCTTGGGGGTTCTGTGATGTCACAGGGTGCGAGAGCTCCCTCTTCCTGTCTCTCAACTGTCCTCTTGCTGTCTCCCAACAATTACTAAATTTCTATTTGTTAATTCTTTACAATGCTAATCCTTTAGTGAAATTTCAGCTTGCAACTGTCCTTTCTCACTCCGTCTATGTCTTTGTTTTTTGTTTTTTCTTTCTTTCTCTTTGGTGTAGAGGCTAAGTTCTTCTCATCATGCACACACTGTACTTACACAACTGAAGAGGCTAGCTCTTGTAGCTGACCTTTCTTCCTCTCCTCTGTGCTTTTGTTTATAAAGGTGATTGTTAAAAGCATCCTCAACTCTGTGTGTGTGTGTGTGTGTGTGTGTGTGTATGCATCAGACTGTTAGACTGTTTAATAAGCCTGGAGGGTGATTCTACTTCCATATGTTGGGAGCTGTTTTTTTTTTTTTTTCCCAAGCATGTTTGATTCCTCTTTGTCTTCAGTTTTGGAGCTACTTGCCAGGTCTGAGTCTTTAGGAGAAGCTCTACTCAATTTTCTATTATACATATAACCAGTGGAGATGGTATACTTTAATTTCAGTCTATAATCACTTCTTTTTTTTGGTCAGTAACTCAGGAAAAGTCTTATGAGAGAATGTTTTTGGTTTACTCCCTTCTCAGGTTGGGATCTTGATTATTTTAAATTTAGATTTAAATTATTTTAAATACTTTAGATAAGACTTTTCCTTATCTATTTGTTGTTATTCATTCAACTCAGTCTGTTCAACTCTTTGAATTGCAGCACGCCAGGCTTCCCTGTCCTTCACCATCTCCTGGAGTTTGCTTAAACTCATGTCCATTGAGTTGGTGATGCCTTCTAACCATCTCATCCCCTGTTGTCTCCTTCCTGCCTTCAGTCTTTCCCAGCATCACGGTCTTTTCTAATGAGTTGGCTCTTTGCATCAGGTGGCCAAAGTTTTGGAGCTTCAGCATCAGTCCTTCCAATGAATATTCAGGACTGATCTCCTTTAGGATGGACTGGTTGGATCTCCTTGCAGTCCAGCGGACTCTTAAGATTCTTCTCCAACACCACATTTCAGAAGCATCAATTCTTCAGCGCTCAGCCACTTTAATGGTCCAACTTTCACATCCATACATGACTAGTGGAAAAACTTTCCTTTAGCTTTGACTAGACGGACCTTTGTCGGCAAAGTAATGTCTCTGCTTTTTTAAATCACTGTCTAGGTTGGTCATAGCTTTTCTTCCAAGGAGCAAGCATCTTTAAATTTCATGGCTGCAGTCACCATCTGCCATGATTTTGGAGCCCAAGAAAATAAGGTGTGTCTCTGTTTCCATTGTTCCCCCATTTATTTGCCATGAAGTGATGGGACTGGATGCCATGATCTTTGTTTTTTGAATGTTGAGCTTTAAGCTAACTGTTTCACTCTCCTCTTTCACCTTCATCATGAGGCTCTTTAGTTTCTCTTCACTTTCTGCCATAAGGGTAGTGTCATCTACATATCTGAGGTTATTGACATTTCTCCTGGCAATCTTGATTCCAGCTGTGTTTCATCCAGCCCAGCATTTCGCATGATGATAACTGTTTCACTCTCCTCTTTCACCTTCATCATGAGGCTCTTTAGTTTCTCTTCACTTTCTGCCATAAGGGTAGTGTCATCTACATATCTGAGGTTATTGACATTTCTCCTGGCAATCTTGATTCCAGCTGTGTTTCATCCAGCCCAGCATTTCGCATGATGTACTCTGTATATAAGTTAAATAAGCAAGGTGAAAATATACAGCCTTGACGTATTCCTTTTCCAATTTGGAACCAGTCCATTGTTCCGTGTCTGGTTCTAATTGTTGCTTCTTGACCTGCATACATATTTCTCAGGAGGCAGGTAAGGCAGTCTGGTATTCCCATCTCTTGAAGAACTTTCCACAATTAGTTGTGATCCACACAGTCAAAGTCTTTAGCATAGTCAATGAAGCAGAAGTAGATGTTTTTCTGGAATTCTCTGTTCTTAGTNACCTGCATACATATTTCTCAGGAGGCAGGTAAGGCAGTCTGGTATTCCCATCTCTTGAAGAACTTTCCACAATTAGTTGTGATCCACACAGTCAAAGTCTTTAGCATAGTCAATGAAGCAGAAGTAGATGTTTTTCTGGAATTCTCTGTTCTTAGTCTGCCTGGCTATACCCAGTGAAGACTTTTTCATTAGTAGGTGACTATCTGACTGGTTTTCCATCTCCTGTCATTATTTTCCATATTTTTCTTTTCCCCACATGGGATTCACAATGCTTTATAAAATGGTTTGCCACTTCCCTTATTTCTGTCCTTTATTAATAATTGTGGGTGCAAAGGACTGCAGGAGGGCAAGTAGTCTGATAACTTTGTTTTCTCCCAACCAAAATAAATGCCCACAGAGACTTTGTGTCTCTGATTTTGAGCATGCTATTAGGTGTATAGTTTGAGGGAGCTACTTAGTAAACTATACTTCCTGCAACAATATTGCCCTCCAGAATTCACAATTTTTGTAGCCATATATCCACAGAGCCATTTCCAATAACCAGATTGGCCACTTCTTGAGATCTTCCTCCTTCAAAGCATATTGTTAGGATTTACCATATTATGTTTCATCTGAGGGTATCCTTTTGCCTCTTTTTACTCTTATCAGCCCCTGGACTTGTCTGGAAGTAGTTTATAATCCACTAGTCTATTCTGGATGTAGTTTTTTGGTGGGGGGAGGTATATTCTCAGGAATACGACAGTTGTCAGATGAGAAGAAAACATCAACAGAAAGTCTGTTTAATCAAAATATTCTCCCTCTTTAGTGACAGATCTAATATAAATGGATCAGGTAGGGGCTCTCCAAGAAACAGAATCAGGCATGACTTTCTTAACAGAAGAGAATCCACTTTGATCTAAGCCATTTTGTGCTTGAACAGGTCTCAGTAATTGATGATGTAAGGGAACAAAGTGGTCATGTATGGATATGAGAGTTGGACTGTGAAGAAAGCTGAGCACCGAAGAATTGATGCTTTTGAATTGTGGTGTTGGAGAAGACTCTTGAGAGTCCTTTGGACTGCAAGGAGATCCAACCAGTCCATTCTAAAGGAGATCAGTCCTGGGTGTTCATTGGAAGGAATGATGCTAAAGCTGAAACTCCAGTACTTTGGCCACCTCATGCGAACAGTTGACTTATTGGAAGAGACTCTGATGCTGGGAGGGATTGTGGGCAGGAGGAGAAGGGGACGACAGAGGATGAGATGGCTGGATGGCATCACGGACTCGATGGACGTGAGTTTGAGTGAACTCCGGGAGTTGGTGATGGACAGGGAGGCCTGGCATGCTGTGATTCATGGGGTTGCAAGGAGTCAGACATAAAAGAGTCTGACATGACTGAGTGACTGAACTGATACTGAACTGATAAGGGAACAAATGGAGAAGGAAAATGGCAACCCACTCCGGTATTTTTGCCTTGAGGGTTCCATGGACAGAGAAGCCTGGAGGGCTGTGTAGTCCATGGGGTCACAAGAGTCAGACACTTAGTGACTAAACCAAGGGAACAAAAGAATGTCAGGCAAGAGAAGTAGCAATAGCAAAGATAATGTATCAGTTGTAAGGACTACCAGTTTTGTTTCATTGGTGAAGATTAGCCCGAAGGGAGATCAACTAGAACCTAAAGGATGATGATGTTGACCTTTTCTGACCCTTGTGACTTTAGTCAACTAAAGTTTAGTCTCTGTAGACCAGCCAGGCCCCTTCATGAATCTGCATGAACCCTTAACTTAAAACTGCCTTAGTTTTGCAATGCACCCCACTCCAGTACTCTTGCCTGGAAAATCCCATGGATGGAGGAGCCTGGTGGGCTGTAGTCCATGGGGTCGCTAAGAGTCAGACATGACTGAGCGACTTCCCTTTCACGTTTCACTTTCATGCATTGGAGAAGGAAATGGCAACCCACTCCGGTGTTCTTGCCTGGAGAATCCCAGGGACGGGGAGCCTGGTGGACTTCCAGCTATGGGGTCGCACAGAGTTGGACACAACTGAAGCAACTTGGCAGCAGCAGTTTTGCTGCTGGGGAGATAACTGCTTCAGGAAAGATCCCCTGTTCTCTCCTTACCTGCTGTAAGTAGTAAATCCTTCCTTCCAGTTTTTAAGTTGGTTGTGTCTTTTGGCGCAACACCCACCAGGAGGTGAACCCGGTTTTCAAGTAACACTAATAAGTTTTCATTAAAAAGTGAAAAGTTAGTTCTTGTTTTTAGCAACAGGCTTGAAAGGCAGGGAAGGCTGCTGTGATATTTTTAAGACATGAAAAGTTTGAGGTTGTCGTTTAGCAGAAGAAAAGTAATTTTCACTCTTTACCCTTCTGAGCTCTTAGCTGGGATGTCCTGTAATAAAAGATGAACAGGAGGAAAACATAGAAGTATAATGTGAGATACCCAGGAAAAAATGAGTAACTCCCTGAGGTACCCAAGCCACCATCTTCAGCTAAAGACAGAAGGAAGTTTGGGAGGTTAGGGGTTGGAAACCAGTCTTGAGAGGTTTCTAGGAAAAGCAAGGATAAGGTTTGATGTGCATATTTAAGACCTTGCCTTCTCCAATGAGAAGGCTTGTCATTTGGAGTCATCCCTCACTTATGATACCAAGAAGTACCCTTAAGATTGGAGATTCCCTTCATAGATGTTGCTTTCCATTTCAAAGGGGGTAACTTCTTCTATTCTTTTCAGAGTTGATCTTGTGTCTGGTTTTTCTCAAAATAGTCCTCCTGCCCAAGAGGCATATTTTGGGGTTTCTCAGAAAGTCCATTGCCATAGCCCCCTTATTTTCTATTATGCCTTAAACTTATGCTTAAACTTAGCTGAAGTTTAAGTTTTCTATTAAATAGAATATGAATTTTGCTATTAATTAAAATATGAAGTTTTCTGTTATGCTTAAACTTAGCTGAAGTCAGTGGGCATGAGACTTGAGAATTCAAAATTCCGTATGAGGACGTAGAGTCAGATAAAGACAAGTCTGTTGGAAAGTTCCTTAAATACAGAAAAAGTTCTGTAAGTGATGGTGAAACATAGAATCAGGGAGTTTTTTCTGTTTTTTCTTAAAGGGAGAGGCTTGAGTGTGTAGCCCCTAATGGAAAGGATGCAGTTGGAAGTGAAATGCTCCCCACAGGGTGTTTGTTGAATGAAAATGAGGATATATAACTTTACAGTAGGCACACTAGCTTTCAATACCTGAATACACTGATCAATCGTAGCTTCACTAATAGCAACGTAAACAGTAAGTTCATTCTAATGTATTGTAATATGAAGTCTAGTCTCACCTAACAGTATTCCTGCTGAATACATTGAGGTTGAATATCATCTAGCCTGTAGATGTAACTTCCTTCCAATTCATAGATATTACAGAGGATAGAGAAGTGATACCATGAAGAAGTAAACAGAATGTGAGATGTTCTACAGGATAGGTCTCTCCAATAACTCTATTATCATAGAGAAAAAAGAAAACAGGAGATAGATTGTTCTAGATGGAGAGACAGTGATTAAGAGATATAACTAAATGTATTATAGGGTCCTTAATTGAATCTTGATTGGAACAACTCTGATATAAAAGACCTTGGTGTGATAATGGGGGAAATTTGAAAATGGACTGGGTATTAGCTACTAGATAATTGTTAATATGAGAGGTTTGTTAATGGTATTATGGCTTAGCAGGAAAATGTCTTGATATTTTTGGAAATGTGTACTGAAATATTTTAAAGTAGCTTGATGTATATGGTTTTTAAAAAATTTATGGAAGTATGAAAATTTATTTATATTTGATTTATAATGTGTTACTTTCTGCTATATAGCACAGTGATTCAGTTATACACAAAAGTATATACTGTTTTTCGTATTCTTTCACATTATAGTTTATCACAGGGTATTGAGTATAGTTCCCTATGCCATATAGTAGGACCTTGTTGTTTATTCATATAGTTTGTGTCTGCTGATCGCTAGCTCCCAGTCCATCCTACCCACCCCTCTCCCCTTTGGCAGCCACAAGTCTGTTCTCCTTGTCTGCAAGTCTGTTTTTGCTTTGCATGAATAGATAAGTTCGTTTCTGTCCTATTTTAGATTCCATATATAAGCGATATCTTATGGTTTTGTCTTTCTCTGTCTGACTTATGTCACTTAGTATCATAATCTCTGGGTCCATCCATGTTGCTGCAAATAGCATTACTTTGTTCTTTTTTTGGCCGAGTAATATTCCATTATATAAATGCAGCGTATTTTCTTTATCCATTGATGTCTGTGATTGACTTTAAAATACTTCAGCCAAAGGAACAAAAGTTGGAACAAATACAGTAACAATGTTAACAATTTGTAAACCTTCATGGTGGACATTATGGATGTCCATTATCCAGATTTCTCTACCTCTTTCTGTGTTTGCGATTTTTCTAAATAAAAAGACAAAAACAATTGTGAAAAGTGAGAGGTTCATGAACTAGGTGAAAAGGGATAATCAGAAGTGTAAGGTTACTAAAAAGATAGGGATAGATAGAATTTAAATCTCAGGGGGAAGAATTGACCCAAATGACAGAAAACTCAGCTCCTCTATCATGAGGAGGACCTTTTATTATGAAGCTCCTTCTGTTAAGGAAGGAAACTCCTGTTACGCTTCTGTTAAAGAAGCTCCTTCTTCCCTTCTATTATGAGAATCACTGATATTGAGCAGACGTGATGGGTAAAAAGCTGCATAGAGTAGCCAGCTAAAAAGCTTGCTTATATAAACTTGTAGTAGAACCAATGTGCCCTCCCCTGTTTGACTTTTCAATCAGTGTTTGGTGGTTTGAGCGCTGACTGAAAGAAAGGAGGGCGTTGGGTTTGTTGAAGCTGTGATTTTTGTCTGTTGAATGTGACCAAATAGAAGGGCAGGAGAAACTAGGTGCTGGCAGAGTTGTCCGTGACGTGCTGGACCTGGAATCTAGCCTGAGTGAGGAGGAAGGTGCAACTTGCAACTTGAAGGTGAGAAAGTTCTGGAGATCTAATGCACAGCATAGTGATTGCAGTCAGCCATGCTGTGTTATGTTCTTTAAAGCTGCTAAGAGACTAGACCTTAAATATTCTCTCCATAAAATAGAAATGGTAATTATGTGATGCAAGAGAGATGTTAATGCTTTACAACTTGAAGGTGAGAAAGTTCTGGAGATCTAATGCACAGCATAGTGATTGCAGTCAGCCATGCTGTGTTATGTTCTTTAAAGCTGCTAAGAGACTAGACCTTAAATATTCTCTCCATAAAATAGAAATGGTAATTATGTGATGCAAGAGAGATGTTAATGCTTTGGTGGTGATCATATTGCAAATTTATAAATATCAAATCAGCACGTTGTACATCTTAGATTTACAAAGGGGAAAAGGGGTCCGGTTGGGTGCAGACATGCTATCAGTGAAGGTTGCTCTGAGAAGGAATATTTGAATCGATGTAAAGGTGCAACAAATGAAAATATCAGGGGCAAGAGGCTTCAGGCAGAGGTAAGAGCAAGTGCCGAGACTGAAGCTGGAGCCTGCTTAGTGTGTTCACTGAGAAAGCTTTCTAATGTTAAGAAGGCTTTTGCGTGTCTGGACCGGAGAGAGGGGGAAGAGGGGGCAGAGATACCACGTTAGAGGGATGTATGACAGATTGTGTAAGACTCTGCACTGATGTTGTTGTTTAGTCGCTAAGTTGTGTCCAACTCTCTGTGGCCCCATGGACTGTGTCCCACCAGGCTGCTCTGTGCATTGGATTTCCCAAGCAAGGAAACTGGAGCAGGTTACCATTTCCTTCTCCAGGGAATCTCTCTGACCCAGGGATTGAACTTGCATCCCCTGTATTGCAGACAGATTCTCTACTGCTGAGCCACCAGGGAAGCATAAAGCTTTGTAGGTCAAGATGAGCAGACTTTATGCTGAGTGGAGTGAAAAGCTATTGTAGAATTTCAAGCAGAAGAGTGACTTGTATTTTCAAAGGATCACTAGTTGGCTGATGTTTAGAATAAACTGGAGAGTGGGCAAGGGAGATAGGAAGGAGACCCCGTGAATGATAGTGGTGACTTAGACCAAGGTTGGAGAAGGCAATGGCACCCCGCTGCAGTACTCTTGCCTGGAAAATCCCGTGGATGGAGGAGCCTGGTGGGCTGCAGTCCATGGGGTCGCGAAGAGTCGGACACGACTGAGCGACTTCACTTTCACTTTTCCCTTTCATGCATTGCAGAAGGAAATGGCCACCCACTCCAGTGTTCTTGCCTGGGGAATCCCAGGGACGGGGGAGCCTGGTGGGCTGCCGCCTATGGGGTCGCACAGAGTCGGACACGACTGAAGCGACTCAGCAGCAGCAGCCCAAGGTGGTCAGAGTAGAGGTAATCAGAGATGGTCAGATCCTGGATGTTTTTGAAAGAATGCCTGGCGTGATTTGCTGGTGGATTAGAGGTAGGATATGAAAGGAACCGAACAGAGAACTTAAGGAGGACTCCCAGGTTTTTGGCTTAAACAATTGAAAGGACAGAAAGACTTCAGGATGGTGTGGGGTTCACTTTTAAAGTAAGTTGAGGTGCCTTTTAGGCATCTAGGTCCGAATGTCTCTTGGTACCTTTGGAACTGTTGTAAAGTATTTCTCACTGGACTCAGTTCTAGTACTAATTGTCTATAATTTAGTCTTGAATACTACTATTCAAGGTGTCTCTTCCATCCTCTCATCCCATTCTCTCCATAAAATCTTTAGTAAATAATCTAGATTTGTAATTACTAAGCCATTTTAAGTTCTAGTAATAATGATTGCATTTGAGATTCAGAAGAACCAATTATATGTCAGTATTTAAAAAGTAGGTTAATATGTAAATAGGGAAGAGAATCAGTCTTTCTCTTTCTCTTTTGTACAGGGCTTTCATTTGTTAGTTTCTACCGTGAGGAAATTCAAGGATGAGTGAGCTGGAACAGCTGAGGCAGGAAGCCGAGCAGCTACGGAATCAGATCCAGGTAAGAGTAAACTTTTTCATTTTGAAATTTTATTAACACTTTTATGAACTACTAGTGATGAACAGTGGAGAAGGCAATGGCACCCCGCTCCAGTACTCTTGCCTGGAAAATCCCGTGGATGGAGGAGCCTGGTAGGCTGCAGTCCATGGGGTCGCGAAGAGTCGGACACGACTGAGCGACTTCACTTTCACTTTTCACTTTCACACATTGGAGAAGGAAATGGCAACCCACTCCAGTGTTCTTGCCTGGAGAATCCCAGGGACGGGGGAGCCTGGTGGGCTGCTGTCTATGGGGTTGCACAGAGTTGGACATGACTGAAGCAACTTAGCAGCAGTGATGAACAAAATTTGAATATTAGTTTGCATATATTAGATAATTTTTGGAGTGAGAAACAGTCACTTTGTTTTTATCATGCCTGTAAAGAACACTCCAAAAGTCATTTCTAACAAATACCTATGTGGACCAGTGACCTCTCTGTCCCTAAGAGGTTAATATTGTACATGTAATCCCTGCTGACATCATCCTCTTCTACTCACCTGGAATCACAGAATTAATGATTTTGAACTGTGGTGTTGGAGAAGACTCTTGAGAGTCCCTTGGACTGCAAGGAGATCAAACCAGTCAAGCCTAAAGGAAATCAAACCTGAATATTCATTGGAAGGACTGATGCTGAAGCTAACGCTCCAGTACTTTGGCCACCTGATGTGAAGAGCTACCTCATTAGAAAAGACCCTAATGCTGGGAACGACTGAAGGCAGAAGGAGAAGGGGATGACAGAAGATGAGATGGTTGGATAGCATCATCAACTCAATGGACATGAGTTTGAGCTAGCTCCAGGACATGGTAAAGGACAGGGAAGCCTGGTGTGCTGCAGTCCATGGGGTCTCAAGGGGTCAGACAGACTGAACAACAACAATACAATGAGGCAGATATTATATTGTAATATACTAGAAAATTAATCTCTAAAACGTTAGCTTGCAGAAAAACATTAAGAATAATTAGCGGCATAATGCTGCTGCTAAGTCGCGTTAGTCGTGTCCAACTCTTTGCGACCCCATGGACTGTAGCCCTTCAGGCTCTTCTGTCCATGGGCTTCTCCAGGCAAGAATCCTGGAGTGGGTTGCCGTTTCCTGCTCCAGGGGATCTTCCCTACCCAGGGATCGAACCCGTGTCTCTTTTGTCTCCTGCATTGTCTGGCGAGTTCTTTACCACTTGCGCCACTTGGGAAGTCCAGTGGCCTAATAAAGACATGTCTGTCTTCTTTACTCTTGGAAATCAACTCAGAACAGTAAAGAGCATGAGGAACAAATACAACTTCATCTTTAACAAAATTTAAAAACACTTAGAACTGCAGACCCTAATATAAGGGGGGAAAGTCATCAAATATCAGGGTGTGGACAGGCTCTAAAAGGAGAATTCTGAGGCTCTGAGTCTTATATTCCCACAGGGACAGCATCATTCCTTTCTTTTGGAACAATGGAAACATGCTTCTCTGGACTGAGGAATAGCAAGGAAGGCAGAGATAAAAAGGAAAGGGTATAGACATGCCATCTTTTAGGAAGCCTCTTGGTGAGCAGGGTAGAGAGACTAAATTGTGTGTAGTGTGGTGCTACCTGCTTTTCACAGGGAAAAGTAAGGCTTAAACAACTTAGAAATGAAGAACCTCATTATGAAGCAGGAAGAATCCAAGTTATTAGTAACTTGGAACACTGCTGTGATCCTCCAATATGAGAGATATGAATCTTTTGCAGCAGTGATTTCGGAATACTTACCTAATTTAAAAGTGAAGATTGAAAAAAAAAAAAAGGAGCAATTATAGGATCTGTGCAGAGGTATTACAGGAAGGAGAGGAAAGGAGTAGAAAAAACAAGGGGTGGGTAAAGAAGTCAGGAGAAAAGTGTTGATATGAGTAGATTAAAACTATGACCAGTCTTCAGTTCAGTTGCTCAGTCGTGTCCGCCTCTTTGCGACCCTGTGGAGCGCAGCACGCCAGGCCTCCCTGTCCATCACCAATTCCCGGAGTTTACCCAAACTCCTGTCCCTTAAGTCGGTGATGCCGTCCAACCATCTCATCCTCTGTCATCCCCTTCTCCGCCACCTTCAATCTTTCCCAGCATCAGGGTCTTTCCCAATGAGTCAGTTCTTTGCATCAGGTGGCCAAAGTATTGGAGTTTCAGCTTCAACATCAGTCCTTCCAATGAACACTCAGGACTGATTTCCTTTAAGATGAACTGGTTGGATCTCCTTGCAGTCCAGGGACTCTCAAGAATCTTCTCCAACACCATAGTTCAAAAGCATCAATTCTTCGGTGCTCAGCTTTCCTTATAGTCCAACTGTCACATCCATACATGACCACTGGAAAAACCATAGCCTTGACGAGATGGACCTTTGTTGGCAAAGTAATGTTTATACTTTTTAATATGCTGTCTGGGTTGGTCATAACTTTGCTTCCAAGGAGCAACCAGTATTATTCCTAGGAATTCAGGAAGTTAATGATTTAGGTGTGAATGAGAACTCTGAGTGGGTGCCTTGGGTGTCTAAACAAAGCTGTCAAAGGGGGATTTCCTTTGCCTGGGATGATCAGAGGAGGCTTCATAGTCTAATTTCTTGGGTTAGATGTTGCTGTCACTGCCAGAATGGATTCTGCAGCATCTCTTTATCTCACTCGTTCCAGATCCTGAGCAGGAATGACTCACTGGCCAAGGACATGGGTCCTATGGCCATCTCATGTTTTAAAATTCTGTTCTCTGCATCTGTAAGCTTGGGTGTCTTTTTTGTTTGTTTGTTTGAGCATGTGAGACCGTATGGTATTTGTCTTTCTCTGTCTGACATATTTATCTTAGTGTAATGCCCTCAAGGTCCATCCATGCTGTCAGCACAAGTGGCAAGATATTCTTCTTTATGGCTGAGGAACATTCCACTGTGTGTGTATGTGTGTGTCCTTTCATCTGTCAACAGATACTTGGTTGTTTCCATATGTTGATTATTATAAATAATCCTGCAGTGAACATGGGGATGAGTATATCTTTTTAAGTTAAGGTTTTTGTTTTCTTTAGATAAATACCTAGAAGTGGAACTGCTAGATAATATGGTGGTTCTTTTTATAATTTTCTGAGGAACCTGTATACTAATATACTATTTTCCATAGTGGCTGCACCAATTTACGTTCCCACCAACAGCACTCAAGTTTCCCTTTTCTCTACATCCTCATCGACACTTGTTATTCTGTCTCTGATTTAAAATTTTTTTTTGTTTTTCTGTTTTTTGTTTATTTTTTAAATTTTTATGTTTTGGCTGCACTATGCAGCATGTGGGCTCTTGGTTCCCCAGGCAGGAATGGAGCCCATGCCCCCTGCATTGGAAGCACAAAGTCTTAACCTCTGGACCACTAGGGAAGTCCTTCTCTTCTTTTTGATGATAGCCATTCTGACAGATGTGAGATACTATCTCATTGTGGTTTTTATTTTCGTTTCTCTGATGATCAGTGATTTGAGCAAGTTTTCACCTATCTGTTGACCCACCTATATGTTTTTTTTTTTTTGAAAAATGATATAAGATAGTGGTCCAGTTTCATTCTTTTGCATGTAGCTGTCCAGTTTCCCCAACACCACTTATTGAAGAAACTGTCTTTTCCCCACTATATATTCTTGGCTCCTGAGTTGTAAATTAATTGATCATAAATGTGTGGGTGTGTTTCTGTGCTCCTATTCTGTTCCATTGATCTGTGTGTCTGTTTTTGTGCCAGTATCATATTATTTTGTTTACTAAAGATTTGTAATATGTTAATGCTTGGAAATCAAGGCATGTGATACCTCCAGCTTTGTTCTTTCTCAAGACTGCATTGGCTGTTTGAGGTCTTTTTTGGTTTTATACAAATCTTAGGATTATATGTTCTGTTTCTTTGAAAAATGATATTGGGATTTTGATAGAGATGGCACTGAATGTAGATTGTTTTTGGTAGTATGGACATTTTAACAGTATTCTTCCAGTCCATTGAGTACAGAATATCTTTTCATTTATCTCTGTCACCTTCAGTTTCTTTCTTCAGTGTCTGAGTTTGCGGTGTACAGGTCTTTTGTGTGCTGTCACTCTGTTGTGTCCGACTCTTTGTGACCCCATGAACTGTAGCCTGCCAGGCTCCTCTATCCATGGGATTTCCCAGGCAAGAATACTGAAGTGGGTTGCCATTTCCTACTCCAGGGGATCTTCCTGACACAGGGATCAAACCTGCATTTCCTGTGCCTCCTGCATTGGCAGCTGGATTCTTTACCATTGCACCCTCTGGGAAGCCCACAGGTCTTTACCTTCTTGGATAAATTTAGGTGATTTATCCTGTTTGATGTAACTGTAAATGGGGTTGTTTTCTTAATTTCTCTTTCTGATAGTTCATTATTAGTAGATAGAAATGCAGCAGGTTTCTATATACTTATTTTGTATATTTCTGTATAATTGTATGTTTATATATTTCTGTATATATGCAACTTTACCAGATTCCTTTATTAGTTCTTAGTTTTTGATTCTTTAGTGTTGTCTGTATGTGATATCATGTTATTTGCAAGTAGTGATAGTTTTACTTCTTCCTATCAAGTTTTAATGCCCTTTGTTTTATTTCTGTTTGGACTTGCAATACTGTGCTGAATCAAAGTGGCAAGAGTGGGCATCTGTGTCTTGGTCCTGATCTTAGAGGAAAAGCTTTAAGCTTTTTGCCATTGAGTATGATGTTATATATGTATGGTGCTGTATATGTCATATTTATCATGTTGAGGTACATTCCATCTATGTCCACTTTGTTGAGAGGTTTTTTTTTTTTAACCATCAATGAATATTGAATTTTGTCAAAAGCTTTTTCTGCATGTGTTGAGATAACTGTATGATATTTATCCTTCATTTTGTTAATGTAGTTATATCACATTGATTTGTGGGTGTTGAACTGTACCTACAATCCCTTGAATAAATCCCATGTCATCATGGTGTGTGATCCTTTAGATGTATTGTTGAATTCGGTTTGCTAATATTTTGTCGAGGATTTTTGAATCTATATTCATCATGGATGTCAGTGTGCAGTTTTCATTTCTTGTGATGTTCTTGTCTGAGGTGCTTGGCCAATTATTTGGTCACATGTCAATTTCATTTAGTTCTCTTAGCGACCCTGTGAGGTAGATGGTCCTACTTCATTTCGTAGTTGAGGAAACCGAGCCTCAGTGAGATTAAGTAAGTTGTGGAGGAAACATAACTTTGAAGTGGTAGATTCAGGACTCAAACCAGGAGTATTTTGGTTCCGGAGCTGGTGCCACAGGTGCCACTGTGGGCCTGCCTCCCAGCCAGGTCTGCATCTGGCTTTGTAGCTTGTGCTGTAGCCACATGAATTTCTTGTCATTCCCTGAGCGTGCACTGCTCTTTTCTGCTTCTTGCTTTCTTCCAAATCTTTTACTTTGCCTGGAATTCTACTTCCTCCGCTCTAATTTTGCTCCTGGGACTTCTACTCATCGAATCCTAGTCTTCCTCTGAAAAGCCGCCTCAAAGTCCTCCACTTGTATTTCGTTTTCTTTTGCTGGAAGGCAGCATGGCCTGATGGAAAAGTGCATGGATTCCATCTTTTAATTATTTTATGATCAGGACACATTTACAGATTTTTTGACGCCCAGTATCTTTGCTGTAGAGTATGAATACTAAAGCCCGCTGTGTAGGTTTATGGAGAAGAATGAAACAAATGACACGTAAAGGACTTAGGCCAGTGCCAGTAAGTGGCTCTTCTTTGTACAGCTTTTTAGGTTTGTGTTACGGGGTTGATTGCAGCTTGCTTTGTATTATAGTTCCTTGTGCATGTTTGCCTCCGCCACCTGTGTCTGACTGGAAAGTTTCTGTGTCTTAATCATCTTTATATCTCACCAGCCTCCAAGTAGAATGTCATGAGCATATAGCTCACTGAATCATCTTACGTGATTTCAAGTGACCACATATATGTAAAAAAGCGCATACTTTTCAGTTTAATGTCATGCTATAATTAAAAATCCTTTCTTCCTTCTTTCCTTTTTTTCTCTCTTAATTCCAGAAATATAACTTAGCTGTATATTTAACTAAGGTATAAACACATGACATAATAGAAATGTATGCTATTTGGTACAATACATGCTTCATTAAAAAATTTTGTGTTTTATATTTGAGTATCATTGATTAATCATGATTCATTTTAAATTGAAAAAAAAAGAAATAGAAAAAACATAGATTTTCTTTTGTAATTTCTGCTTGTTTGGAGTGAGAAGCAGCACTTTTCTCTTACTTTGCACAAAGATGTTAATATCAGAGCTTGCATTTCTTAGGATGAACAGTAAGAAATTCAGTTGTTAATTGGGAATGAACCCCTTATATTCAGTTTTATAGTGACTATAACTGTTCGTTAAACTAAGTTCAACAATGTTCACTTGCAGCGTTTTAATTGTGTTGTTAATATTAAGGTTAGCTCTGTGAGGGCAGGGATTTCTGGTCTGCTGCTGTTTCCATGGTGCCTGGAGTAGTACCTGACACGGTGGACAACAGACATTTTTGACTGAATGACTGAATTAAGAAAAATAACCTAAACAGTGGTAGTTCATTTTCATAAACCTTAAGATCAGAGAGCGCTTTTTATAGAATTTAGTCTTCAGCTGCACCATTTTTGGACATGGCTCAGGCCATCACTGTCATTTCTGAAAGTTCTTTTCATTGTAGGAGAGTGGGCTAAATTATTCCCTGCCAAATCAGGTTTCTAAACCCACAATTAAACTGAGAATGAGAGAATCAAATCATATGTTTGTGTAACTACTTATGAACACCTTTATATAGAAATATTCTAAGTGTTTATAAATAGGTCAAAGGCCACCAGAAAGATCATATATCCATTTAGCCTTTGTTGCAGGTGATGGGTAGCATTTTTCCCCTGAATGAATGGAACAAGTTGTCCTTTGGGGACATTAATTCAACAAATAGTGCCTGCAAAGCACAGTGGGGAAAAACAGAGTTGAAGACAATACTGCCCTAACCTTTAGGGGAAAATGTTTGACACAAATCTAGTTGGAAAAATGAGTTGTGCTTCCCATGTATGTGGGGCTTCCCTGATAAAGAAAGTTGGTAAAGAATCTGCCTGCAATGCAGGAGACCCTGGTTTGATTCCTGGGTGGGGAAGATCTGTTGGAGAAGGGATAGACTACCCACTCCAGTATTCTTGGGCTTCCCTTGTGGCTTAGCTGATAAAGAATCCACCTGCAATGTGGGAGATCTGGGTTCGATCCCTAGGTTGGGAAGATCCCCTGGGAGAAGGGAAAGGCTACCCACTCTAGTACTGGTTGGATCTCCTTGCAGTCCAGGGACTCTCAAGAGTCTTCTCCAACACCACAGTTCAAAAGCATCATGATGCTTCCTAAGGCCCACTTGACTTCGCATTCCAGAATGTCTGGCTCTAGGTGAGAGAACACACCATCATGATCGTCTGGGTTGTGAAGATCTTTTTCGTACAGGTCTCCTGTGTATTTTTGCCACCTCTTCTCCCCACTAGTGGCTGCTAATTTGTTCTCTGTATTTGTAAGTCTTCCTTTTTGTTGTATTCACTAATTTGTTTTATTCTTTAGATTATACCTATAAGTGATATCATGCAGTGTTTCCCTGGCTTATTTCACTTAGCATGATACCACCAAGGTCCATCTATATTATTGCAAATGGCAAAATTTCATTATTTTTTATGACTGAATAGTATTCCATTATATGTGTATATGTGTGTGTGTGTGTATTTTCTTTATGCATCATCTGTTGTCGTGCATTTAGATTGTTTTCATATCTTGGCAATTATAAAGAATGCTGCAATGAACATTGGGATACAAGTATCTTTTTAAAGTAGTGTTTTCAGGGGTTTTTTTTGGATAAATACTCAGGAATGGAATTGCTGAGTCAAGAGGTGTGTCTGTTTTTAGTTTTAGTTTAATTTTATTATTGGGGTGTAGTTGATTTACAATGACCGTGTTAATTTCAGGTATACAGCAAACTGATTATCTTTCTGTCAGGTTGGTTAATTTCTCTCCCTCTGTTCTTATCTCATTGCAACACAAATTTGGAATGGTAGACTAAATGGTTTAAAACAACAGGCAAGTTACACCTCAGTTACAGCTCAAGCAGACAGAACTTTTATTAAACAGACACTCCCTAGACATGGGAGCAGGCTGACCCCAGAGTCAAAAGGTTTCCCTTCTTTATACTTCCCCTCTCCTCCTCTTGGTTCTGCCCAATGCAAAATAGGGCCTTAACCACCACCAGTCAGGAAAGGGAATGCAAATAGACATATTCAAGTCTGATTGACAGTTGCAGGCTATATAACAACAGGCTTTGTTGAGCATGTCTTCCCATAATTCAGTCTGTTGTTACCAGATGTATGTATGTATGGAACATTCAGTCCAGTCCAGTCCAGTCCAGTCGTGTCCAACTGCAGCATGCCAGGAATCCTTAATGGCTTCCTAGCTGCCTAAGGTTACTTGAGTAAGCCCCTGTGGTTAGTTTGTATCCACTGTGTGCCTAAGGTGCTTGTGAAAAGTTGGAAAAGTCTCTGTGGTTATTTTTGTATATTTTTGTAGGATATCTGTGAGCTCCCCGGGCATGTCTGGGATGGGGTTTAAAGGTTAGCTTGCATCCTTTTCACCTAGGCCACCCCTCATCACTCATGCCTAACTTCCTACCTAATGTATCCAATCATTTTAAGATTCTTTTCCATATAGGTTATTATAGAATAATGAGTAGAGATTCGAGTGCTACGCAGTAGGTCTTTGTTGATGATCTAGTTTAGTATGTGTATGTATTAATCTCAAACTCCTAATTTATCCCTCTCCCTTCATCTTTCCTGTTTCAGAAGCATACTTTTTTTTTTTTTTTAAGTCTGTGAGTCTTTTTCTGTTTAGTAAATAGGTTCATCTGTAATCATCTTTTTTTTTTGGCCAGGCTGCGTGGCATGCAGGATCTTAATTCCCTGACCAGGGATTGAACCCGTGTCCCCTGAAGTGGACAATCAGAGTCCTAACCACTGGACCGCCAGGGGATTCCCTGTAATCTTTTTAGATTCCACGTGTCAGTAATTATCATACAATATTTGTCTTTCTCTGACTTACTTCACTTACATTATATTCTCTAATCTCTGGGTCCATTGTTGTTGCAAACGGCCTTATTTCAGTGTTCGTTATGGATGAATAATACTCCATTGTATATATATGTACCATCTCTTCTCTGTCCGTTTATCTATTGATGGACATCTAGGTCGTTTCCATGTGTTGGCTATTGTAAATGGTGCTGCAGTGGACATTGACATGCCTGTATCTTTAAATTTTTTTCATTTACTTTGGCTGCACTGGGTCCTTGTTGCTGTGTGCAGGCTTTGTCTCTGGTCGTGGCGAGCAGGGGCTGCTGTCTAGTTGCAGTGCATGGGCTTCTCTTTGTGGGGGCTTCTCTTGGTGTGGGGCATAGTGGTAGCTTACGGAGAACGATGTCGGATTCGTGATCTCTGAAGATTTAGCCTCGGGACCAGGGACCAGGCTTGATCACTCAGGAACTTTTGTGTAGCAGACTTTTGTTAAAGTATAAAAGGTGACAGAGAAAAGTGACATAGACATCAGAAAGGGGACAGAGTGCCCTTTTTCGCCTAGTCTTTGCAAGGGAGCTTTATACCTTGTTAAAATAAAGGGTTTTACCAGACCCACTCCCACAGTATAAGATAACAGGATTAGAACTAACAATAGAAAGATCTTACCAGACCCACACCCCCAACATACATCTTAACAAGATTAGTCAGAAGGTCCTTGTTAAGGAGAAACATGTCCTTAACAAGATAAGTTGTTATGTTGACTAATACAAAGCAGTGTAGAAAAAAAAGTCCTTTTCTCCTCCTTGAGAACCTCAGACCCCTTTCTCCTATTCAAGGGCCCTGGACCTTTCCCTCGTCAAGGGCCCCAGACTACTTATCAAGCTACCTAAGGATGAGCTTTGAGATTGGAATGAAAACTGACCTTTCCCTTTCCGGTGGCCACTGCTGAGTTTTCATTCCAATCCCAAAGAAAGGCAGTGCCAAAGAATGTTCAAACTACCGTACAGTTGCACTCATCTCACATGCTAGTAAAGTAATGCTCAAAATTCTCCAAGCCAGGCTTCAACAGTACATGAATGGTGAACTTCCAGATGTTCAAGCTGGATTTAGAAAAGGCAGAGGAACCAGAGATCAGATTGCCAACATCTGTTGGATCATCAAAGAAGCAAGAGAGTTCCAGAAAAACATCTATTTCTGCTTTATTGACTATGCCAAAGCCTTTGACTGTGTAGATCACAACAAACTGTGAAAAATTCTTCAAGAGATGGGAATACCAACCACCTTACCTGCCTCCTGAGAAATCTGTATGTAGAACTGGACCTGGAACAACAGACTGGTTCCAAATAGGGAAAGGAAGGAGTAGGTCAAGGCTGTATATTGTCACCCTGCTTATTTAACTTCTATGCAAAGTACACCTTGCAGAATGCTGGGCTGGATGAAGCACATGCTGGAAGTAAGATTGCTCAGAGAAATAGCAACAACCTCGGCTATGCAGATGACACCACCCTTATGGCAGAAAGTGAAGAACTAAAGAGCCTCTTGATGAAAGGAAAAGAGGAGAGTGAAAAAGTTGGCTTAAAATTCAACATTCAGAAAACTAAGATCATGGCATATGGTCTGATAACTTCATGGCAAATGGATGGCTAAACAGTGGAAATAATGAGAGACTTTGAGGGGCTCCAAAATCACTGCAGATGGTGGCTGCAGCCATGAAATTACAAGACGCTTGCTCCTTGGAAGGAAAGCTATGACCAACCTAGACAGCATATTAAAAAGCAGAGACATTACTTTGCTGACAAAGATCTGTCTAGTCAAAGCTATGGTTTTTCCAGTAGTCGTGTATGGATGTGTGAGTTGAACTATAAAGCTGAGCACTGAAGAATTGATGCTTTTGAACTGTGGCGTTGGAGAAGACTCTTGAGAGTCTCTTGGACTACAAGGAGATTAAACCAGTCAATCCTAAAGGAAATCCGTCCTGAATATTCATTGGAAGGACTGATGCCGAAGCTGAAGCTCCAATACTTTGGCCACCTGATGTGAAGAACTGACTGACTCATTGGAAAAGACCCTGATGCTAAGAAAGATTGAAGGCAGGAGGAGGAGGGGATGACAGAGGATGAGATGGTTGGATGGCATCACTGACTCGATGGCCATGAATTTGAATAAGCTCCAGGAGTTGATGGTGGACTGGGAAGCCTAGTGTGCCGCAGTCCATGGACCTGATGTGAAGAACTGACTGACTCATTGGAAAAGACCCTGATGCTAAGAAAGATTGAAGGCAGGAGGAGGAGGGGATGACAGAGGATGAGATGGTTGGATGGCATCACTGACTCGATGGCCATGAATTTGAATAAGCTCCAGGAGTTGATGGTGGACTGGGAAGCCTAGTGTGCCGCAGTCCATGGAGTCACAGAGAGTTGGACACGACTGAGCGACTGAACTGAACTGAAGGAGGAGCTCTCTCATAGGGTGCACGAGCTTCAGTAGTTGCTGCATGCAGGCTCAGTAGTTGTGGCACGCGGGCTTAGCTACCTCTTGGCATGTAGAATCTTCCCAGAGCAGGGACTGATCCCATGCCCCCTGCAGTGGTGGGTGAATTCTTAACTGCTGGACCACCAGGGAAGTCTGTGTATGTATCTTTTTGAACTACAGTTTTCTCTGGATATGTCCAGGAGGGGAATGCTGTATTATTTGCTAGTTCTATTTTTAGTTTTTTAAGGAACCTCCATACTGTTCTCTGTGGTGGCTGTACCAATTTATATTCTCAACAACAATGTAGAAGGGCTCCCTTTTCTCCACACCCACGTCAGCATTCATTGTTTGTGGACTTCTGCATGATGGCCTTTCTTAACTCGTGTGAGGTGGTATCTCATTTTAGTTTTGATTTGCATTTCTCTAAAAATTAATGAGCAACAAATGAGGCAAGAATAGACAGTGGAGAAAAGACAGTCTCTTCAATAAGTGGTGCTGGAAAGACTTGAAGAGCTACTTGGAAAAGAATGAAATTAGAACATTCTCTAACACAAGTGGGACCTAATTAAATTTAAAAGTTTTGTACAGCAAAAGAAGCCGTAAACAAAACGAAAGACAACCCACAGCATGGGAGAAAACATTTACGAATGAAGCAGTCAACATGGGATTAATCTCCAAATTATATAAAGTGCTCTTGTAGCTCAATATGAAAGAAATAAGCAACCCATGCAGATGGTGAGAATCTAAATAGAGATTTCTCCAAAGAAGACAGAGAGATGGATAAAAGGCACATGATAAGATGGTCAGCATTGCTAATTATTAGAGAAATGCCAATCACAACTACAGTGAGGTATTACCTTGTAACAGTCAGAATGGCCACCATCAAAAAATGTACAAACAACGAATGCTATAAAAGGTATGGAGAAAAGGGAACACTTCTACACTGTTGGTGGGAAGGTAAAATGCTCCATAAATATTAGTTCAGTCCATTTGATCTAATGTGTCATTTAAGGCCTCTTTTTCCTTATTGATTGTCTGGATGACCTATCCATTGCTGTAACTGAGGTGTTAAAGTTCCCAATGATGATTGTGTTACTGTCGACTTCTCATTTTATGACTGTTGGCATATTTGGCTTATTTGTTGAAGTTTTCCTATGTTGGGTGCATTTATATTTACAATTATTGTATCTTCTTTTTGGATTGATCCCTTGATCATTATGTAGTGTCCTTCTTTGTCTCTTGTAACAGTCTATATTTTAAAGTCATTTTCTCTGTCTTAAATATAATACATGATACCGTACTACTCCTGCAAGAGAGCATGGGCAAAATATTCTCTGACATAAATCATAACAATTTTTTCTTAGGTCAGTCTCCTAAAGCAGTAGAAATAAAACCACAAATAAACAGATGAGATGTAAACATAATTACCGTATCACCCACCAAGTGTACATTTAGTTGTATGCCCAGGACAATTGAAAACATACATATACACAAAAACTTGCATATGAGTAGTCACAGCATCATTAGTCATAAAACCACAGAGTAGAAACAGCATAAATGTCCATCCAGTTAACTAATGGATAAACAAAATGTAATATATTCATACAATGAAATATTACTCAGCCATAAAAAGGAACGAAATACTGACACATGATACAGCATGAATGAACCTTCAGAACATTAAATGAAGGAAGCCAGACACACGAAAATCATGTATTGTATGATTCCATTTGTGTGCATTGTCCTGAGTGGGTAAATCCATTAGAAAGTAAATTAGTGATCACCTGGTGGTGGAGGAAGAGGGAATTGGAAAGTATAGGGTTTCTTTTGAGGGGCATGATGAAAATGTTCTGTAGCTAGGTAGTGGTGATGGTTGCCCAACTTTGTCAATATCCTATCCAATCCAGCTGCACACATTAAAATGATTAAAGTGGTTAATTTTATGTTATGTGAATTTTCTCAATAAACCAAAGATTGTGTAGTACACTAAGGAGTGTATTTCAAATCTACATTTCCAATGAAAACCTTATTTTAAATCATATCTAGGGATTTCCATGTCTAAATGTATAATCATCTTTATTTCAGGATGCTAGGAAGGCATGTAATGATGCAACACTTGTTCAGGTAAAGTTTTCTTCCTCAGTTTCTTTTACTAAATTTGCATGAAATAGCTTGACAACGATGCAAATGACAGATTCTATTTATTAGTATTTAATTGAAAAATGAGATCTCTATTAAAAAGGCTTTGTAATTTGTCAGATGCTGTTCAAGAGCCTTTTAAAACATACTTGTGAAAATGAAAGTCTGTGAAAAAGTAAATACTATAAAAAGACATAGATTCATATAATATACATTTCTTTTTTGGATAGCTTCTGCTTCTTTTTGATATGCCCTGATTAAGTTTTTTTCCTTATATAAACTATTAGGAGAGTTTCATTAATTAAAATTGCTCATTTTTCTTAAGGATATTTTATGTGCTATTTAAATCAAAAGTTGGCTTTCTTTAAATAGTTAAAATTATAAATATTTTACTATTTGATCATCTATTAGATTTTTATTTGTGGCTGTTCTTTTTACTAAGGTTGGATGGTATGTCTGTTTGTTTACTTACTAGTCTACAGAAGATGTTCTTGTTGGAAGGTGTGCAAATAAATCATACTTTTTCCTGAGCATCATAGGAATTATTTATATTAAAATATCTTCAGTAACTGTCCATTTATTTTATGTCTACTTTAGTGCCAATTAATTGTTTCTGCTTTATTTTTTGAGCTGTGTCTAAGCTAAAGAATAACATTCTCATCACTTCCTAAAGATCACGTCAAATATGGATTCCGTGGGTCGAATACAAATGCGAACGAGACGTACGCTGAGGGGTCACTTAGCTAAAATCTATGCTATGCACTGGGGATATGATTCAAGGTTTGTACCTGCCATTTTCAAACTGCCTGCAAAATTATTTTGTTGACTCATCACTTGCATTGTCTGTTGAAACAACCTGTATCTATGAAGTGTTTGAAAAAATGCATCTAATATGACTGCTTTGCTCTTAATAAAAATATTCATTGACACTTTAAAAGTTTAGAAACCTTTAATATGGAAAAGAGGTTTACCTCTCAGAAATACCCTTTATCGAATGATTTAGGAAAAGTGTTTAGGATTTCTTTTCTTTGCAGTGGGGCATGTCAAGGTAGTTTTATTGCATAATAAACATTGAAATTTCAGATAATAAGGAAATATTTGTTGAATATTGCTGTGTACAAGTTACCAGATATTCCTATAATTTATTCGTTACCTAAATTCATGAAGGATGGAATTACAAAAAGACATTTTCATTGAATACATCTTTTATTCCCCAGCCACACCCTGCAAGTGTGTGTGTAGTGAGAGTGCATGCGCGCACACACAGCAGCCATCTGGATTGCAGTTGAATGGTGGGTCATGACTTGTTCACAGGGTCACAGTATGGTCTGTGCTTTTTCCAGAGTATGTGACAGTACTACACAGTGTCTGACCCTGCTTCCATAATGGTTGACTTGTTCCTTTGATTTGGTCCATCTAATTGGGAAATTTTCTTAACTGAGAAATTATTCTGGGGGACTTTCCTGGTGGTCCAGCGGCTAAGACTCTGCACTCCCAATGCAGAGGGCCGAGGTTCGATCCCTGAAGTGGGAAGTGGATCCCACATGCTACCACTAAAAGCTCGCATGCCACTACTAAAGAGCTTGCATGCCGCAACAAAGACCAAAGGCCCCTGTGCCACAGCTAAGACCTGGCGTAGCCAAATAAACAAACGTTTTAATAAACAATGTATCCGTTTGTCATTATCGTTGGCTGTGCTGGGCTTTGTCGCCGCCTGGGCTTTTCTGCGGTTGTGGTGAGCGGAGGCTTCTCTTCATCGCAGTGTGTGGGCTTCTCGTTGCGGTAGCTCCTCGTTGCAGAGCGCAGTCTCCAGGGCGTGGAGGCTGCAGTAGTTGCCGCTCTCGGGCTCTGGGGCACAAGCTCGGTAGTTGTGGTGCGTGGGCTTAGTTGCTCTGTGGCCTGTGAAAGGTTCCCTGATCAGGGATTGAACCCATGTCCCCTGCATTGGCAGGTGGATTCTTGACCACTGAGCCGCTGGGGAAGCCCAACCAATTAGTTTTTAATAGACGTTGCACATGTTTTTTCTCTTCTTCCAGGAGAATCTAAAAATGTTGCTACCTGTTGCTAATGGTTCCCACATCTCAGTATAAATAGGACTCTCGAATACAGTAATATAGAACTTCTGCCTCTTCAGAGGGGATAAATGAAAGTATATAACAACCGACATAAAGCTAGGCCAAATTTTTTTTTTTCTTAAATTTAACATAAGAAGTAATCTAACCGTTGAGATAGCAAATACATAACTCAAAATACAATCACTTGAAAATGTTAATGGTTCTTACTTAAAATTTCCTCAAGACACTTAATCTTCATAGAACACGAAGTGTCAGCAAAGCACCTGTCTCACCTTGTCTTTCTACTCATAGCCCGTTGCTTAACTTTTTTCTCAACTCAGTGCTGATGATACCAATTGTTTTTAAAAAAGCTTTAGTTCCATCCCATACCCTGTGGTTGTATCTGCCCTTTCATGAAATTTACAGTGATTACTACATAAGAACCTTATTTACCTGTAGTGAAGGGAAATGGGTGGCTGAGTGATAGGAACACAGAACGTGATTCTTTTCACTGTATATCTGTCCTTTTGTATCTCTTGAATTGTATACCACAGTGAAAAATAAAATTCCAAAAGAAAACAAAAAAATCCAGTGGCCTGTAACTTCAGTCAAGAGTTCCTAGTTAGCCGGGCAGACAGAGCTTTCTGCTGTTTAAGCCCAGTCTGCTTTTCCCAGCTGTTTTTTCCATTTCTTATGAAGTTTGTGTAACTGGGAAATTTTGAAGCACCCATTGTATTTTCCCACCTCTTGCCGTGGAACTTGCCCTCTTTATAGAGTACAGATTTCTCCAGCTTTCAAAATTCCTTTTTTCAAGATGTGTTTTCTTTCGCCAGGCTACTTGAGTAACTCGGAAGTTATCTGTCCCTCATTTGTTTTCCTATGGCCTTTATTTTATACTACTCCTTTGACTATTTTCACTTACCTAATTTATTTTAGTAAATGTCCTATCTCCACCAGATGGTAGAGGCCCCAAGGGTAGGAGGTATCACCTATGTTGTGCCATTAATACAGCCTTTCCATCGCAGGCTCTCAATTGATATTTTTAGATTGAATGAAACATGGTTGTTAGACTTACATGTACTTCATTGTCATTATATTTAAGTCAGTACATTCTAAGCCAGTCAACTAAGAGCTACCAGAATCGTGAATAATACCTAGAACGTTGTCACCATGAAAAAGTTGGATCACAACCAGAGACACTTTTAGTAAAATCTCTAAAAAATTTTAATGTTGACAATTTTTGGCATGCAGAATATATTTTTTTAAGTTGAGAATGTTTCCTGGTATCAAGTTTTTTATTAGAAAAATTATATTTGTCTTTTCTGAACTGTTCTACATTAATGCAATGCATAATTAATTTAAACTACTTTTTTCCTCTAAGTGTCACATTATTTTTGTGTTTGCTCCTCTAGGCTACTAGTCAGTGCTTCCCAAGATGGAAAATTAATTATTTGGGATAGCTATACAACAAATAAGGTAGAATTTTTAAATCATCCTCTTATATAACCTTTTATTTGGTTTGATAAACCAATTCTTTCCTTTATTCTATTACTTCAAGGTTATAATTTCTTCCTGGGATAAATTTATTCCATTAATTTTTACTTAGGTCCTTTCTTTAGGCCTAGTATTTGCTTTTAATATTTAGCCCTTTTTTTTTATTTCCAAAGACAACTCTAGGAATATAGTTCAATGTGTCTTGAGTCCCATATTTCATACTAAAATATTAAAAGATAGTGTGCATCAGTTTTGTATATAAATGATTTTTGTAAAGTTCCCATTTCCTAATGTGACAGTGACCTTATAGTTTTATTTTTAGTTGTGGATAAGCTGGAATGTTAGGCATTGATTTGTGTTTTTGGGCTGTTCAGAAGATTGACTAAGTTGGAGGCAGATTACAACTTGTTTAGATCCCTTGGTGGTAAAAACTAGTAGGTTCTTCTAATGTCTCCTGGAAAGAATTCCTGATGTAGAGGTGTTGAGTGGTAGTGGAAAAGCTCCAAGAAAACGCTCACAAGTCAAATACTTTTAGATTCTACGTACATTTATACCACTGTTTCCATTAAAGATTTAGAAGTACTATTTTGTGAAGCAAACAGTAACTTCAGCCTGCTTGAGAATTTAAAAGCTAGCTAGGATAGATTAGTAGTATAATAGTTTTCTTAGTTTTTTGGTGTCAATCAATGACTTTCAGCTATATTTTCCTAAAATGAAAAATACTCTTTTGGGTTAAGTGAGCATAGTGATCATGCAATATGTTGATTCTGTGTCTGGGCCATTTAGCCTTGATGTTCCCATTCACATTAAACTGCTACCTGATTTGCAAATGCTTGGTGTTGGGTAATAAGACATCAGACAATGGTGTGAGTAGATCAGTGCAAACTATTACCATTGTTCAAATTCAATCCCAGAATACGAGTTATTAGAAAAACATAGTTCTTCATGGAAGGACCATTCTATTCAACTCCAGTTCTTGTATTGTTCAGTGTTCTGTTGTAGGAAATTCTTTTGAACACTACTGCAAAAAGCCAAGAATTTTATTATTTTTTTAACATTTTACACTTAATATTTCAAACAGCTCTGTTAGTGTTGAAACATTCTCTATCTTTATTCTTCCTAAAAGAACACTTTCTGAAAAGAGCACTTAAATCCAAATGATTTGCAATATGAAGAAAATATACACTGTGCGTGCTTTTTTTTTTTTTTTATTCAGTTTCTCAGTTCATTGTATTCTTTGTTTTACTTGGCTTATTTTTAAGCTCTATTTATGTTTGAGTAATATCTGCTTTCCTGTAAATAGGTTTGAAAAATCCATGACTTTTGTAATCTTCTGATGTTGTGTTCTGCAGATGCATGCCATCCCTTTGCGGTCTTCCTGGGTGATGACCTGTGCTTATGCTCCCTCCGGTAATTACGTCGCTTGTGGAGGACTGGACAACATCTGCTCTATATATAACTTAAAAACCAGAGAGGGCAATGTGAGAGTGAGCCGAGAGTTACCGGGTCACACGGGTGAGCTTCGCTACATACTGTCCTTTCCTCCCAGATTTGACTTCTCTGAAGATCAAGGAGAAAGAGGGACAAAAGGAGCTCAGCTGACCAAAGGATGCATGTTAGTCAAGTGAGAATGGAAATTACTGTCAGTCTGCTTCCCTGGTGGCTCAGAGGTTAAAGCATCTGCCTCCAATGCGGGAGACCTGGGTTCGATCCCCGGGTCAGGAAGATCCCCTGGAGAAGGAAATGGCAACCCACTCCAGTATTCTTGCCTGGAGAATCCCATGGGCGGAGGAGCCTGGTGGGCTTCAGTCCATGGGGTCGCAAAGAGTCGGACACGACTGAGCCACTTCACCTTCACCTGAGAAGCATTGACTTTTTATAATTATACAAGTGATGACTCTACTTCTGTTTTTCTTTTAAAAATAGTATTGTTTTGTAGAAATTACTTATTGCAAAAAATTCAAACAATAATGAATACAGAAGGAAAGCAAATATGATTTTCTGTATTCTCTGCAAACCTATAACAATTATGGCATTTGGGTGCTTCATTAGGTAATTGAAAGTGTGTATCAAGATACTTTTATGAAGTATTTTTTCACTGTCTGATAATGCATTGCTTTATTAGTGTGCACACCATAGTTCGTCAGTATAGTATTTGGCTAGCAGTGTTCACAGGAATTTGTTGCCACTTACCAGGTTTCAGCCTCTCTGAATTCTTGGAAGTACTGTTTGGCTATAATTTTTATAAAATTTCTATAATGGTATTCTTCCTGCTATTTCCATATTTTGAACAACTGGTGAATTCTGAGCATTCAAATCCACTTTTTTTTTTTTTTAATCCACCTTTTTAATGAAGCTTTCACTGAGGTTTTTAAAGTACTTCTCCAAGGTACTTAACCCAGTCTGCTATAGATTATAGATAATATTTGTATTAAGGCGTATCCTTCTCCTAGGTAATTGTAATAGGTGGAAAGGACTGGGTCTTTTACTCAAGTTTGTAACTTTCAGAGTCATTGACATAGTAAATACCTAAGAGAGGGTTTGTTGGTAAAATAAAGTTGCAGGCACCATAGAATTGGAAGTTATTAAAAGTAGAACTAAAAAAAAAAGTAGAACTATAGATTTTACTAACAAACACTTGTTGCCCAGGTATTATATTTTTAAAATACATATTACTATTTTACCTGGTAATTGAATTAATCAGTGATAACCTAACATTTGTTATCTCTATGCTGTAGGCTACTTGTCCTGCTGTCGTTTTTTAGATGATAGCCAAATAGTTACAAGTTCAGGAGACACAACTTGGTAAGTTTATTCCAGAAGATTACTAATTTGAGGTTGAGCGTGGTAGTAGCAATTAACGCAAGAGGGGAGAACAGTCATTAATAATTTCTGTCTATTTTTGACTATAGTGCTTTATGGGACATTGAAACTGCCCAGCAGACCACCACGTTCACTGGGCATTCTGGAGATGTGATGAGTCTTTCCCTGAGTCCTGACATGAGGACTTTTGTTTCCGGTGCTTGCGATGCCTCTTCAAAATTATGGGATATTCGAGATGGAATGTGCAGACAGTCTTTCACTGGGCATGTGTCGGATATTAATGCTGTCAGTGTAAGTGAACAGCATTTCTAAGGAAGATTTATTGTGCATATAAAGTGTATGATAGTATGATTTTAACAACAAATTCCCTTTAATGATTCTATGAATAATGTGTTCTTAACAACATTTAATCCCCAAATAATAAGAGTTTGATTTTTTTTTTTAATGGAAAGGTTTTAATAGGCCTAAGTCTTCATTTGCAGGGGAATAGGAATAAGTTTAATTTCTAGATTTACAGGGCAAGATAATCTTGAACAAAAAAGTGGATCCAGAGTATCAGCTGTGTTCAGAGGACAGTGTCCTGTATCTCCACAGTCAGGGGAACAACCCCAAGAGAGAGCAGTCAGGAAGACAGAGGTGGCTATTTAATGTAGAGAGCATAGCTTTTGAAATCCACCAAACCCTGGATTGAATTTTAGTAATCTGGGAATCAGCTGTGTGAGATCGGGTGGGCTACTTAACCTCTGTGAGCCACACATTCCTCGATAGGAATGATGCTACCGTGGTGTGGAAACTAAATGAAACGAGATGCATGCTCAGTAAGTGGTATAAATTATTTATAAGCTCCTTCATATTAAGGAAAAAACAATTCAGACATGTAGCTACAAGTAGATTAAGCCAGATAATAACTCTGTATATATGAGAGTGAACTAGACATACGTGTATAAATTAAAGCCAGAAGGCATTTTGAACGACAATCAAAATGGTTTATCAGTCAGGTTTGAGGGGAGGGGTATTAGAAAGTGGGATACTCCTTGACTTAGGTAAGTTGTACTATGCAGATCAGATGTCAGAATGTATACAGGTGACTAGATTTTCCAAAAGTACTGTAATTGCTACTGTATATATGTATAAGATGTACTCTGATTTTGCACTAAAATATTTTGGGAATAAATTTTATTTATCATGTACATATTGAAAGTCACTTTTGTATCATCTTTTAGAGAATATCAGACAAAGTAAAGGCTCTGTGACCTCCCCTGCTATTAGGCCAGCCTGGCTTGCAGAGTAGAATTTTAGAGCAGGCACTTCCAGTCCTGTCCATCTCACATCCCACCAGTTGATGATCTCTTCTGTTCCTAGTTTGCTGCAGATTTATCAAGAATGAGTGTTGAAGTTTATCAAATGCCTTTTCTTCATCTATTGAGATGATCATGTGGTTTTATCTTTTTCAGTCTACTAAATGGTGAATTTACATGAGTTGAATTTCAAATATTAACCTAACCCTACATTTAGCCTCACTTGCCTTTAATACATAATCATTTTTTATTTACTGGTGGATTTTGATATGTTGAAATTTTAAGATTTGCATCCATATTGATAAGTTATATGATTTTTCATTTCTTGAGAAATTCTGTTCCCACTTTGGTATTAGCTTAATGCTAGACTCATAGGCAATAATGGCACCCCACTCCAGTACTCTTGCCTGGAAAAATCCCATGGACGGAGGAGCCTGGTAGGCTGCAGTCCATGGGGTCTCGAAGAGTTGGACACGACTGAGCGACTTCACTTTCACTTCTCACTGTCATGCATTGGAGAAGGAAAGGGCAACCCACTCCAGTGTTCTTGCCTGGAGAATCCTGGGGACAGGGGAGCCTGGTGGGCTGCCGTCTATGGGGTTGCACAGATTCGGACATGACTGAAGCAACTTAGCAGCAGCAGCAGACTCATAGGAGGAACTGGGAAGTTAACACTGTGTGGAATTGATAAGATTTCATCCTGAATTGTTTGGTTGACTTTGCTGTCTGGCCAAGGAAGTTTTCTTGTGTGAGAAGAAATTTAACTAAAAATTTAATGTCCTAGTTAGATTTAGGCTACTGAAGCTATCCATTTCTTCGTGAGTAAGCTTTGGTAGAGTTTGCCTTTCAAGAAATTTGGCTCTGTAACCTGTGTTGTCAGATGTGTTAGCTTACAGTTGTTCATAATATTCTCTTATTTTTCTTCTGATAGCTATGGAATCTATAGGGTATCTCATTCATGATATTGGTAATTTGTTTCTTAGTTTTTTCCTGATTGGTCTTGTGGGTTGAATTGAATACCTCTAAAAATTTACATGTTGAAGTCCTAAACCACAGTACCTCAGATTGTGACCTTATTTGAAAATAGTTATTGCAGATATAATTAATTAGTTGAGTCGGCCTGGATTGGTGTCCCCATTAATCCAATATGACTCTTGCTCTTAGAAAAGGGAAATTTAGAGACAAACAGTGTTAACAGTGTGATGAGACATAGGAAGATAGCCAGCCCGTCTGTAAACCAAGGAGATTGGCCTAACAGACCCTTTTTAGGTCTCAGACACCTTGATTTCAGACTTCTACCCTCCAGACCTATGAAATGATAAATTCCTGTTGTTTAAGCCATTCAGCTTGTGTTCCTTTGTTACAGCAGGTTTAGCAAACCAGTGCATGTGGTTAAAGGTTTATCAGGGCTTCCCTGGCAGCTCAGTTGGTAAAGAATCCGCCTTCAATGCGGGAGATCCAGGTTTGATCCCTGGCTGGGAAAGAGTCCCCTGGAGAAGGAAATGGCAACTCACTCCAGTATTCTTGCCTGGAAAATCCCATGGACAGAAGAGCCTGGTGGGCTGCAGTCCGTGGGGTCACAGAGAGTCAGACACGACTTTATCAGTTTTTTAAATTTATCTTCTCAAAGAACCATTTTTGGCATCAAAGAGTCTCTTTTCTGTTTGATTGATTTTTCACTCTTTATTATTTCTTTTCTTCTGCTTACATGTGTTTTGTTTGCTCTCCTGTTTCTCATTTCTTAAGGCAGAAGTTGGTATCATTGGTTTGAAACCTTTCCTCTTTTCTAATATTGGAACTTAAAGTTATAAGTTTCTTTCTAAGCATTGCTTTTTGCTGCATTCCACAAATTTTGATTCATTTTCATTTAGTGAAAAATTCTTTATAATTTTCCTTTTGATCTCTTTGACCCATGAAGTTATTTAGAAGTAGCTTCTATAGTTTTAAATATTTGTAGATTTTTAAGATATCTTTATTTTTGCGTTTCCCTGATGATTAGTGATGTCGAGCATCTTTTCGTGACTGGAGAAGGAAATGGCAACTCACTCCAGTATTCTTGCCTGGAAAATCCCATGGACAGAAGAGCCTGGTGGGCTGCAGTCCGTGGGGTCACAGAGAGTCAGACACGACTTTATCAGTTTTTTAAATTTATCTTCTCAAAGAACCATTTTTGGCATCAAAGAGTCTCTTTTCTGTTTGATTGATTTTTCACTCTTTATTATTTCTTTTCTTCTGCTTACATGTGTTTTGTTTGCTCTCCTGTTTCTCGTTTCTTAAGGCAGAAGTTGGTATCATTGGTTTGAAACCTTTCCTCTTTTCTAATATTGGAACTTAAAGTTATAAGTTTCTTTCTAAGCATTGCTTTTTGCTGCATTCCACAAATTTTGATTCATTTTCATTTAGTGAAAAATTCTTTATAATTTTCCTTTTGATCTCTTTGACCCATGAAGTTATTTAGAAGTAGCTTCTATAGTTTTAAATATTTGTAGATTTTTAAGATATCTTTATTTTTGCGTTTCCCTGATGATTAGTGATGTCGAGCATCTTTTCGTGTGTCCCTTTGCTGTTTGTATGTCTTCTTTGGAAAAATGTCTATTTAGTTCTCCTGTCTGTATTTTAATCAGGTTATTTGGTTTTTTGGTACTGAGTTTTGCAGATTGTTTGCATGTTTTGAATATTAATCTTGTTTTGGATATATTGTTTGCGAGTATCTTCTCTCACTTAGGAGGCTGCCTTTTCCATTTCTCAATAGTTTCTTCATGTGCAAAAGCTTTTTCTAGTTTGGTTTAGTTGCATTTGTTTATTTTTGCTTTTGCTTTCCTTGCCTGAAGGGACAGATCCAAAAAAAATATTGCTAAGACCTGTGTCAAAGAGCATGTGTGTGTTATTGTGTGTTAGCCACTCAGTTGTGTCCGACTCTTTGTGACCCCACGGACTGTAGCCCACCAGGCTCCTCTGTCCGTGGGATTCTCCAGGCAAGAAGAGTACTGGAGCGGGTTGCCATTTCCTTCTCCAGGGGATCTTCTCGACCCAGGGGTCGAACCCTGGTCTCCTGCATCACAGGTAGAGTCTTTACTGCCTGGGAATTCACTGGCAGTCCAGTGGTTAGGACTCTGTGCTTTCACTGCAAAGGGCCTGAGTTTGACCCCTGGTCTGGGAACTAAAATCTCACAAGTCACACAGTACGGAAAAAAAGAAAAAAAAGCATACTGCCTATGTTCTAGACTTATGGTTTCAAATTTATACATCTAAGTATTTAATCCACTTGAGATTATTTATGTATATATGGTGTGAGAAAGTCATCCAGTTTGACTCTTTTGCATGGAGCTGGCCGGTTTTCCCAACACCGTTTATTGTCTTTCCCTCATTGTATATTCTTGCCTCCTTTGTTGTTGACTGTGTGTTTATGGGTTTATTTCTGGGCTATTCTGTTCCATTGATCTGTGTTTATCTGTTTTAGTGTCAGTAACATACACTTTTGATTCCTGTAGCTTTGTAGTATAGTTTGAAATCAGGGCCTGTGATACCTCCAAAAAATTGCTTTATATTTTTTAATATAAATTTATTTTAATTGGAGGTTAATTACTTTACAGTATTGTATTGGTTTTGCCATACATCAACATGAATCCACCACAGGTATACACGTGTTCCCCATCCTGAACCCCCTCCCTCCTCCCTCCCTGTACCATCCCTCTGGGTCGTCTCAGTGCACCAGCCCCAAGCATCCAGTATCATGCATCGAACCTGGACTGGTGATTTGGTTCATATATGATACTATACATGTTTCAATGTCATTCTCTCAAATCATCCCACCCTCTCCCTCTCCCACAGAGTCCAAAAGACTTCTATACATCTGTGTCTCTTTTGCTGTCTCACAGGGTTATTGTTACCATCTTTCTAAATTCCATATATATGCGTTAGTATACTGTATTGGTGTTTTTCTTTCTGGCTTACTTCACTCTGTATAATCGGTTCCAGTTTCATCCATCTTATTAGAACTGATTCAAATGTATTCTTTTTAATGGCTGAGTAATACTCCATTGTGTATATGTACCACAGCTTTCTTATCCATTCATCTGCTGATGGACATCTAGGTTGTTTCCATGTCCTGGCTATTATAAACAGTGCTGCAATGAACATTGGGGTACATGTGTCTCTTTCTATTCTGGTTTCCTCGGTGTGTATGCCCAGCAGTGGGATTGCTGGGTCATAAGGCAGTTCTATTTGCAATTTCTTAAGGAATCTCCACACTGTTCTCCATAGTGGCTGTACTAGTTTGCATTCCCACCAACAGTGTAAGAGGGTTCCCTTTTCTCCACACCCTCTCCAGCATTTATTGCTTGCAGACTTTTGGATCGCAGCCATTCTGACTGGTGTGAAGTGGTATCTCATTGTGGTCTTGATTTGCATTTCTCTGATAATGAGTGACGTTGAGCATCTTTTCATGTGTTTGTTAGCCATCCGTATGTCTTCTTTGGAGAAATGTCTATTTAGTTCTTTGGCCCATTTTTTGATTGGGTCGTTTATTTTTCTGGAATTGAGCTGTATAAGTTGCTTGTATATTTTTGAGATTAGTTGTTTGTCAGTTGCTTCATTTGCTATTATTTTCTCCCATTCAGAGGGTTGTCTTTTCACCTTGCTTATAGTTTCCTTTGTTGTGCAGAAGCTTTTAATTTTAATTAGATCCCATTTGTTTATATTTGCTTTTATTTCCAGTATTCTGGGAGGCGGATCATTGAGGATCCTGCTGTGATTTATGTCGGAGAGTGTTTTGCCTATGTTCTCCTCTAGGAGTTTTATAGTTTCTGGTCTTACGTTTAGATCTTTAATCCATTTTGAGTTTATTTTTGTGTATGGTGTTAGAAAGTGTTCTAGTTTCATTCTTTTACAAGTGGTTGACCAGTTTTCCCAGCACCACTTCTTAAAGAGATTGTCTTTTCTCCATTGTATATTCTTGCCTCCTTTGTCAAAGATAAGGTGTCCATAGGTGCGTGGATTTATTTCTGAGCTTTCTATTCTGTTCCATTGATCTATATGTCTGTCTTTGTGCCAGTACCATACTGTCTTGATGACTGTGGCTTTGTAGTAGAGCCTGAAGTCAGGCAGGTTGATTCCTCCAGTTCCATTCTTCTTTCTCAAGATTGCTTTGGCTATTCGAGGTTTTTTGTATTTCCATACAAATTGTGAAATTATTTGTTCTAGCTTTGTGAAAAATACTGTTGTTTATATATTTTTTAAAGTAAGCAATATTAGAAGGAAAATGATAAGCTATATTTGCCACAGAGAAAACAAATTTATTCTTCATTTTATTCCTGCAGATCAATAGGTCCTAAAAAGGCAATACAGATGACCAGTAGATACATGAAGAGAAGTGATTTCTTCTTTGTAAAAAGTGTTGAGTAGTGCCACAGTAGCTGAGAAACGAGATTCACGACTAGTAGTGCATAGTTTTGTTGTGTGTGTGTGTGTGTTTGCATGCGCACACATGAGAACATTCAGTCTGCTGCCAGCTTCCCTTCATAACCTAGCCTAACTGGATGATTTATGTTCCCTTTTATAAAATGTTTCTATTCATTTCTCATAATGAGGTTTTTTGAACATGTCTTTTGAGTCCACATACATGTATAAATACTATAAATAGTAATATTTGATTTAAATGTTTTAGTAAAACATATGGAGGATCAGGGGTTTCCCAAGGGCAAAGTTGCCACCTGCCAAAGCAGGAGATGTGGGTTGATCCCTGGGTTGGGAAGATCTGGAGAGGGAAGGATTTGCCTGGGAAATTCCATGGACAGAGGAGCCTGGCGGGCTACAGTCCAAGGGGTTGCAAAAAAGTGTCTACGACTTAGTGACTAAACAACAGCAGAGGACAGGAGCCAGGATTTATTGAATATGTGTCTTGGGCTGAACAGGGGGTTGTGGGTCCTTTGTGTGTGTTATTTCACTCTGCCCTAAAAACCATACTAAAGCTAAAACTAAGGCTTCCCAGGTGGCACTAGTGGTAGAGAACCTGCCTGCCAGTGCAGGAGACGTAAGAGATGCCGGTTTGATCCCTGGGTCAGAAAGATCCCCCGGAGGAGGGCACGGCAACCCACTCCAATATTCTTGTCTGGAGAATCCCATGGACAGAGAAGCCTGGTGGACTACAGTCCATAGGGTTGCAGAGTCAGACACGACTGAAACGACTTAGCATGCAGCATGCACAAGGCCCAAGAGTTCAGGAATCTTCAGTGATTAAAATCGCTCACCTGATCCAAAGCCAAGTTGAAATTTAAATCTAGGTCTGTCTTACCCACTGCTGAGAGTCCGTTGGACTACAAGGAGATCTATCCAGTCCGTCCTAAAGGAAATCAGTCCTGAATATTCATTGGAAGGACTGATACTGAAGCTGAAATTCCAGTATTTTGGCCACCTGATGCGAAGAACTGACTCATTGGAAAAGACCCTGATGCTGGGAAAGATTGAAGACAGGAGGAGACGGGGACAATAGAGGATGAGATGGTTGGATGACATCACTGACTCGATGGACAGGAGTTTGAGCAAGCTCTGGGAATTTGTGATGGACAGGGAAGCCTGGCGTGCTGCAGTCTCTGGGGTCATAAAGAGTGGGACACAAATGAGCTACTGAACTGAACTGTCTTACCTCAGAGTCCATCATTACACTACTTTACATAACTTTTGTGTACTTATATGGAATAAGTGTTTATTGCTTTTCTTTCTAGTTTTTCCCAAACGGATATGCCTTTGCCACTGGCTCTGATGATGCCACTTGCCGGCTCTTTGACCTTCGTGCAGACCAAGAGTTATTATTGTATTCTCATGACAATATCATCTGTGGAATCACTTCCGTAGCTTTCTCAAAAAGTGGGCGTCTCCTATTAGCTGGCTATGATGACTTCAATTGTAATGTATGGGACACACTCAAAGGAGATCGTGCAGGTCAGTAAACTGGTACACATTGGTTTTTTATTTTGTCAGGAAACATGAAGTTTCCTATCAGTTGTTCTTGAGGTCTCCTGGATACCCTGGGGAATGGCAACCTGGCAGTTTTCATTCATGGCTCTTGTTAACCTTAGAGTTCAGTTACAGTTCATAAACTGCATTTATGTTTCTATTTTTAAAGAGTAATATCTGATTATATATTTTCATGTTTGGTATATTTTGACATAAAGATGAACAGTGAATATAATTTATTGTGGTCTTCCAGATTACAGTTTGCTTATAATCTGACAGGAAACATTGTAATTGCTATGCATCCTCTTTTTGGTTCAGATCTTGTCTAGGAAAGGGCATAGAATTACTGTCTTATCTTAATCTCATACTCTTGAGTTCTCCCCTGCAGCTTCTGAAATTCTAACATCAAGTCGTACTGGGGACTGTCATTAATAACAAATTACAGTGACTTAAAATGTTTTTTAGAATCAAAATTATATGCAAAGAGTCAACTAGGTCTACATGAGTTATTACTGAAACACAGCAGTCTTCTGACCTCAGCCCATATTTTCTGTTCCTAGAGGTAGCTACTTTTAAGTATTTATTTCTGTATCTTTAAAGAGCATACCTGTATTGATTTTTTAAAAAAATTAACATTTAGGCATTATCTCTTGAGGTTTGGCTTTAACATCCTTCCTCCTACCTCAGCTTCCTTCCTCCAATTTTTCCCATGTAGTGAATTCTGTTTAGAACATCAGTCAGTGTTTATTACACACTGATGAATTTTTAAAACAGTACTTACTGCTGAGCAGTGACGTATGTATGTGACTTCTTTTGTGATGCAGCTTAATATTCTCTAGGGTCAAATTATTGGACTTTTTAATTTTTTGGCTCACATTCTTAGTTTTGATGTGCTTCTCATTACTCTTCCAACTTTTTGCAAGTTTTGCTATGTCTGGAGGTAGATTCATTTCCATCTATCATTCTGAGTATTCAGTGGACCTTTTCGATCTTGAAACAGATACTCTCTGGCACTGGGAAGTTTTAGGGGGCTCATTTAATCAGTTGCACGTTTTTCTCCTTTGTCATTCTCTTCGTAGGACTCCCATTATTCTGATGTTGGACTTCTTGGACTTCCCTTTGACTTTCTTAGTTTCTCTATTTTCCATCTGTCTTTTTTGCCTTTATGTTCTGGGAGAAATCCTTGCTTTTTTTTCCCCATGAACCATCTGTTAAGCTTTGGTTTTCCATTTTTGCTATCTTTTTGAGATGTTTTTTTTTAAGGGCATTCTGTTCTTCATGAATAAAAGTCTTTTGTTTCTGTAGGGTCATTACTTTAAGCATAATCTTTTATTTTCCAAGTTGCCTTTTCTCCCCCTTATTTTTTTTCAGTCTCCTGTATAGTGTATTTCCTTGAAACTCTGATGATTTCTAGCCTCTTAAGAGTGAGGCATTAAAACTGTCTGAAAGCCCCCTGTGTATGCTTGGGGTGTACTGACAGTAGGCCTCACTGAACAATGATCTGGCCAGGCTTTCATTAGGGAATTTCTGATATGTCTTAGGACCTTTTCCCCCTTGGGTCTGCTGTGTTCTCTGATGTGGATTTTTCCAGTTTTCTACCTGGAATCTCTAAGCTGACTGACAGTTTAGGGGCTGATTTCAGGAAGAAAGCTGGAGTGCGAAACAGTTAGGAAGTAAACTTTCCTTATTCCCCAGCTTTCAGTAGTTGGCACTGATCTCAGCTGTGCCTGTTTTCCTACAGTTAAGAGACCCTCTTGTTCTCTCTCTAGCACGTCTCTAGTCTTGTGTTCTGGGCAGGATGATAAATCATCTGACTCTGCAGAGTGAAGGTAGAGACCTGGAGAGTCTAATCAATGTTTTCTAATGCAGTCTTCATTTACCCCATCTTTGCTCCTGTGGTTCCAGAGATACTTGGTTCCACTAGTTTCTGACCCCTTTGGAGCTTCTGCAGTCATTTTTGTTGTTGTTGTTGGCTTATCAGATCATTTGAACTTAGCATTTGGGGTCCATTAATAAGCGCCAGCAGCATACAGCTCACAAACAGGGTGTGTCCTTACCCTTTTAAATTCCTGTACAGTTTTGAGGTTTCTGAAGTAGAGGCAGTGTCAGCATTACTTGGGATAATTTTCTACAGCCTCTCTTAAGAGACTGCAGAACAGTTTCTGGTTTAGCTGATTACTTTTTTGAGGTATTAGGTGTTTTGCCTGGATTGAATCAGTATCCATAACAAAATAGAAATGTGTTTGTTTTTCATTTTTAACATCTGCTTAGTTTTGCTTTGCTGATAGCTGGTTTCAGGTTGACTCAACTGGCTACTTTCACCTTAAAATTGAATTTTGACATGAATTGCTCATTCTTCTTTCTGATTTGGAGTATTTAGTCACAGTGGTCATTGTTACTTCAACCCATAGTGGTAAATTTGACTTTTTCCAAACATTGCTATACAGAAGGTACTTATACAAGATTAACTTCTGTGCCTGAGATTGGGTGAAAATGATATGCTTAATTACATGTGAGAGATATTGCAAACTCAAACAGTATATTAAAGAAAGATTTTGAGAATTTGATATAGTCTGATTTTTCTTTTAAATCTTTACATCTCATTTTCCTCCCAAACAGTTGGGAATATTTAATTTTATCCTGTCTGGTGGTCAGAATATCAGATAAGCTTAATATTCAGAATAAACTAAAACTAGATGAGTTTGATGGTTTCACAGAGTTATGACTGAAACATTCCAGTGTTAGTGGTTAAAGGAATAGAGTAAATTATGTTGGTATTTTTGGTGGTGTATTCTTACGTTTCTGTTGTTCTGGTGGTAAAAGTTCATTGAACTTCATTTAAAATTATTAGCAAAATTCAGAAGTATCATGAACTTATTAGTGACATAAAAGTCTACGTGTTTTTGAAGAGATGATTTTGAATATAAGAAAGCATAGTTATACATTTTTCAAAAATGAAAAACACAATTTGATGCTTATGTCAGAAATTCATGTAATACAAAGACATTTTTTTATATACATGCCCATAAGTACTCATCTAAGATCTTTCTGCATATACTTATTTAGTCCTAAAACTTGCCCATCGCTAACTTTTCACTGAACTTTTGTCTTTCAGGTGTTCTTGCTGGTCATGACAACCGTGTCAGCTGTTTAGGTGTAACTGATGATGGCATGGCTGTGGCAACAGGGTCTTGGGACAGTTTTCTTAGAATCTGGAATTAACAACACATGCAAATTTTCCATTCTCCACTGATACCTGGAGAAATCAGTACTACAGCCTATAGCTGTGAAAAAGAAATTTACCTTATATTTGCAGGTGAAGATTTTTCTATTGAGATTATTATATACAAAAAAGCAGCTTTCAGTAAACTACAAAATAAAAAAGGTGAAAACAAGGTAAAGGTGCTTGCTGAGATCAGAACCAGTGTATTAATCTGAGGAGTTGAGCTCATTTAACCTTGATGAATTCTTGCTTGTATTGTCTAATTCTTTATTTTGTGTAGACAGAAATGTACACATTACAGCAACCTATCATGTTAGAATGTATGTTTGCATTTCTTCAGAATTACATTTTTAACTTTATACAGAAGTATCGCATTTTTGTGTTCTGTAGTGGAGGAACAAGGCACAGTAATACATGGAAGTGAGACCATACATGTGTGTACTGATGTTGAAAGAATATCTCCTTGAATTCCAGCTTTCTTTTTGATCTGAAAGAGATCCTGGTTGCTTACTGTTTAAGAATGCTGACAACAGGGACCTACTATATAGCTCAGTGTTACGTGGCAGCCTGGATGGAAGTTTGGGGGAGAATGGATACATGTATGTGTGGCTGAGTCCACTTCGTTGTTCGCCTGAAACTAACACAACATAATCGGCTATACCCCAATACAAAACAAAAAGTTAAAAAATGCTGTCAGACGTAGGTACCGCTGAGGGGAGTCTGTGTGAGTATCAATAGTTTCTGTCTCATCCTCTGCCATCTTATCAATTTAAGTAAGTGCTTATGTTGAGTCCTTTCAAGGGGACATAATCTAAAGGCCAGGGAATCTCACTCTGGAATTTGAGACATACATAAGAAACTCATATTAACAGGTAGATAGCAGTAATCACATGAATTGTTCTTATTTTTTAAAGTTGGATACGATCAAATGACATTTAGCATTCTAAATATAGTTAGGCTTTCCTACTGATTTCGTCTCCTAGAGGTGAGTTTGCAGGGTGCACTCTGATGAACATTTGGACTGTCTTTGCATCTGAATAAATTTTCCCAGTGTTTCCATCAGTATGTATCTAGGAAGGACACATAGTGTGTGATGGCATTATGATTTTGAAGTATACAATCTAACAAATCTACGTTACAAATAGTTACAATGTAAGGTTGCTTTATGAATGTTCATATAAAATCTGAATTGATATTAACTCTCTGTGTCTTCAAATATTTAAAAAGTAAACATGCAAGCTTTTTGATCTTCTGTACCATTTCCTCCCACTAGGACAAAATACTGGTTTCTAAGTGGTTTTGCTTCAAAGGATACCTAGATCAAAGTGATCCCCACTTTAAAGCCAAAAGAAAATTCCAAGAACAATTCTTAAAGGAGTCAGAGGAAAATACTAAGCAGTTTCTCTGCTTGTCAGTGATATAATGTGTTTATTACTAGGATGAGCCCCCTTGAATTTAAAGAGATACTTTTGCTCTTGAATTTTCTCTTACAAATAATCTACATGATTGACAATAGAAGATTGTTAAGTCTTGCTTGATAGTGAAGTCGACAATAGAAGATTGTTAAGTCTTGCTTGATAGTGAAGTCATGGAGTTTTTCTAATAAAGAGGTGCATTGTTTTGTACTTCGTAAACTGTCAGTTGCTGTTGAGCTAGATCTGTTAACTTTTGATCACCTGTAATCCTAAATACTCCCAAATTTTACTTGTAAATTTCCCTTTTAATATTGTGGATGTGCTAGTAAGTGCATCAGCCATAAGGAAGTAACTGTTTTAGGATACTAAAAAGAGAATAAAAGGGAAAAAGGAAGATTAAGATATAGGACCAAAAAAAACACTGTTGTAGATGGCAGGCATGAATGTATATTTATATACATATAACAGGATTTCTATGAACTTTTGATGTTAATGTTTATGGACTATTTAAGAAGTGATATAAAAAGCAGCTCTTTGAGATAAGGCAAGGCAATTTTTAAGGGACAGTCATTTCCAAAAACAGGAGCGAGGATTATCATGTAGTTCAGCAATTTATTCCAAAATCCTGTTGAAGCAAGCACTTGTAGCATGTGCAAAATTGCCTTATATATATGAAGAGTATCTCCACTAGTTTGAAAATGATTCTAGTAACAAGATAAATTTAGAGGCACAGACTGTAAGAATTCTGTGGTCTTAAACATGTTAATAAAAATGACAATATTATTAAACTTTTTGTAGGTGGTTAAAAGGCAGTTATCATAATTAAACATGTATTAGGCTACTGAAAATCAACCACTATCATGGCTGATTATACATATGACCAAATGGTGATACCATATCAACTAACTTACAGGTTAAAACTTTAGGTATCTACTGATATGGGTCCTACTTGCTAAATTTGTGTACCTGCAGTCTGAGTTCATCTGGTTGTGTATTTAAAACTTCCTGAAATGGGTATATTTTATAGATGCACAGTACAGCTTGAATCTTAGTTTTCCCAAACTTAAAAAAGGCCAAATGTAGTTGTAAGGAATTTGCATCAATATTGCAGTTCTGGTGCCTGATTTTTTTTCTTTTTACCTAAGAAACATTTAAACATAATGTGCCTCAGTTGGGTTTATTTGTAGATTCTTTAATCATTGCATAAAGAACAGTTAAGATATGGCAGTATTTTAAAGGCAAATATTCTTTTCTAAAAGTGGGGTGATGGCCTTGTGTTCAGCCAGTCAACCCATAAACCTCAAAAAAGCACTTCAGGCTGTCAGCAAGGACACTGCCTCCACTTTGATGGACCAGCCTCACTTTTGGCAGCTGTGCTATTAGAGATTAAGACTAAATATTCAAGTTTCTTCCCTAGCTCAAATGTTTATAGTTGTGAAACCATGGTTACAACAGCATATTGAGTTCCATCTTTAGAGAGGCAAAGATTTAGGCTTAATATCTCAAGAGATACTTAAGTATCAAGAGATACTTCTTAATTCTGCAAGAGGGCTTACCTGGTAGGCAGTCTCCTTGTTTTAATTTAGACTCATCTGAACTGATTAATACTGCATGATGATAGTAAATTAGTCTCTTAGACATAACAGAGGTTAAGTAATTTTAAAGTTAACCTATTGAAAGAGAAACCTTGGCTTCTTCAGGTGACAAACTGAAATTTTTGAAGTTGATAAAATACTGTGCCAATATTATATAACTAACCTCCAACACTTCTGATGTTTTAGATTTAGAAATTACATTGTTTTAAAAATGAAGATGTTCAGGGAAATTTATGCTTATTAGTGAGTGTCTCGAATACTTGTGGCTTACCTGTTGATGTGTTTAAATGTAATGAAAACTGATTAAAAACAATCTCCCAAATGGGCCTATGATTTTAGTAATAGATTCTGTCTAAAATCTTTAGGGTGTGAGTTAGGCTTAAAAACATTCTCAAATTATTATGTTCAGTTTCTAATTTCCCTTTTGCCATCGTGGAAAGCAAAATTTTAAACTATTTCTTACCTCATTTGAATTTTGAAAACACCCACCAGTCAGACTATCTTGTGAGAAATGGTAGCACAGTGGATAATATTGCTATTTTAAATTAGACTAAATAGAATGTGATGCACCCTTCGTATTTACTACTTCTCCCATTGTTCATTGTAAGTTGCCTTAAATTCAGTGCTATATTTAAAAGTATTGGTTATAATAGGTACTCAATAAAATGGCCTGTAGATGAATGTCTAAGCTAGCATTGTTTTAAAAAGTAATTTATTAATCAGAATGATGGTACAACTTGTGTTTAACAAATTTGTTTGCATGTTGATAAAATTTCCTAAGTCTTTTTTCTTAAAACCAGTTATTGAGCCTATAAAATAGTTGACTAATGCAGCATATGGAAAAACTGGTTAAATTTTAGTTTCAATTGATGTTAAGTGTGCCCGACAGAATCTTACATCATACAGTATTTTTTAATTAATAGAACTTCAGTGATATACTTGGTAGATATTTCAAGCCTTTTCTGTCTCTTACACAATGGTGCTCTATCCTATTGTTTTCTCAAAAAAGCATCTGAACACTTGCATTTGCATATTCTTATCCAAAGGCATTCACATCTAAATGGATTTTTTAAGTTGATTAAAATGTTTTTCTTCACCTAGAGTGGTTTCTACAACACTTGTGGCCAACTAAACCTGAATGTCAGTAGTCTGTGGGAAAGGTGAATGTATTAAAGCTCTTAGAAAAAAGCTTTAAACCAAACTATGTACTTGTATCATGACTTAACGGTATTCTTCAATCATTCTTGCAGTAATTCATTCCTTTATTTGTACAGTAGCTCTGTGAAATAATGTTGCTGTGAATTGATATTGTAATCAATAAAGTGCTTTTAACCAGATTTCACATGGCATGTTTTAAATTGTTTTTAGTAGGATTACTTTTTTAAGTCTCACAATTAAACTCCAAGCCCAGCTGAGTTCATGCTCAGCTCTGATTCCATTATCTAAGCATTCTCATTGTGAAAAATGCATGGGCTGCCAGAAGGAAGGAAGAGATTGGAGGTCCAACGACCTATCCTATAGTAAGTACTGTGAACGCTGGCCTACTGTTAAAAGGCCACAGATTTTCATTAAAAAGCAGAATTTAAGTCATTCTTCCCTTAAAGCTCCCTTAGGATAAAATTGAGCCAGTTTCCCCAAGATAGCTTATATGCTTGCCGTAAAAATCATCAAAAATAAAAGATTAAAACTCACTAAATGCCAGTATTAAATGTTCTATTTATCAACTTTCAGGCAAACAAGTTTTATTTTTACCTTGCACGTTATAAAAAGTCTAGGTTTGTAAAAAGCTGAAGGTTATACAAAGTTTATAAATAATCCTGCAAATACACATAGTAGACAAAGTAAATGTGCAGTAACTTTGAACATCAGCCATAAATCACAATTCTTTATATCATTCATGGGCTTGGTCATAGGTGACCTTAGTCCAAGTATAAAGGTGGGCTTCATTATTTTAGTGTCCCACTTCCAACATTCATACATTTTCCAACTTGATCAGGCAGAACTGGATTCAAGCTACTGATGGAAAATTTAGTATAAACTTACTATAGCACAACCACTCTTCCACAGTTCCCAAATTTTGGCATGCATCAGGATCACCTTGAGGGCTTGTTAAACCAGAAACTGCTGATGCCCAAACCTAGTATTTGATTCAGTAGGTCTAGGATGAGCCCCAAGAATGTAATTCTTACAACTTCACTAGTGATACTGTTGATTGAGGGACTGAACTGTGAGAGCCACCGTACTTAGCACTCAGGGGGTACTACCAAACCACTGTACTATCTCAGAGGCTCAAGTACTTGTGTATAAAGATTCAGGCCTTCAACTTGTAACCTTAATCAGCAGTACCCAGTCTTAAACATCAGTTTTTTCTGCTGCAGTTGTTACTTAGTCCCACCTCTTGGTGACTTGTATAATTTCTTGGTTATAAAGCCACAATGTTAGATATAAATGAATATCTGGATTTGAATATTGCATTCTAGTATCTGATTTGCATAAACAAACATTAAAGGCTTCTATGGCCGAAATAATTTTATTTTCTCCTTAAAATAACCTGAAAAAGTGTTGCACCTGTAATGAAAAGACTGAATAGCATCCAAGAGACTTAAACATACAGAAAAAGTACTGAGTATTGAAGAAAAAAAGCCTGAAACATTATCCCTTCCATGGAAGAGCACCATCAACTACCGGCCAAATGCGCTGTCTTCTGGGATTGTGGATTCTTAACATGCACCTGGTGATGTTGATTCAGTGGTCCTCAAAACTATTTTTGCATAGCAAAGCTTTAGACCAGTTTTTCATGTTTCCATATAAGTTTCTATTAGTTTTTTAACACAGAAACAAACAATATTTTAACTCAAACATTTTCATTAAGGTAAAAAATAAAAATTTTAACCTTGCCCTGTCAAATTCATACAATCAAATAAACATAAAAGTCACCATGGGGGACAACCCAGAAGTATCCTTGGCAAATACTTTTCAAAGAACAGCATTTTTGACTAGCCACCCAAAATTTAGTTCTTCCATCTCTGGCTATTTTTATCACTTCAAACTTAACTCTTAAAATAGAAAGCTTTCCTTACTGGAATCACAGCTGAGGCTGAACATGTTTCTTGAGAAACATGAGCAGACTATTTCGACCCAAATACTTTCCTAAAGGACTTTCTAATAACAAACTTATACACCGCTTTACATCAGTTTCAGTGGGAATAAAAGGGAGTAAAAACAGCATTATTTATTAGTGGTTTACATACCTGTCAGGATGGCAAAAGTGATTGTAACCTGCATAAGTAATACACTCNGCTAGGCTTCAACAGCACATGAACTGAGAACTTCCAGATGTTCAAGCTGGATTTAGAAAAGGCAGAGGAAACTTTATTTTCTTGGGCTTTAAAATCACTGCAGATGGTGACTGCAGCCATGAAATTAAAAGGCACTGTAGTTCAGATGGTAAAGAATCTGCCTGCAATGAAGAAGACACAAGTTCAGTTCCTGGGTCAGAAAGAGCCTCTGGAGAAGGTAATGGCAATCCACTCCAATATCCTTGCCTAGAGAATCCCATGGACAGAGGAGCCTGGTGGGCCACAGTCCATGGGGTCACAAAGAGCCAGACATGATTGAGTGACTAACAATACTACTGTGCCTTGGAAGAAAAGCTTTGACAAAATTAGACAGCATAATAAATAGCAGAGACATTACTTTGCCAACAAAGGTCCATCTAATGAGAGCTATGGTTTTTCCAGTAGTCATGTATGGATGTGAGAGTCGGACTGTAAAGAAAGTTGAACCTTGAAAAATTGATGCTTCTGTGTTGAAGAAGACTCTTGAGAGCCCCCTGGACTGCAAGGAGATCAATCCAGTCAAACCTAAAGGACATCAGTCCTGAATATTCATTGGAAGGACTGATGCTGAAGCTGCAGATCCAATGCTTTGGCCACATGATGTGAAGAACCGACTCACTGGAAAAGACCCTTATGCTGGGTTGAAGGCAGGAGGAGAGGGGATGGCAGAGGATGAGATGGTTGGATAGCATCACTGAATGGTTGGACATGAGTTTGAGTAAGCTCTTGAAGTTGGTGAAGGACAGGAAAGCCTGGCGTGCTGCAGTCTGTGGGGTTGCAAAGAGTCAGACACAACTGAATGACTGCACTGAACTGAAAGAAGGGTAAACACATGAAGTTAACATTAGGTGAGATGATTATAGAAAAATGGTGCTAGTGGTAAAGAACCTGCCTGCCAATGCATGAGACATAAGCGAAGTGGGTTCAATCTCTGGGTGGGGAAGATCCCCTGGAGGAGGGCATGGCAACCCATTCCAGTATTCTTGCCTGGAGGGCTACAGTCACAAAGAGTTGGAAAGAGTTGGATATGGCTGAGTAACCGAAGAAGCTCGAATTGTATATGTAGGAGCAATAAGTAAAATACTGTGAGAACAGGTAAGAATAAATTCAATTTCATCTTCAGCTTTGGTTCTTTCCCAAAGATATTGCATTAGAAAATAACAGAATGTGCCTCTGTATCTGAGGTTTGCTGGAATAATTGAAAGAGTGTCTTGTGAATTGGATTTATTTCCCAAAATGGGTTTAGCGGGCTTGGAGAAAGGGCAGCTGGGAATACTGCAATCTGGCTGACAAACCAAACCCTTATGATGGATGTGAGTGGGTCCAGCTGGAAGGAGGAAAGAGGTGGTGTAGTGCCTTCCCAGTCACTATTAGATATGATCATAATTAGCATTTTTATTAGGGAATCTGAATAAGGAGTCAAATTAATGGAAAGGCTGAAAAATGAACTAGGAGCATAGTTTATAGCAGTGGGGAATGTCATAAAATACAGGTAGGGGAAACTGAAATATCATGAGAAAAATAAAAGAAAAAAAAACAAATAGAAATCTAGCTCTGTAAGATGAATCATTTCCATGGAGAGCTTCATCTGAAGCTTAATTATAAAGTGCTCTGAAAATGCATAATAATAACTAAAGTTACCTGCATAGACAATAAACTTGGGCATACANTCCAGCTTGTCCATCTGAAAGCTCTCAGTTCACATACTGCTGAAGCCTGGTTTGGAGAATTTCAAGCATTACTTTGCTAGCATTTGAAATGAGTGCGCTTATACGATAGTTTGAACAATTTTTGCCATTGCACTTCTTTGGGATTTAAATGAAAACTGACCTTTTCCAGTCCTGTGGCCACTGCCGAGTTTTTCATATTTGCTGGCATATTGGATGCGTCACTTTCACAGCATCTTCTTTTATCATTTGAAATACTTCAGCTGGAATTCCATCATCTCCACTAACTTTGTTCATAGTGATGCTTTCTAAGACCCATTTGACTTCACATTCCAAAATGTTTGGCTCTAGATTAGTGATCACATCATCGCAGTTATCTGGTCATCAAGATATTTTTTGTGTAGTTCTTCTGTGTATTCTTGCCACCTCTTAATCTCTTCTGCTTCTGTTAAGTCCATACCATTTCTGTCCTTTATTGTGCCAATCTTTGAATGAAGTTTTCCTTTGGTACCTGTAATTTTCTTGAAGAGATCTCTAATCTTTCCCATTCTATTGTTTTCCTCTATTTCTTTGCATTGTTCACTTAGGAAGGCTTTTTTTCTTTTTTAACCTCTCTTCGCTATTCTTTGGAATTCTGCATTCAGATAGGTATATCTTTTCTTTTCTCCTTTGCCTTTCACTTCTCTCTCTCTTACTCTTTTTTTTTTCTTCCTTAGTTATTTGTAAGGCCTCCTCAGAGAACCATATTACCTTTTGTTTTCTCTTTTGGGGGATTGTTTTGATCATGGCCTCCTATACAATGTTTGAACCTCCATCCATATCTTTTTTCACTTAATAAAGTTAAGACAGTAGATTTCACAGATGATTGAGTTTTAGAATGTCTTCTTGACACTAACATATTGTGTTCATTGACAGCATATTATGATACAATGTATTCATTTGCTGGAGAAAATTTTGTGGTAAGATTTTATCTTGCATAAATTAAAAAGTGGTACCTACTAAGGAAGCGAAAGCCTCATTTTTAGTGCAGGTTGCTTCATATGGATGATTTATTTTTACCCCTAGTATCAGTATTTCCCAGACTGTGCATAATTCTCATTTCACTTAATTCTACCCACCAGAAACTCAGAGCCAAAGGTAAGACCTGGTTGAAATAAGACCCCAAAATCCTGTGGTGCAAATACGTTATGCTTTGTTCTTAACTTTACTTCTTTTGCTTACCCTATTGTTAAATGTTTTCTAACTTATTATTTCATATATTTTATATAAAGTCCCTGATATCACTATATGTATAGTTAAGATATTAAGAAGAGGTATAAGTTAAAAACCTCCCACATAGAGTTGTACATCATTATTTGAGGGTTTCATGTTTGCAAATTCACTACTTGCTTAAAGTTATCTGTGACCCCCAAATCTATGCTTGCTGCCTCCATTGTCATGCATGGAGGAAAATGAGAGTGTGGAAAATGAGAGTCCTCTGACATGTATTTTCCCAAAGAAGTAGAAAAAAGTGGTATTCTGCCTTCTTGTTTCACTTCTCTTACTGTAAACAGCTGGCTATTTAGTGATCCGTTTAGTGCTGCATTTTTTCTTTCACACTTGTGGATTTTTCATTGGTTATTTTGCTGTTTAAAACAATCAGCAGTGATCTAGTGCTGTCTTGTATTTCTAAGCTTAAAAAGTCTGTGATGTAACTTATAGAGAAAATATGAGTATTAGACAAGCTTTGCTCAGGTATGAGTTATAGTGCTGTTGGCTGTGAGTTCAGTGTTCATGAATCAATAATACAGTATATCCAGACCAAGTAAGAGATAAATGGCAAATCTATATGCAAGGCAGCTTTGAAAAGCACTAAGATAACATCTGTCATATGTGAGGAAGCCATGGATATGATAGAAAAGCAGCTACCTCTGTGAATCCATGAGGTGAGAATGGTCCTAGTCACAGTGTTACTCAGAGAAACAGAATCAATAAGATGTGTATATATACAGAAAGAAAGATTAGTTTTAAGAAATTGGCTCATATGATTGTGGAGGGTTGTTAAGTCCAAAATCTGATGGAGTGGGAGGCAGTTTGGAGATAGCAGTTGTAGTCTAATAGCATTCTGCTGGCAGAATACCCTCTTTGGGGAGAAAGCAAGATTGTTGTCTTAATAAGGTCTTCAACTGACTGAATGAGGCCCTTCCATATCATGGTGGATCATTTCGTTTTACTCAAAATTCAATTTGTGTTAATCTCATCTGAAAAACCACATTCACAGAAACGTCTAGAGTAACATTTGACCAAATATCTGGAGACCACGCACTATGGCCCATCCAAGTTGACACACAAAATTGACCATCACAAAGCCAAAAAATAAATAAATAAGCATAGTGTTACTGTAAGACTGAAAGCCAAAAATACTTATGGTAACATTACCCTGGGTCAGCAAAATACTAGACCTTTCTTGGTTAATATTTTTGGGTAGTTAATTGTTTATAAGAAATATATATTGAATGAGGTGTCTTTAAAGAAAACACATACAAAGCAAATTTACGTATTGTGGAATTACAAAACATACTGTGACAAGACAACTCTTGGGAACCTAATCCTTTATTTCCTAGGAGCAATGGCTCAGTATTTGTTAATTCAATGTTTGTGGCACTATTCTAGAACATAACTACTCTGAATGACTAGAATCAACTATACATACTGATGGTACATAAATCTATCTCCCTTATCTTACTGTTATGGTGATCCCCAGATCATACATCCTAGGGCTAATGGTTTCTTTCCTTGGATGTCTAAAAGGAAAATTAACCCCCAAATGGCAAAAATTAAATTATCTTTTCCACCACTAATATTTTTTCTCCCCCTCCCCCGAAATCCTATGCTTCCTCTACATTATTTAACTCAGTGAAAAGACTCATCATCCAGTCAGCCAACCAACCAAAAATTGGAACTCCCCACTTTACTTTTTATTTTCCTGTAATATCAATTCCATGACTACTTGATCAACACATTCTAGTTCTTTTTATTTGCTTATATTTTTACCTTTTACTATTTTTCAATTCAATTGTGTCTCATCATCTTTGTAGTACAGATGGGTAACTAAGAACACTTGTGTTATGGTCAGATGGAACTGATTTTGATTTTCAGAAAAGGAAATAGAGTTGACTCCACAACTGAGTAGATGGAAAGTATTGAGTAAATTAACTTGTATAAACCTCGGTTTCCTCATTTGCACCATGTAGATGATGAAACTACCCATATCATCATATAATGTTGAGCATTACCTCTCAACAGAGACACATAAGCATAGTACAACTGTGACTGACACTATTACTCAAGAAAGTGGTTATTCTTGTTAGTATATAAATCAGAGAATAGCAAGAAGAGATAAGAAAGCCTTCTTCAGTGATCAATGCAAAGAAATAGAGGAAAAGAAAAGAATGGGAAAGACTAGAGATCTCTTCAAGAAAATTAGAGATACCAACGGAACATTTCATGTAAAGATGGGCTCAATAAAGGACAGAAATAGTCTGGACCTAACAGAAGCAGAAGATATTAAGAAGAGGTGGCAAGAATACACAGAAGAACTNCCATTTCCTTCTCCAATGCATGAAAGAGAAAAGTGAAAGTGAAGCCGCTCAGTCTGTCCGACTGTTAGCGACCCCATGGACTGCAGCCCACCAGGCTACTCCGTCCATTGGATTTTCCAGGCAAGAGTACTGGGGTGGGGTGCCATTGCCTTCCCTGAAGAGTCCCTTAAGGTATTAAAAAAAAAAATCTCGAAGTATCAATATTTAAATGTCAGAAATTTTAACTCAGAAATTTAAAAATTCAGAAATATTTAGACTATCTCAGTCTTTAGAAGGATCCCTACTTCTCATTTTCACTCTGTGAAATCCTTGAACTTGATTGGAGTCTGTCTACTTTTCCCTGAAGTTGGAATCCCCACCAAATCAAAATTGGTCATATAATCAAATTATTTGTTATTAGTTTTTCAACAGTTATGTCTCACATCAAAAGCAAACGTAACCTACCAAACCCTGGCAGACTGCCTTAGGCAACACCTTTCTACAGCCAGGTTCCCATGTAGAGAAATGGGACTGATTTCAACATAAACGATGATCCAATTCAAGTTTCAGCCCATGTCTTTCCACACATTTCAAGGAGTTACTCAAAAAGTCACACACTGAAACTGTTGAAAACTTTCCGGTGAAGAGAACATCAACAAATGCCCTGTTTATCACAAGAAGTCACAGAGGAGACCCCAGGACTGGAGGAGTTGTTGTTCAGAGCATATAGTTATTCACTCACTCCCTCACCTACTCGTTCAGATAAATCATGAACAAAAATGAACATAGTCTTCACCTCTCTGGAGTCGACATGCTGATGGGGAATTAGGCTTACTGTTTTACTATTTATTGTCTGTTTCATTCGGCTTTTATTCTTCTGTTTTTCCCTTCCTGCTTTTCTTAGGGCTAGTTTTTTTTTTTTTTTACATCTCCAAAATTGGTTGCTATAGTGATCATAGATTTTACAACATAAATGTTTTCCATCCCACAATTCAAACTTAAAATATTTACTTTAAATAGTCATATGTAATTTTAGGTAGAAGGAAAATAATTTTTTAAAAATATTTGCCTACATGTTTATCATTTCTGATATACTTCTTTTCTTACTGAAAGAACAGTGTTTTAGTCTGGTATGATTTCCCTTCAGCCTGGAAAACATTTTTTGGTTTTCCTTGAAGTGTAGGTCTGCTGGTGATAAATTGTCTAGTTTTCTTTTTTCTGAAAACATCTTTATTTCACCTTAATTTTTGAAGGACATTTTTAGTGATATAGAATTCCAAGTTGAGAAGTTTATATTTTATTTTTCTCCCAAATCACCTTCCCACCCTGCTTTTAGCACTTTCAGATGTAGTTTCACTCTTTTTTGAAATCCATCATTATTAGTGAGAAGTTAGAGATGAATTGTACTGTTATTCTCTTATGGAATGTGCCACTTTTCTCAGACATATTTCATGTCTTGTTTTCAGTATTTTGATTATGATGTACCTACTTATGGTCATTTATATATTAGCACTTTCAGATGTAGTTTCACTCTTTTTTGAAATCCATCATTATTAGTGAGAAGTTAGAGATGAATTGTACTGTTATTCTCTTATGGAATGTGCCACTTTTCTCAGACATATTTCATGTCTTGTTTTCAGTATTTTGATTATGATGTACCTACTTATGGTCATTTATATTTATCCTACTTGGGATTACTGTTTTTCTGGAATCTGTACATTTATTTCTTCAAAGATTATTTTGTTTTATTTCCTCAATACTTTCCAAGATTCCACTTATATATTTGTTCATCTTTTTTATGTGATCCTGAAAAATCACAAAGGTTGTATGTTTTTAGTCTTTTTCTATGTTCTTCATATTGAATTATTTCTATTGCTCTGTCTTCAAGTTAATTGACTCTTCCTTCTGTCATCTCTCATCAGCTGTTAAATCAATTCAATAAATGGTTTATTTCAGGTACTGCATTTTTCTGCAAGCTCCCTCCCAGTTACAGAAAACTTCTCACCTGGAAACCTGGGGATTATCTCTGATTTGTGCACACATGGAAGACATGAATCATTTGAGATTCTAGCTATGCCCTGCATTGAGCTGAATTCCAGAGAACAGCAAGGAGACATAAGTAAGCCTTCTTAAGTGAACAATGCAAAGAAACAGAGGAAAAATAGAAAGGGAACGACAAGAGATAAATTCAATAAAACTGGATATATCAAAGGAACATTTTGTGCAAGGATGGGCATGATAAAGGACAAAACAGTAAGAAGTGGTAACAGAAACAAAAGAGATTAAGAAGAGGTGGGAGGAATGCACAGAACTGTAAATAAAAGGTTTTGATGACCTGGATAACCATGATGGTGTGGTCACTCAGTTAGAGCCAGACATCCTAGAGTGTGAAGCCAAGTGGGCCTGAGAAAGCATTACTATGAACAAAGCTAGTGGGACTGACAGAATTTCAGTTGAGCTATTTATTTATTCATTTATTTTGTATTTATTTATTTTTTTACACGAACTCCCAAACATGAACTCCCCTCCCACCTCTCATCCCACCTCATCCCTCCAGATCATCCCCATACACCAGCCCCAAGCATCCTGCATCCTGCATTGAACATAGACTGGCAATTCATTTCTTACATGATAGTATACATATTTCAATGCTATTCTCCCAAATCATCCCTCCCTCTCCCTCTCCCTCTCCTTCTCCCTCAGAGTCCATAAGTCCGCTCTACACATCTGTATCTCTTTTGCTGTCTTGCATACAGGGTCCTCATTACCATCTTTCTAAATTCCATATATATGTGTTAGTATACTGTATTGGTGTTTTTCTTTCTGGCTTACTTCACTCTGTATAATTGGTTCCAGTTTCATCCATCTTATTAGAACTGATTCAAATGTATTCTTTTTAATGGCTGAGTAATACTCCATTGTGTATATATACCACAGCTTTCTTATCCATTCATCCGCTGATGGACATCTAGGTTGTTTCCATGTCCTGGCTATTATAAACAGTGCTGCAATGAACATTGGGGTACATGTGTCTCTTTCTATTCTGGTTTCCTCGGTGTGTATGCCCAGCAGTGGGATTGCTGGGTCATAAGGCAGTTCTATTTGCAATTTCTTAAGGAATCTCCACACTGTTCTCCATAGTGGCTGTACTAGTTTGCATTCCCACCAACAGTGTAAAAGGGTTCCCTTTTCTCCACACCCTCTCCAGCATTTATTGCTTGCAGACTTTTGGATCGCAGCCATTCTGACTGGTGTGAAGTGGTATCTCATTGTGGTCTTGATTTGCATTTCTCTGATAATGAGTGACGTTGAGCATCTTTTCATGTGTTTGTTAGCCATCCGTATGTCTTCTTTGGAGAAATGTCTATTTAGTTCTTTGGCCCATTTTTTGATTGGGTCGTTTATTTTTCTGGAATTGAGCTGTATAAGTTGCTTGTATATTTTTGAGATTAGTTGTTTGTCAGTTGCTTCATTTGCTATTATTTTCTCCCATTCAGAGGGTTGTCTTTTCACCTTGCTTATAGTTTCCTTTGTTGTGCAGAAGCTTTTAATTTTAATTAGATCCCATTTGTTTATATTTGCTTTTATTTCCAGTATTCTGGGAGGCGGATCATTGAGGATCCTGCTGTGATTTATGTCGGAGAGTGTTTTGCCTATGTTCTCCTCTAGGAGTTTTATAGTTTCTGGTCTTACATTTAGATCTTTAATCCATTTTGAGTTTATTTTTGTGTGTGGTGTTAGAAAGTGATCTAGTTTCATTCTTTTACAAGTGGTTGACCAGTTTTCCCAGCACCACTTGTTAAAGAGATTGTCTTTACTCCATTGTATATTCTTGCCTCCTTTGTCAAAGATAAGGTTGAGCTATTTAAAATCTTAAAAGATTATGCTGTTAAAGTTCTGCACTCAATATAACAGCAAATTTGGGAAAACTCAGCAGTGGCCACAGGACTGGAAAAGGTCAGTTTTCATTGCAATCCCAAAGAAGGGTAATGCCAAAGAATATTCAAACTACCATATAATTGTGCTAATTTCAGCAAGGAAATGCTCAAAATCCTTTAAGTTGGGCTTCAGCAGTACATGAACTGAGAAATTCCAGATGTACAAGCTGGATTTAGAAAAGGCAGAGGAATCATAGATCAAACTGTTAATATTCATTGGATCACAGAGAAAGCAAGGGAATTCCAGAAAAACATCTACTTCTGCTTCATTGACTATGCTAAAGTCTTTGACTGTATGGATCGCAACAAACTATGGAAAACTCTTAAAGAGATGGGAGTACCAGACCGTCAGACACTCTCAGGTTTGTCTCCTGAGAAACCTGTATGCAGATCAAAAAGCAACAGTTAGAACTGTACATGGAACAATGAACTGTACACGGAACAATGAACTGTACATGGAACAAAATTGGGAAAGGAGTACATCAAGGCTGTATATTGTTACCCTGCTTATTTAACTTCTATCCAAAATGCATCATGTGAAATTCCAGACTGGATGAATCACAAGCTGGAATCAAGATTGCCAGGAGAATATCAACAACCTCAGACAAGCAGATGATACCAGTCTAGTGGCAGAAAGTGAAAAGGAACTAAAGATCTTTTTGATGAGGGTGGAAAAAGAGTGAAAAAGCTGGCTTAAAAGTAAACATTCAACAAGCTAAGATCATGGCATCCAGTTCCATCATTTCATGGCAAATAGGAAAAAAGTGGAAACAGTGAAAAACCTTATTTTATTTGGCTCCAAAATCACTGTGGATGGTGACTACAGGCATGAAATTAAAAGATACTTACTTCTTGGAAGGAAAGCTATGACAAGAATACTGGAGGGGGTTGCCATGTTCTCCTACAGGGGAACTTCTAGACCCAGGTATCAAACCAGAGTTTCCTGCACTGCAGGTGGATTCTTTACCAACTGAGCTACCCAGGAAACCCCATGACAAACCTAGACAGTGTATTAACAAGCAGAAACATCACTTTACCACAAAAGGTCTATGCCAAGACTATGATTTTTCCAGTAGTCATGTATGCATATGAGAGTTGGAACATAAAGGAGGCTGAACACCAAAGAACTGATGTTTTCAAATTGTGATGCTGGAGAAGACTCTCGAGAGTCCCTTGGACTGCAAAGAGATAAAACCAGTCAATCCTAAAGGAAATAAATCCTGAATATTCATTGGGAGGACTATTGCTGAAGCTGAAGCTCCAGTACTTTGGCCATCTGATGTGAAGAGCCGACTCAATGGGAAAAGACCCTTATGCTGGAAAAGGTTGAGGGCAGGAGAGGATGAGATGGTTGGATGGCATCACTAACTCGATGGACTTGAGTTTGAGCAAACTCTGGGAGATGGAAAAGGACAGGGAAGCCCGGCATGCTGCAGTCCATGAAGTCACAAAAGAGTCAGACATGACTTAGCGACCAAACAGTAACAACCACACAGTTATGTCCTGAATTAGCAAAGCAATATTTTAAAAGTAGTTTCAGCACACAGAAGTCTTCCTTGTGTGGTCTTACATTTTATTGATAGTTTTCCATCTTTAAACAGTGTTAATCACTTCAGTGATTTAGCAAAGCACTTTCACATATAGTATATCATTCAGTCTAAACAACTGCCTGTTTTTCAGATGAGGACACAAAGACTATGGCAGTGACTTTCCTAATAGTATACAGGAAATAACTGGTGATGTGTCTGAACTCCATATGCCTTTCTTTACTATTTCCACCTCTAGAACATGAGTAAGCCAGAAACACAGGTAAGTTTATTTGCAATTTACTGAAAGCATCTGAAATGTACAGAATTTGCTGAGATGTAAATTACTAGATCACCAAGTAAAAAGAATCCTAACTGTCATTGGCTGCTTTTAGGTACATTAGAAGCTCAGGGTTGAACATGTTCCTAGAAGGTCATCAGACCCACTATTCCTCTTCTCTGTTCACCACTTCCACCCTCTAACTTTTGAGACACTCCAGTTGGATGGTGGCCCAGCCTCCCAGGGTGTCCTTTTATCTCTGTGCAGCTTTTAAAGTTATTAATTAACCTTCTTTATTGAATAAATTGTGTCTCCTGACTATCATCACCTATTGGTCCTCACTCAGCCTTTTGTTCTTTCTAGAAACCCCTCGGATAATTGATTCCAGGTCTCATCCACTTTGATTCTTTTCATTTCCTCATCTGGGCTTCAGTTTGCTCATCTATAAAATGGGTAGATGAACTGGTGTCAGATCTCCATAAAGTTTTCATTCTATGATCCTATGATATTTTAAATGTCCAAATAACAGTACCCCCAAACAGAAAAACTTGCTTGCTGCCAGGAACTCTAAAAGGAAAGTGTTCCCTAACATTTTGCCCATTGTGTCTTTTCCTTCCTTCCATTCTGTTTGTGTTTTTCTGGAGATGGAGAAGATAGTCCAGAGAAGGTGGGGTAGGCGCCTGCCTCATTGTTGATGTTGCCATGCACTCAAGCTGGGAAGAGATGTGAAGTACTTCGGGTTGCTGAAATCCCAGAGCAGTCCCACCCCTTCCCACCTTGGCTTCCAGATTCATTTCCAAATTATAGGGAGGTTTCCAGATTTAAATCATGATTGACTGGCATTCATCCAGAGTCCCACAGAACCTCCTTTCTGGCACCTTCTAACGGATTTCTCCCAGTGCATCTGTGACCTCTATCCCAAGATCTCCCCTGATAAAAGGATCAAGCCTTTCTGTAACATTTCTGAAAATATAGAGAGGGCCAAATATTTAGAAAATCTGATTAGACCCATATACTGATTAATGTGTGAAACAATAATAACAATAAAATGACAAATATTTATTGAATAGTAAGTATGTTCCTGGAGAAGGAAATGGCAACCCACTCCAGTATTCTTGCCTGGAAAAATCCCATGGACAGAGGGGCATGGCAGGCTACAGTCCAGGGGGTTGCAAAGAGTAACCCACACACATGTGCACACAAACATGTTCCAGAAATAAGATTAAAGAACTGTATGTACTTTATGTTATTTAATTTTCACAATAAAAAATGAGGTCAGTTCTATTTTCATCACTGTTTTATAGATAATGAAGCAAAACTTTAAATTAATGTGTATATCACCTGCCTGGTATCATAGAATAAAGCCAAGAAGGCCAGCTCAAGTTTATATATTATGTTTTTAATAACTCTGATGTCTAAACATTTCATGCTATACAAAAATGCCTTATTTTTAAATGATGTTTTAAAAAGTTTGCACCTAATAATCACTTCTTCCACAAAGCTTCCAAGATGTTCTGCAAGTCTAATTTAGAGATCTTCACTGTTTCATTGTATCTGTGCACATTTTACACTGATGCTTAGCCCACTGTTTAAAATCTTCCATTTGTCTTTCTTCTACGCTAGGCAGTAAACTACTTGAAGGAAATAACTGTGTCTCTGTGTTTGTATTCCTTGCTCTGCCAATACATATTTCTTCTCCCAGATAGGATTTTAGGGCATTCTTGCTCTAGAGGATTTTCAGTAGCTCTTGGTTTTACAGTCAAAATCAAAAGTTGTTGGATTAGGGGACGAAAAAATACCCAGCCCTTTCTAGGCATGTAGGGGATCCTTCTAAGTGTTTCCAGAAGGGATGGGAGCTCAGGCTTTGCATTAAAGAGAAGGAAAGTTCCACCTGAGAGATAGCTTATCTGAGATTAAGTAATATTGTGGCAGTTCAGAAGTTTTTTTTTACAGAGAACTGTCTGAAATACTGACTGTTAAATGTCTGTGGATCACAGACCCTAAGACTGTTCCTAAGAGAAGCCGGGAGGGTCTCTGCAGCTAAGCCTGGCTCAGTACAGAGAAGCGGTATGAGGGCCCCCTCCAAGTCCATCTGGAGAATCAGTGCTGACAGCAGCATGGAGCAGCTGCAGCAGGAGTCACAAAGGCGGGCACCTGCACTGTTATTAGGACCCAGCCTCCCCTACTTTCCATACCTTTTAAGCTCCTAAGCATTTTATACCACCCTAAGGAAGGCAAATCTCTCAAGCAAGACAGATTTCATTTACTACAGATCTTCATATTGGGCAACTAAGATACTTATTACACCAAAATAATGGAACAAACCCAGGCCTGTTCCAATTACACATGTACATTAGTGTATGTGCATAAAACATTTCTGGAAGAACATGCAAGAAACTGCTGAAGGCAGTTCTTTGAGGCAGTGAGACTGAGGACCTAGGGAGAGGGTGAGGTCCATTTTTCTTTGGAAATGTTTTTGTATTGCCTAAATATCATGTGCGTGTATCATTTGTATAATAATATAAACAAATAAGATAATTTAGGTAATAAGTGAAATAAAATTCATTTTAAAATACATAACTCAACTTTTAAATGACTGGAATTTAATCCATTCTTTGCAGACACACAGTTTGAGCCTAAGTTGTGCTTTCTTTAGGATTTGGGGGAAAGAACTGTACAACAGGTCTGCTGGAAAGTTACTTACATGGAACACTAAAAAGTCTCATGAAAAGTGGTCTGGAGAAGGATGGAGAAAGTGAATTCAAATAACAGTTGTAATAAGAGAAATAAGTAACATATAATGAAGGCAAAGTACTAAACTCTACGTGACCATCTCATTTAAACAGTCCAGTCTAGCAGGTATCATTGTTTTCCCCATGAAAACTGACATCTGAGAAGTTGGATAACTAGCAAAGCTAGGATTTGCTTCTAGACAATCTGAAGCTAGAGCCCCAAATTCTGTACTTGTGTATGTGACTCGGTGTGAGGAGAACCCAGTATCTGATATGCAGATGTTCTTTCCACTCCAGCCCTGTTGGTAACATAACTGCCTCCAACAGGCTCAGCAGCAACCAGACATCAACCCAGCAAAAGAAATGGCAGACTCTACTCAGCTATCTGAAGAGTCAGTCTTGGGGACTCCTAAAACAATACAGAAAAATTGAGAAGAACTGATGTTTCCGTAAAAAAGGACAGAGGAGCAGAGCCAGAGACACACTGTCCTCTGTTATTTTCATGACCCCAGTTTTATGCCCCATGGCCTAGGAAATACAGTTTTATATAAAGATGTTTACAAGGAAATGTGAAATGTCAAAGAAGTCATGAGATTAAGATTATCTCAGTCTCACAAAGCCATGTTATCTGAGTAGTTAACTGTGGAGGAAGGACCTTGATATTTTGCACACGTCTTTAGTCTGTTGGTACTGAGGACACCTAGGATCGAAAGAAGTAGGAAGCCAAATGACAATGCTTTGTCATTTCACCTCCTTGATGGTGAAGCAGAAAGTTAGCTTGCTGTTTCCTGATACTTGCATACAGTGATGTAAATCACTGCTCTATCGTTCATTTATGAATCTCCAGACTGAGCCCCCCAGACTGACTATACTGAATGTCAGACTGAGCAGGAGGAGAAAAGAACTTGAAGCTCATCGTGTGAGTTTTCATCTTTATTTGTTATCTTTGCAATCCTCCTCTTTTCTTCCCCCAAATGAGATCTTAGGAAAAAACCTACGGTATGAAAGCACAACTGCTCCGTGTGAAACGGGGACTCCTAAGCAGCACCTGCTCAGTTCCCTAGTGCCCAGCCCTGGACCACAGCTTGGAGTGCTTCGAGTTGATGCCAAGTAAAGGGGCCGTATGATACTTTGCCAAACCAGGGACACTTTAAAGCACAAAAAAGAGACTCCATTAATACCTGTGCTGTGACAACAGATGTAAACTGGGACTGCCCTGGGCAAATCAGGAAGCACGGAACCCTAGTTTTAAGAAGTACAGTCTAGAAAATGTTGACTCAGTCCAAACTCTGCGTCTAAGAGATGAGGATTCTAGCCCCTTGACTTGCTCCAACATAAATTACCCTCTGATGAGAACCAGGAAATTCCAAAGCAGGCAATCCACCCCTTCTGTCTAATCCACCTCAAAATAAGTCAACTGGGAAATAACTGAATTTTTTAATAAGAACAGTTAATGTTGTGTACGCCAAGCCTCTGTGGTCTCAGTACCTACGATGTGCTTTTTGCCATAACTACACCACCTGTACTCTTCTTTACTTCATGTGTGTGTGCTCAGTCACTCAGTGGTGTCTCTATTTTACATTGTTCCTCAAATCAGCTCACCTCTTACACTCAGATATTACTTCACCCAAAGCAAAAAGATTTGCTCCCCCAGCTGTTTGCCTACTGTACTTTGTAAAGCACTTATACTTAGTAAACAGAACTTCTGAATTTTAATAATTAGATATTTTATACTTGCTAGTTCTGACAATTCTGGTCTATATTTAGAATATAGTATAAGATGACATCTGGCTTAACACAGCTTAAATGCTTTTTTTAAGTTTAACATAGCAGTATGCAATCTTGTTCTATTAAAAGCACTCTGATTTCTAGAAATGTCACTGTTCACCCAAGATGGTCATTTTGCTCCATTCATTCTAGCCTTTCTCAAGTTTAATGTATTTGTTTATAGATGCTTTTGTGTACAGTTTGACCATGCAAAAGATTCCTAACAGTTATTTTTGAAAAAGCACATTTCATGTGTCAAAAATAAAACCAATTATGCTAAATGATTATATAAATATTTAATGAGCACCTGCCATGTACCAAGTTCTATTCAAACTGGTGAAAAGGAACAGCATACAGTTCTGGCCTCAGGTTCCTTCATGTTAGTAGGGAGACAGGCAAGTAAGCAAAAAAGATGCTACATGCTATACTAATGAAGGGTTTGGATGTTCTCTTCCTGCTGATCAGCTTAGGAGGGATAAAGTCCTGTGTTTGGATCAGGTATAAAAATCATACTCAAAAAATCAAATGGCCAGGAATGGATATTTCTTTATTTTTCTAACAGAATTTAATTTTCTTTCTGAATCATCCTCCTCTCCAAAAAATATTTTCAGAAATTTAGTTAAATTTGAACTTAGGGCTTCTCTTTTTACCACCAAGGTATAAGCTGAAACAATGTATCAATATAATTCAATTTCCATACCAGGACTATTTCACCCAACTCTGTTCTCTGCTTGCCTTCTGTCCTGCAGTGGCATCTTGGAGGCATCGGCAGTGGGGACGGGGGGAGGGGAGCAAGCATGGCATCTTAGGGTTAGGGAGAGAGGAATATCAAAACTGGAGGCTGGAATCCAGAACTCAACTGATCTTTTTGACCCAGATTCTGGACACCCTCCACTGCTTTCAGCTGAATGTGATTCCTCAAACTGGATTTGAGGGCAAGGCACTGGCATCCACTATAGATGTCCATTGACTACGGATCTCAGCGTGAGATAAGATCTAGGACCTTCTCAGCCAAACCCCTGCCACCTAGGACCTCTTTGCTAAGCATGAGGAGTCCCTGGCTGGCTTGCAGAGAGAGTTATAACTGACATCATGGCAAGTGAGTCATGAGAGTTACCAGGGGTGAGGGACTTCAAATAAACTGTTCAACCACAGTCCTTCTGGTCTGTCAAAGCACTCAGCTCTTCAACACTTCTCTCTGGGGCCCCAGGAAACACTCACCAAGTTGAAATGATCAGGGTTCCTCCCATACCCACCCCACTCAACTAGGCATCTCCATTTGGCATTGCTTCTCTATACTCTTCTGCCACACGGATAGAAGTGCCATGCATCTTGCCAAATATGAAGATTATATCCTTCCCATGCCACTTCCTGGCATCTACTACCTGTTTCAGGGTATCCCCCAAATCTTCTAGGGCATTTACATATGCCTCCCACCCCCAGTACAGGTTTTAATATACCACCCATCCCCATCCTGGTATGGCAGGAGTTGCTCTTATTTCTCATCTTCATCCTTGTTATTCATGGTTGACATAAAATCTATGCAGTGATTTTCCTGGTTTACCTCTTTACATGTAAAACCCAGATTTAAGAAATATTTTCCCTCTCATAAGGAAATCAACAGTTTTTTCCTTTTTGCAAATCAACAGTTTCCTATCGTATTTTGTATTATTTAATCACAGGCTATAAAAACTCTAAAAACAAGTAGGGGTAGCTTGAAATAAAAAACAACTGGCTTAGTATGTTTCAAACTATTTTTCCCACAACATTCAAAATTATCAAAGTAGTTTATGTCAGGGGTCTGAGTCATTCAAACCATCTTCCAGATCTTCTAGATTTGAAAAATTAAGGGAAAATGCAGAGTTAAGCAAATTAATATTTGTTGAATGTCAACAATATTAGGCACTGTGATAGGTGTTTTATGTTCTTTACTTTCTTTAATCTTCATAACATGCTTTCAATGCAGGAATCATTCCCAGTTTACAGCAGAAGAAAAGAAGTCTCAGAAGAGAGTAGGCAACTTTTCCAAGTGATCTGGCTAGAAGTTAATAAAGGGAAAATTCATACTCGATACACCTGGTCCCAAAATTCATTTGCTTTCTGCCTTTCCACAGTAAGAAAAATATTGTCAGCCTAATGACATAGGTAAAATTTCATGTCCAGCATGTTTTATTTATAGCAAAATATGCTCCAGGTAATAATCAATAGACACAAAGTATTTATGACTTCTTTCCTAGATTTTAAGCATAACATTCTAGTGGTGGTGAATAGTTGTATCTTTGCTTTTTAGACCTATTGTTGGCCCTTCTCTTGACTGGTTTGATGCAGAAAACTTGTTTAGCCACAAAGAATTGGTGATAACATTATCGGGACAATTAAGCCTGCTATTTCGCAATCTTCTTTTCAACACAGTTTCCAGTAGAGCATCATAGTGAAGAGAAGGCACTGTCTGTACACATAAACATGGATCTCCCTGAGTGGGCCCAATTCAGAGAGGCTGCAAATGCTACTGAGAGCTGCCTTGTTGCTGAGCATGAGGAGCCTCTGGCTGGCCTGCAGAGAGTCTTAACTGACATCCTGGCAATTGAGTCATGAGAGTTACCAAGGATGAGGGATGTCAAGTAAATAAAACATTCTCACCACAAAAATCCTCTCCAGCTCTGCAGGGAAGCCTATGACACAGACATCCCCAACAATAGTAACAGCATCAATGAAGTATTTCCTAAAGGCTCAGGAGCTGAGAATCCCCAGGCCACAGATGAAATAAACACTCCATTGTCTGGGTGACCTATGACAATATAGGTAAAGAGCTGGGATTGGGACTTCCCTGGCAGTCTAGTGGTTAAGACTCCGTGCTTCCACTGCATGGGGCATGGGTTCAATCCCTGGTTGGGGAACAAAGATCTCGCATGTCACACAGTGTAGCTAAAAAATAATAAAAATTATTTTAAGAAAGAGCTGGGATTATATACAATGTTTTCTTCATGTATGGGTGCAATCCAAAATTTAAATTCACTCACATTTCATAAATTGTACTTTTTAATAATATAAATTATACATTATATATGTGTATATAGAGACATAGAGTTATACTTGTGTGTGTGTGTGTGTGTGTGAGTGTTTTACGGGAGTTAGTATTATCTAGAGAAGAACACTAACTAGAAATGAAATATAAATTATAATCCTAGCTTTTCTAACACCACATTGCAAATCGCTAAACTTCTGGGCCTAAATTTCTTCAGCTTTAAAGCAAAAATGTTAGACTTCTTTTAGTATCAGCTGGTACATCTTAAGCATAAGATATGATACATGCTCGCATGACAAAGCTACCTCATTCAGTTCCTTCAGAAAATTAGGTGAGGTTGCCCTTGTTTAGGCTTCCTAGGTGGCTCAGTGGTAAAGAATCTGCCTGCCAACGCAGGAAGACATGGGTTTAATCCCTGGGTTGCAAAGATCCCCTGGGGAAGGAAACGGTAATCCTCTTCAGTGTTCTTGCCTGGGAAACCCCATGGACAGAGAAGCCTGGTGGCTACAGTCCATAGGGCTGCAAAGAGTAAGACATGATTGAGAACAGTCTTTCATATGTTCCCAATACTCTTTCCTTCATAACACTTGTTGCAGGTGAAATAAAACAATGCTTTCCATAATTTTATTGGTTAATATTTGTTTCTTTGAATGCAATTTAAGCTCCAAGAGGAGAGAACCATGTCCTTTTGTTTCTCACTGTACCCCTGTACTGGTGCAGTATTGGATTAGGTTTTGGGCAATGAATTAACAGATAATAAAAAACAATAACCTGTGAGGAAGATACTGGTTCTGAGATTCAGAAAAATGGTACTTTAACACATTAAAGTATTAAAGTTAACACATTAAAGGCCCTTATCATTCTTGTAAATCATCTATGACCTCAACTGTCTAATCCAAAAATGCTTCCCAATTCAAATGGCCCCTTCTGCAGTTTCCACCACCAACCATTCTCCTCCTGGCCTCAGTGATAAAGCTCCATCAGTTTCCCCCTGTGTCCCCAACGACTCCTCTGTTTCCTTCCTCAACTTCTTTCAGGCTTGCCCTCATTGTGGTATTTCCTAAGACTCACCATCTCATCTTTTTGCCCTTCATCACATCTTTTTGCCCTTCTCAACCTAGGCATCTCAGGATGTGAGTATACTGTTATACATACATGTACACACACACAAACACACACACACATGATTTATCCCAGTATTTACAAGGTATACACCAAAGAGGAGTTCAAATCTTTAGGGAGTAGATATTTTTTGAATGACTGAACCTACAAATTACCTTGACTTTAAACGCCATCCCTCGGTGTTTCCATACAGTGCCAGCTCTTTGCTTTTGTTTAGTTGCTAAGTCGTGTCCAACTCATTTGCCACCCCATGGATTATAGCCCTCCAAGCTCCTCTGTCCATGGGATTTCCCAGGCAGGAATACTGGAGTGGGTTGTCATTTCTTTTGCCAAGGGATCTTCCCAACCCAGGGATTGAGCCCATGTCTCCCGCATTGGCAGGCAGATTCTTTACCTTTTAAGTCACTAGGGAATCCCAGCTCTATACTCTAAATAAGAGTTTACTCATTTTCTTGGGCTGCCATAACAAGTTACCACAAACTGGGTGGCTTAAAGTAACATAACTTTATTCTTTCATAGTTCGAGAGGGCAGAAGTCTAAAATATCAAGATGCTAGCAGGGTTGACTTCTCCTGGGTCTAAGGGTAGTGTTCCATACTTCTTTCCTAGCTTCTGGTGATTGTCAGCAATCTTTGGTGTCCCATGACTTACAGATGCAACACTCCAAGCTCTGCCTCCATTTTCACATCACTTTCTTCCCTGTGTCTCCTTTTCTATCTCTTTTAAAGAAACTCTCATTGGATTTGGGGCTTACTTTAATCCAGTATGATCTCATTTTAACCTTCACCTTAATTACATCTGAAAAGACCCTTATTCCAAATAAAGTCATATTCTGAGATTCCAGGTGGACAGGAATCTGGGAGAGACACTATTCAACCCATCATAATCTACCTTCTGGCTCCTCAAAATTCATGCCCGTCACATGTGCAAGATACATTCATGTCTCCCCAACATCTTCTAAAGTCTCAATCCATTCCATCAACTCGACATCTCAAATCTCATCCAAATACTGTCAACTCAAAAAGCTCTAAATCTCATGACCTAAATGATTTAAATCAACCATGACTGAGACTCTGGGTTTCATCTATCCAGGGACAAAATTTCTGTCTATCTGCAGTCTTCTGCAACTAGATGTGCTCCCAAAATGCAGGGATGAGTTTAGGATGGACATTCCCATTCCCATAGTGGGAAATGGGAGAAATAAAATGGTCTCTGGTTCCCAACACATCTGAAGTCCAAGATGCAAATTCCACTGGGTTTCAAGATCTATAAAAAATCCTTTGTGGCTTGATATTTGAACAATTTGACTACATAAAAGTTAAAAATGTCTAGATAGCAAAATAAACTATGAGCAAAATTAAAAGACAAATGACACATTGGGAAAATGCAATTCATATCATCAATCACATGTTTCTCTAACATATATATGATAAATGAAAAAGAACAACACTCCTTACAAAAGCAGGGAAAGAATAGGTGAAATATTCAAAGAAAAGGAAATTCAAATAGCTCTTGATTATATGAAAAGATGGTCCACATTACCCATAGTGAAAGTGAAAATGTTAGTTGTTCCATCATGCCTGACTCTTTGTGACCAGCCGACTAAGGTCCGTCTAGTCAAGGCTATGGTTTTTACAGTAGTCATGTATGGATGTAAGAGTTGGACTGTGAAGAAAGCTAGCACTGAAGAATTGATGCTTTTGAACTGTGGTGTTGGAGAAGACTCTTGAGAGTCCCTTGGACTGCAAAGAGATCCAACCAGTCCATTTTGAAAGAGAACAGCCCTGAGATTTCTTTGGAAGGAATGATGCTAAAGCTGAAACTCCAATACTTTGGCCACCTCATGCGAAGAGTTGACTCATTGGAAAACACTTTGATGCTGGGAGGGATTGGGGGCAGGAGAAGAAGGGGATGACAGAGGATGAGATGGCTGCATCACTGACTCGATGAACATGAATCTGAGTGAACTGCGGGAGTTGGTGATGGACAGGGAGGCCTGGAGTGCTGTGATTCATGGGGTTGCAAAGAGTCGGACACGACTGATCGACTGAACTGAACTGAACTGAACTGCAGCCTGCCAGGCTCTTCTGTCCATGAAATGTTCTAGGCAAGAATACTGGAGTGGGTAGCCATTCCCTTCTCCAGGGAATCTTCCCCAACCCAGGGATTGAACTGGGATCTCCTGCCTTGCTGGCAGATTCTTTATTGTGAGCCACCACTCTAAGATTAAGTGTAGTATGGGCTTCCCTGGTGGCTCAGAGGTTAATGCGGCTGCCTCTAATACAGAAGACCTGGGTTCGATCCCTGGGTCAGGAGACTTGGGTTTGATCCCCTGGAGAAGGAAATGGCAACCCACTCCAGTATTCTTGCCTGGAGAATCCCATGGATGGAGAAGCCTGGTGGGCTACAGTCCATGGGGTCGCAAAAAGTCGGACACGACTGAGGACTTAACTAACTAACCACTTTGCCAAGATGAACAGCATAAGCTGGACAATTTATTTGGAGGGATACTTAGCAGATTCTAACAAAGTGACAAATGGGTTTATTTTGACCCAGCAACTGCATTTCTGGGAATTTATCCTACAAATCAAATAACATACTACAAAATGACCAGAAAAACAAGGTAAATTACTACAGCATTGGTCATGAGGGCAAAATATTAGAAAATATATGACTGAACATTAACAGGGGAACTACTTAAATAAATCATGGTATATTATGTAGCCACTAAAATATGAAAAAGCTCTTTATATAACGATTAAAAATATTCTTCAAGACATATTGCTAAGTGAAGGTAACAAAGCAATGTGCAGAATTCTGAGTGTAGAGGGATTAAATAAACATAACCATATGTATATATTTGCACAATACATGCGTAATATATCTCTGAAGGCTGTCCAAGAAACCGTTGATATTGGTTGCAGAGAATTGGTTGGCCAGAGGCAATGGTAAAAGGAATGCTTTCACTCTAAAATTATTTATACCTTTTGAATTTTGAGCACTGAGACTCGTTTATCTATCATAATTAACTAACTTATCAGTTAACTGAATTCTTTGAAAAGTTATTAGAGACTACTAGCTAAGCATGCTGCTGCTGCTAAATTAAGCATGGCAGGTTGTAAATACCATTTATCTCTATTTCCTCCTGACATCTACTACAGAGATAAAACAAGACTTTTTTTTTAAGAAGTAAGTCAACAAAGAAAGTCGAAAAGAAGAGACAAGACGATAGTCTACAACATAAAATGTCAACAAAATCTTGGAAGGAGAGGGCAGCAGTAAAACCAACCACCCAGGAAGTAGGGTCCCAGGATTTCTGAGAGTGAGAATAGGGTGGAACCAAAATACATTTTGTAATTGTTGTTTAGTCTCTAAGTCGTGTCTGACTGTTTTTCGACCCCATGGACTGCAGCTCATGGACAGAGTACCCTGGCAGGCTATAGTCCATGGAGTCACAAAGAATTGGACACGACTCAGCAACTGAGTGTACACACACACACACACACANCTGGAGAAGGAAATGGCAACCCACTTCAGTATTCTTGCCTGGAGAATCCCATGGATGGAGAAGCCTGGTGGGCTACAGTCCATGGGGTCGCAAAAAGTCGGACACGACTGAGGACTTAACTAACTAACCACTTTGCCAAGATGAACAGCATAAGCTGGACAATTTATTTGGAGGGATACTTAGCAGATTCTAACAAAGTGACAAATGGGTTTATTTTGACCCAGCAACTGCATTTCTGGGAATTTATCCTACAAATCAAATAACATACTACAAAATGACCAGAAAAACAAGGTAAATTACTACAGCATTGGTCATGAGGGCAAAATATTAGAAAATATATGACTGAACATTAACAGGGGAACTACTTAAATAAATCATGGTATATTATGTAGCCACTAAAATATGAAAAAGCTCTTTATATAACGATTAAAAATATTCTTCAAGACATATTGCTAAGTGAAGGTAACAAAGCAGTGTGCAGAATTCTGAGTGTAGAGGGATTAAATAAACATAACCATATGTATATATTTGCACAATACATGCGTAATATATCTCTGAAGGCTGTCCAAGAAACCGTTGATATTGGTTGCAGAGAATTGGTTGGCCAGAGGCAATGGTAAAAGGAATGCTTTCACTCTAAAATTATTTATACCTTTTGAATTTTGAGCACTGAGACTCGTTTATCTATCATAATTAACTAACTTATCAGTTAACTGAATTCTTTGAAAAGTTATTAGAGACTACTAGCTAAGCATGCTGCTGCTGCTAAATTAAGCATGGCAGGTTGTAAATACCATTTATCTCTATTTCCTCCTGACATCTACTACAGAGATAAAACAAGACTTTTTTTTTAAGAAGTAAGTCAACAAAGAAAGTCGAAAAGAAGAGACAAGACGACAGTCTACAACATAAAATGTCAACAAAATCTTGGAAGGAGAGGGCAGCAGTAAAACCAACCACCCAGGAAGTAGGGTCCCAGGATTTCTGAGAGTGAGAATAGGGTGGAACCAAAATACATTTTGTAATTGTTGTTTAGTCTCTAAGTCGTGTCTGACTGTTTTTCGACCCCATGGACTGCAGCTCATGGACAGAGTACCCTGGCAGGCTATAGTCCATGGAGTCACAAAGAATTGGACACGACTCAGCAACTGAGTGTACACACACACACACACACACAAAACACATGTAGATTACTTGAAAAACTAATTGGAGCATAATTAGGTTATTCAGAAATATTGAGAAAGATAATAGAGGTTACAGTTAAAAGGGTTGAAAGTGGTTGGCTCTGGGAGTTGAAGCTATTAATAAGATACAAATATGTGGGGCAGAGGACTTTTTCTCATTAAAAACTAATAGCTTGAATTTTTAAAATATATACATGCATTACTACTATTATATCCTTACTTCTTAAGGAAAAAGTGCCTTAAGAAGTTAGTATTTTTCAGTGTCATGCTAATCTATTTGAATTTTGAATTGTCAGTGACACATTTGAGCCTTTACAAAACTAAAAATGACAGAAAATGATCAAAAAGAAATAATGACGTGTAAACTTACTAAAGAACCAAGAGAAAATTGGGGAAAAAAATGGAATGAACTACTAGTGTTATTACAAAAAGACAGTTGGTATTACAGGAAATTTTTCTTTCAAATTTTAATTTAAAAAATTCTCTGTTCATAAGTAACAGAAAACTTTTATAAACAGTTTGTTTTATTATGAGACTATTTTAAATTGAATCTATGCAAGTAAAATTCATCCATATAGTAAAAAACATTATTCTCTGTGGTTAAATACAATTTATCCTATCAAAACAAATCTGGAAAAATTCAAAGAAAACTACTAGCATAGTAAAGAAGAACAGAAGCCATCAAAAATACTTTTGATAAAAATTCTCTATCAAATTTTGACAGAAAGCAGCCTGGTATTGGGAATAAAAAGAAAAATAAGATGTGCTTTCTGTCCTCCAGTAATTCAATGTGATATTTTTACATTTAAAAAAGGTAAAAGGTAAAATGAATTGTTATTTAACATGTGGAAGAACATTTGATAAAAATAATATTAAAACCATTCATTCATACAGCAAATAACTTTGGGATGATGGGATAAGTCAGATACTTTTAGGTAGTGAATTGGACAATGATGAATAAGACACTGACCCTGAATTCAATAATCATGATTATCATCATAGTCATTACCATAATAGCTGTCATTTCTTGAGCAATTCTTACATACTAAAGCTAAAAACCTTAAATAACAATAGAGAACAGAGAGAATTTGTAGTCAAGGAAAGGAGTTTCAGAGCTAGGAATTCTTGAGGTGGGGCAGTTACAGGTAGGATGAATACAAGATGGGTACATGGCAACACAAAGCACTGTGACAAAATGGAAGCCACTCAAATACATAATGACAAATCAGTCAGATAAAGTCTACCATGGCACGTTAAAACAAGGAAGGCCCTCACAGCCATAAAGAAAGAACTACAAGGCCATAAAGATGCATATGTAAAATAATGCCAAGCGGAAAAAATAAAACAATAGATTACATAAACCCATGTGGAGCCAAATAAAATTTCCATCTGCACCTTGATAATGACACGAAGAAAACAGAGATAAGAAAGACAAGGAGTCAATAGCTTCAGTTCAGTCGCTCAGTCGTGTTCGACTCTTTGCTACCCCATGAATCACAGCACGCCAGGCCTCCCTGTCCATCACCATCTCCCGGAGTTCAAAAGGGACTCTCAAGAGTCTTCTCCAACACCACAGTTCAAAAGCATCAATTCTTCAGTGCTCAGCCTTCCTCACAGTCCAACTCTAACATAGTTTAAAAAGAGGTTTTTCTTGTTTTTGTTTTTAATTTCCTTGTATTACATAAGCATCAACTTTTTTTAGAGAAGGAAAATTATCTTTGGCCATTTCCAAGTTATCCCCTCTGCTAAATCAGAAGATTTAGCATAACTCTACAGCTTCCAAATGTAACTCATTTTTTTACTCTTGTGCCCACATTAGCTGTGCTGTATGCAAGGCTAAGGAAACATTTATAAACAACACAGATCTAACAAACTTCTTTTAACCAAATAAAACTCAGTTCAGAAATGCCTGATAATATCTGAAACAGTAAAGAACAAAAAGCAAAGGTATTGCTTTCTTTTACCTCGAATATCCATGGGCTCAATGAGTTTTTAGAGCTGGAAGAGAGTTTACAATTTTAGACTCAGTTGTGTCCAACTCTTTGTGACCCCATGGACAGCAGCATGCCAGGCTTCCTTGTCCATCACCAACTCCCGGGGCTTGCTCAAACACATGTCCATTGAGTCGGTGATGCCATCCAACCATTTCATCCTCTGTCATCACCTTCTTCTTCTGCCTTCAATCTTTCCCAGCATCAGGGTCTTTTCACATGAGTCAGTTCTTCCCATCAGGTGGCCCAAGTATTGGAGTTTCAGCTTCAGCATCAGTTCTCCCAATGAATATTCAGGACTGATTTCCTTTAGGATGGACTGGTTGGATCTCCTTGCAGCCCAAGGGATTCTCAAGAGTCTTCTCTACCACCACAGTTCAAAAGCATCAAGTCTTCGGCACTCAGCTTTCTTTACAGTCCAACTCTCACATCCATACATGACTACTGGAAAATTCATAGCTTTGACTAGACAGAACTTTGTCAACTAAGTAATGTCTCTGCTTTTTAATATGCTGTCTAGGCTTCCCTGGTGGCTCATAGGGTAAGGCGTCTACCTACAATGTGGGAGACCCGGGTTCAATCCCTGGGTCAGGAAGATGCCCTGAAGAAGAAAATGGAACCCACTCCAGTACTCTTGCCTGGAAAATCCCATGGATGGAGGAGCCTGGTAGGCTACAGTCCATGGGGTCGCAAAGAGTCTGACACGACTGAGCGACTTCACTTTCACTAGGTTTGTCACAGCTTTTCTTCCAAGGAGCAAGTGACTTTTAACTTCACGGCTGCAGTCACCATTTGCAGTGATTTTGGAGCTCAAAAAAATAAACTCTGTCACTGTTTCCATTGTTTCCCCATCTATTTGCCTTGAAGTGATGGGACCAGATGCTATGATTTTTGTTTTCTGAATATTGAGCTTTAAGCCAACTTTTTCACTCTCCTCTTTCACTTTCACAATGAGGCTCTTCAGTTCCTCTTCTCTTTCTGCCATAAGGGTGGTGTCAACTGCATACCTAAGGTTATTGATATTTCTCCCAGCAATCTTGATTCCAGCTTATGCTTCATCCAGCCTGGCATTTAACATGATGTGCTCTGTATATAAGTTAAATTAGCAGGGTGACAATATACAGGCTTGATGTACCCCTTTCCCTATTTGGAAGCAATCCATTGTTCTATGTCTGGTTTTAACTGTTGCTTATTGACCATATAGATTTCTCAGGAAGTGGGTAAGATGGTCTGGTATTGCCATCTCTTTAAGAATTTTCCACTGTTTGTTGTGATCCACACAGTCAGAGGTTTTGTTATAGTCAATAATGCAGAAGTAAAGCGTCTGCCTGGAATGCGAGAGACCCGGGTTCAGTCCCTGGGTTGGGAAGATCCCCTGGAGAAGAAAATGGCAACCCACTCCAGTACTCTTGCCCGGAGAATCTCATGGATGGAGGAGCCTGGTAGGCTACAGGCCATGGGGTCGCAAAGAGTCGGACAGACTGAGCGCGTTCACTTTCACTTTCAGATGTTTTTCTGGAACTCTCTTGCTTTTTCTATGATCCAACGGATGTTGGCAATTTGATTTCTGGTTCCTCTGCCTTTCCTAAAACCAGCTTGAACATCTGGAATTTCTCAGTTCACGTACTGTTGAAGCCTGGCTTGGATAATTTTGAGCATTACTTTACTAGCGTGTGAGATGAGTGCAATTGCGTGGTAGTTTGAACATTCATTGGCATTTCGTTTTTTGGGGTTGGAATGAAAAATGACCTTTTCCTGTCCTGTGGCCACTGCTGAGTTTTCAAAATTTGCTGTCATATTGAGTGTGGCACTTTCACAGCATCATCTTTTAGGATTTGAAATAGCTCAGCTGGAATTCCATCACCTCCACTAGCTTTGTTCATAGTGATGCTTTCTAAGGCCCACTTGACTTTGGAATCCAGGATGTCTGACTCTAGATGAGTCACCATCATGGTTATCTGGGTCATTAAGATCTTTTTTTTTCTCCCTTCTTTCATTTTTTAAAAAATATAAATGTATTTATTTTAATTGGAGGCTAATTACTTTACAATATTGTATTGGTTTTGCCATACATCAACATGAATCCACCACAGGTGTACACGTGTTCCCCATCCTGAACCCCCCTCCCACCTCCCTCCCCTTATCATACTCAGCCATTAAAAAGAATACATTTGAATCAGTTCTAATGAGGTGGATGAAACTGAAGCCTATTATACAGAGTGAAATAAGCCAGAAAGAAAAACACCAATACAGTATACTAACGCATATAAGATCTTTCTTGACTAGTGGATTTTAAATTCTGTCCCACATAGCTGGCTTAGCTACCACACTTATGACAATATGGTTAACAGGGTGAATAAGTAAACTCAGTTTATTTGTCTCTACCTGCCTCCTTTGGTGCTTCAAATACACAAACAATTCAAGTAGAGCAGGTTTGTTAATATCTGCTTCATATCTTGGATTTCCAAACCTGGCAGCATATGAGAATCAAATAGGTAGATTTTAAAACATGAGAGTCCTGGAATGGACCTTCACCCCAGACATACTGAATCAGAACTTCTAATAACAGAGTCCAACAATTAGTATCATTTTAAGGGTCTTCATTTAATTCTGATGTGATCCAAATACAAAAAAATTAAAATTCTACAGAATAGTAGAAAGAGACATAAAGCTTTGCTGGAATGTTTCTAGTTATGGGAGCTTTTTCCCCCACAGAAAGGGATTGACCAGGGATTGAACCCAGGCCTTCAGCAGTGAAAGCATGAAGTCCTAACCATTGGACAGCTGGGAAATTCCCCAGAGAACATGTTTAGTTATCAGCAGAGAACTGGGGATGTCCCTGTAGCTCAGATGGTAAAGAATCTGCCTGCAATGCAGGAGACCTGGGTTCGACCCCTGGGTCAGGAAGATCCCCTGGAGAAGGAAATGGCAACCCACTCCAGTATTTTTGCCTGGAGAATTCCATGCATAGAGGAGCCTGGTGGATGACAGTCCTTTGGGTTGCAGAGTCTGACATGACTGGGTGACTCACATGCACACACAATAGAGAATTAACTTTCCATCTAATGCTATGCAGAACCAAGGAGCTCCCTCACTCTGGACAAGCAATGTGACAAAGCTGGCTGCTCCCACAGTACGCTGTCACTCTTCCTTTTACTAACCAGTTTTGTCCACTTTGCCACGATGGTCAACCACGTTCTAAAGTCAGTCAGACATAATTCCTCAACTACTGGCCAGAGCTGGTGACACAAGCCAATCCACTCAGGGTACTTCTCCAAGACTTTTAAAAGCTAAAGCCAGAATTGAGACTATTTTCTCTGAAGTCACAGGGCTTATATCGTTCAGTCACTAAGATATGTCTGCAACTCCATGGACTGTAGCATACCAGGCTCTCTGTCCCCCACTATATCCAAGAGTTTATTCAAATTCATGCCCATTGAGTCAGTGAAGCTATCTAATCATCTCTTCTTCTGCCCCCTTCTGCTCCCTTCTCCTTTTGCCTTCAATCTTTCCCAGCATCAGGGTCTTTTCCAGTGAGTCAGCTCTTCACATCAAGTGGCCAAAGTATCAGCATCAGTCCTTCCAATGAATATTCAGGATTCATTTCCTTTAGTATTGACTGATTTTATCTCCTTGCAGTCTGAGGGACTCTCCAGAGTCTTCTCCAGCATTGCAATTTAAAAACATCCATTCTTTGGCAATCAGTCTTTTTTAGGGTCCAACTCTCACATCTGTACACGAGAATTGGAAAAATCATAGCTTTGACTATATAGACCTTTGTTGGCAAAGTGATGTTTCTGTTTTTAAATATGCTGTCTAGGTCTGTCATAGCTTTGTGAAAATATAAATCTAGGGCTACTGGTGGCCACGTGTTTGGCCTCATTGTAGTGGATGCTGTGATGGGCCAGCAGACATGCTACCAGATTTAGGACTGACACATTGCATTTACTTCCCCTAATGCTGTGAGTGTTGCCTGCTGGAGGCTTACAGCTGAGCCTTTCTTCCAAGCTAAGGGAACTTATGATATGCCCCTCTTAAGCATGATACACCCTCTCCAGGTGCAACCAGCCTATATCCAGTGACTGGCTAATACAGAGTATAAAGACTTGGCTCCTGTGCCTCAATCCCGACAACCCTGAAGAACTTCCCCAGCTTTAGGAGCCCCTAAGTGTTAAGTGGGCTAAGGCCTTTGCTGTGAAAGCACTGCAGCCCAACTTTTCCCTTAAACCAACCCCACTTCCTTCATTTTTCCAGAGCTATTGCTCTGAAAAACACTACAAACAAATCTCCATCTTAGAGTCTGTTTTCCCAGAAAACCCGGCCTATGTCACTATGGAGGAACCCTAACTGTAGAAGGAGGAAATGAGGCTGAGCAGTGACAGCTGAGATGGGAGACACCCAGAGGGAACCCAAATAAAACTCTGGTTCCCCAGTTCTCTGTGACTTTCTAATTGTGTGTAATCACAGCTGGTATCTTGCCATCCTAATCATGGGATGCTCAGGTGTGAATGTAATTGTCCATATGTAGACCTATTAGGCTAGAGTACGAGAAATTTTACACTGATTGTACTTCTATTAATTTAGCTTAAGACTACCTCAGCTTTTTAGCAGCCCAAAAATCTAGTTGGTTTATTAGAGCTTGTGTTTACCAAAGACTCCTACATCACTTTCTGTCAAGCCAGCAACTGCACTCTGCATCCAAACATTATTTACTCTTCTTAAAAAGCTGCCTCAGCTTTATGACTGGCAATATTTCTTACCCCTTCTAAACACATGCCCCAAATATGAGTCAAGATGTGAAAGGGCAGAGGAGGTGGTAAGGGTGCTTTTTTGAGGTTTATAATATTGAAACAGCAAATATTGAGAACACACTTCTGAGTTTCTGAAACTGCACACACTGTTCACCCATTCTATGCTCAATCACCTTGAGAATTATAGAGCACTTTTTATAATGACTTAAAATTCTTATAGTTTTTATTTAGAACTTTTAATCAAATCTAATGTGTATTGTGTATTTAACAAAAATCCCAGAACACTGACTTTTCCCATAATGTGGCTATATTTGACAATTAATTAGATGCACTGGCGATCAAGTCCCACTGGGAAAACTGAAGTGGTGACAGATTGGGGACAAGTTTATTTTTTTCAGTCTCTAATTATGAAATGTTTGGAGCTAAAGGGGACTTTAGAGACCATCTAGTACCTGGATGACGGACACTGCCTTCCCTGACCCTCTTGTTCCTAGAACCAGAGGTGAACACTGTTAACTGAATTCATCTACCTGCACACAGAGCCGGAGTGCTAGTCTTCTTCCCTGGAACCCAAACATGCCCCATAGTTCTCAGCATGCCACATCGGACAGCAACAACCAGTTAACTGTTTCTGGCACACTAGACGAACTTTATTTTCTCCGTCTGTCCCAGTCACTCTGCTCTCTTAAAGCCATGAAATCATTGACCATAATTTATATAATGGTTAATAACTGAGCTTGAACTCCTGGTTCCCTATTCAATGTTCTCTCCATTTTCCCCCTTCTGAAAATTCTCCAATCTTTTCAATTATTATAACCCTGCAAACTGGCCAGGTATGCAGAATCCTGGCCTAACTTCAACAGGCGTGTCTTCTGGTACTGAATGTCTACATAGCTATTCCTCATCACACTCGTGATGCATATGGGAACATGGAGACCATCTGGAGAGACGTGGTGGAGCTAGGGCTCAGTACCCACGGGGCCTCACACAATTCAATAATAATAATAAAACACTAAGGCAAATAAGAACATGCCCTGTACCCAGTGACTCACAGCTCTAAGCTAATCCCACAGTAGCCCCACCTCACTATTAAAAACTTGAGAGAGAGAGAAAAATACAATTCCATGTATGTCCATCTGTTTGGTAACTACAACAACCAGCCATAAATGGAAAGTGGCTCCTGATGAACGGCTTTGTTTGCTGCTGAAGCCATCCCTGTGGCTCCTGAGCTATTATCTGGGGGCTTAAAGAAGCGAGTGGCCCTTGAGGTATTGGTCCCCTTAAAATTCTACATGTCTCTAGCACCAGTACCATTTTCCTCATGCCAGAGAATGGCAGAGTTGAAGGGAGGACGGAAAATAACTGTCTGGCATGAGGCAACCTGGGAGCCAGTCAGAAATTACAGGATGATGTGTCAGGGTCCAGGAAAATATGGGCGTGCTGATCATGTCACGCTTTCTTCTTGGCACAGGAAGAACACACCTGTGTCTCCACCCCCCCACCCCATAGGGTCTGAAGGCAACAGAGGAATGAATCTTAGGGGTATCAAACACAATCCCATCACTTAACAGACGAGAGTGAGGCACAGAGAGAAGAGACCGGCCAAGGGGCACATGACAAGTACAACCGAGGTTTTTCCAAGGGCAAGTTTTTGAGAACTAACAAGAAAGGAGCTAGGAACATGTAAACAATGGAAGCGATGATAAACTGAAATAATTTGTCCAGTGAAACACCACTTGGTCTTTACAGAGCTGTTCTCTATGGAAAGCAGAAGTCCCATCCCTAACCCCTACCCCACTGATGCGTCTCCTTTCTTTCCCAGCTGACTCTTACTGAGGCAAAACGCTAGCTACAAAGTGACTCACTTTGGAAATGGACTTTGTGACTCAGACTCTGCTTTCTAAACACTAGACCTAGCTCCTAAAGACTTTAGGGATTTTACTAGATCTACAACAAGCTGGCAAGAGGTTGTCCTTGCATTAAAGATAAACAGGTGGTTTGTGAACCAGAAAGACTATGATACAAAAGAAGGAATTCATAATTAATCCACTGATCTTAAGCTAGGATCAGCCTAAATCAAATTCCTTATGATTATACAGTGGAAGAGAGAAATAGATTTAAGGGACTAGATCTGATAGATAGAGTGCCTGATGAACTATGGACGGAGGTTCGTGACATTGTACAGGAGACAGGGATCAAGACCATCCCCATGGAAAAGAAATGCAAAAAACCAAAATAGCTGTCTGGGGAGGCCTTACAAATAGCTGTGAAAAAAAGAAAAGTGAAAAGCAAAGGAGAAAAGGAAAGATATAAGCCTATGAATACAGAGTTCCAAAGAATATCAAGGAGAGATAAGAAAGCCTTCCTCAGCGATCAATGCAAAGAAATAGAGGAAAACAACACAATGGGAAAGGCTAGAGATCTCTTCAAGAAAATTAGAGATATCAAGGGAACATTTTATGCAGAGATGGACTTGATAAAGGACAGAAATGGTATGGACCTAACAGAAGCAGAAGATATTAAGAAGAGATGGCAAGAATACACAGAAGAACTGTACAAAAAAGATCTTCACAACCCAGATAATCATAACGGTGTGATCACTCATTTAGAGCCAAACATCCTGGAATGTGAAGTCAAGTGGGTCTTAGAAAGCATCACTATCAACAAAGCTAGTGGAGGTGATGGAATTCCAGTTGAGCTATTTCAAATCCTGAAAGATGATGCTGTGAAAGTGCTGCACTCACTATGCCAGCAAATTTGGAAAACTCAGCAGTGGCCACAGGACTGGAAAAGGTCAGTTTTCATTTCAATCCCAAAGAAAGGCAATGCCAAAGAATGCTCAAACTACTGCACAATTGCACTCATCTCACACGCTAGTAAAGTAATGCTCAAAATTCTCCAAGCCAGGCTTCAGCAATATGTGAACCATGAACTACCAGATGTTCAAGCTGGTTTTAGAAAAGGCAGAGGAACCAGAGATCAAATTGCCAACATCTGCTGGATCATCAAAAAAGCAAGAGAGTTCCAGAAAAAACATCTATTTCTGCTTTATTGACTATGCCAAAGCCTTTGACTGTGTGGATCACAATAAACTGTGGAAAATTTTGAAAGACATGGGAATACCAGACCACCTGATCTGCCTCTTGAGAAACCTATATGCAGGTCAGGAAGCAACAGTTAGAACCGGACATGGAACAACAGACTGGTTTCAAACAGGAAAAGGAGTATGTCAAGGCTGTATATTGTCACCCTGCTTATTTAACTTACATGCAGAGTACATCATGAGAAACGCTGGACTGGAAGAAACACAAGCTGGAATCAAGACTGCTGGGAGAAATATCAATAACCTCAGATATGCAGATGACACCACCCTCTTGGCAGAAAGTGAAGAGCAACTAGAAAGTCTCTTGATGAGAGTGAAGGAGGAAAGTGAAAAGGTTGCCTTAAAGCTCAACATTCAGAAAACTAAGTTCATGGCATCTGGTCCCATCACTTCATGGGAAATAGATAGGGAAACAGTGGAAACAGTGTCAGATTCTATTTTTCTGGGCTCCAAAATCACTGCAGATAGTGATTGCAGCCATCAAATTAAAAGACACTTACTCCTTGGAAGGAAAGTTATGACCAACCTAGATAGCATATTCAAAAGCAGAGACATTACTTTGCCAACAAAAGTCCGTCTAGTCAAGACTATGGTTTTTCCAGTGGTGTTGTATGGATGTGAGAATCGGACTGTGAAGAAAGCTGAGTGCCGAAGAACTGATGCTTTTGAACTGTGGTATTGGAGAAGACTCTTGAGAGTCCTATGGACTGCAAGGAGATCCAATCAGTCCATTCTAAAGGAGATCAGCCCTGGGTGTTCTTTGGAAGGACTGATGCTAAAGCTGAAACTCCAGTACTTTGGCCACCTCATGCGAAGAGTTGACTCATTGGAAAAGACTCCGATACTGGGAGGGATTGGGGGCAGGAGAAGGGGACGACAGAGGATGAGATGGCTGGATGGCATCACTGATTTGATGGACATGAGTTTGGGTGAGCCTCTGGAGTTGGTGATGGACAGGGAGGCCTGGTGTGCTGCGACTCATGGGGTCGCAAAGAGCCAGACACGACTGAGCGACTGAACTAAACTGAAGCTAGGATCAATGCTCAGATGCACAACATCTTTTAATTCTCATAACAACTCCATGAGTTAAAATGATTATTCTATTTTTTTCAGAAGCTAAGGGGCAGAGATTGTAAGTAACTGAAAATGCAGTTTTGAAGAGGTTAGGTGAGTTGTCCAAGTGGGTAGAGTCAGGATTCCAAGACAAGTCATCCTGGTTTCCTCTGTCCTCCACTCTTGGTTCCCAAACCCCACACCCTACTATAGCACTTTTCACATGATCAAGGCATAATCACCTCTCTTATTTTATCTACACAGCAGTTCTTTGATGGGTGTTAGCACAGTATTTTTCACATAAAAAAGATTTTAGAGATAGAAAATCCATGTGGCCTTGAACAAATCACCTCTTTTATGTGGTTGACGTTTTCCTTATCTTTAATGTAGGAGTAATAAACTCATCTACTTGATGGGTTTGCTTTAAAAATGAAATAATGTAAGCAAAAAGCACTTTGTATAAATTGGTAAGTGTCATTCAGTGAAAAGTGAATAAGAGAATGACAAAGATGGGAAAAGGACAAGCCAAAAGCTAACCTAATGAGCTGGGTCTAGTATTAATATAAAATCATCTGTTGGCTCATAGCAAGTAATAATACTAATAGACAATATCTATATAATGCCTAAAATTCTATGGCTTATATCAAGTTTTTGGAACATAATTCTGTTTAAAGCGATAACCAGTAGCCATGGTATGAATTTTTTCCCTTTATTTTGTATAGCTATTTATAGTTTTCAAGATGCTAATGTATATGTTAGTTGCAGCAGCACTACATTAGAAACTTCACTTAATTCTAACAATGCTCTTCTGAAGTGGGTGCTCATTGTTATAGAAACTGAGGCATGAGGATTCCTGGCCCCTGGCTCCGCAGCCAGTAAGGGGAGGAGCTGAGTTTGAACCTCTATCTGCTCTGCCTCTCAGATCCACTGAGGACCCTGCTTTCATGGAGTCACAACCTTACTGAACCTTAAGCAGATCCAGATCTCAGAGTTCCCCACTCAGGAAAGAGCAATGCTCAGCCTGCAGGAGAGAAACTGAAAACCCCTTCCCCAACTCTAAAAGACTGCCCTAGAGATGAGGATAAAAGCCTTCCTGTGTGTCTCCAGGCTTCATCTCAAATGTCTTTCCTTGCCCAGTGCTGCTCTGAGTTAGGTCTCCTTTTTCTTTCTCATTTTTCTACCCCATATATTTTCCCACAGTGCTTTTTCTGGACCTCTCTCCTTCAACCCTCAACTCACCCTGCAGTACTCTGCTCTCTCCTTTACCCCCAACCCCACTTTCCAGTTCTTCTCTCAGCCTATGACTTATTCCTCAGTTAACTCCAGCCTCACCCCCTGCATGCATCACAGCCCTCCCTATCCTTGGACAGCCTGCAGCAAAAGGTTTGGGGAGTGGGTTCTAGAGTCTGATCCTGAACCAAAATCTAGACTCTGTTCTCAGGTGTTGTGTGACACTGGACAAGCAAACTTTATTACTTGGTTTTTATGTAAACCTCAAAGAATCTGTCTTACAGAACCATTATGAACATTAAAGGAGGTAATACTTGACAAGGGCACATAATCTGACAACTAGTATCAGTGTACTTTTATGTATATCTAACTCAGTCATTGGTATTACTCTTCCCCCATCCTTCTTTCAGTCTCTGGGGAAGCATTCTCTCTCTTTTTCTTTTCTCAAGCCAAACCATCCATTTCTTTGATCCTTTCCACGTTCCTGCAGGAACCTAGTCCCAGATCTACTCTCCTTCTCAGCATCATTTACTTCCTCTCCTACTCACACTCACTCCTCCTTTTGGACCCATCTCTGTTACAGACACCACGATCCCCTGCTGGTAGCCCAGGCTGAACACCTGACAACCCATCTTTGTCCTTTGCCTCTACTTCACTCATTCATGGTCACCAAGTCCCCATGATTCTTCCCAGGTTGCCTCCCTGGATTTTCTCTCCTTGCACATCTCACAATCCCCCTGGCTATCAATCTCCCTTCTTTCATCACCACATCGCTCCTTTTTTGATCTTGCCCCCTTTCTCTCCATATTCTCCATCCTTGGAGAGCTCTCTCCTCTCCCTGTATGTCAGGTAGTATTTACCCTTCAGAGAAAGACTTGTTCAGGTGTCTCATCATTTAGAGTCCATGTTCAAGTCTTCCCAGTTTTCAAATGATACAATTATACATTTATGTTTTTTCACTGACTTAAAATCATCTCAAGTACACATCTCATATGTCTACATACCCTCTTACAATGCCTTATAGAGTGTCAAACACAGGAAAAGTTTCTGCAAATATGCACTGATTGACTGGTAAAAGATCTATCTGCAAGCTTTAGGAAAAAAGAAGCATCTGAATAATAGCTAACATTTTCTCCATCCTTATTATGTGCTAGGCAATGGAATAAGTGCAGGAAAAAAATAAAATGAAAGAATAGCATCTATGTGCCCAACATCTTATGTGCATCGTTCATTTAAATAGCCATATGCAGCAAGTATACACCCATTATATCCATTTTGTAAACGTGATCCACTATCACAGCAGAAATGAATATTAGGGCTGGGCACGTTTTGATCTACCAATTAATTCAACTCAGTGTTTATTAAGGCCTCTCATCTCCTTTTTTCCCCCAAGATTCACTCAAGATTCACTCAAGATCTACAGAATCCTAAAAATGACTGCAGATGCTTCAGGAAGTCAAGTGACTATGTAGTCTAAGGTTTTCTAGCCTCAGTACCTTTGTCCCACTGCCTGCAAACCAGAAAATGCCTAAACTTCAATACAAACAACAGTAAAGAACACCTACAGCTATATTCAGGAGCCATGGAGACTATAGATTCTTCATAAGGAACAAAGTTGGCATGCTGAAGGTTAAAATTGCATTTCACCTTTAAAAATAATAATAGTAAACACAATAAAGCTTTCATTACTATCAAACTGAAATACTCCAAAGAAAGTTAAGTATCTCAAAGTTTTAGTGAGTTGTGCTAATCAGAACTAGGAGGAATCAAGTTTACATGCCTTTTATTTTTAAAGTCCTGTGCTTGTGCCAGTGGGCTATGGAATGATAAATAAAATACTATTCCTTTCTTCCCAAATGTATAGTCTAGCAGTTGCGTTACTGAGCTAAGTGAAAAAATAAAAATGCTCAGGCAGTCCTATCTATTAAAACAATTATCCATGTGGGAGAGAAACATAAATAACCAGTCATTTCACTAAACCATGCAAATGACCATTTGAACCTTGACTAAGCATTTTTATTTATTCACTTATCCCATAAATATTTCTTGAATTCCTACCATGTGCCAGCCATTCTTCCAGGCTCTGGGGATAGAGTGATGAAGAAAGGAAGCAAAGTCCCTTCCATTTTGGGACTTACATTCTTGTGGGAGAGGAAGACAAGAAATAAATAATGATTGTATGGTACAATAGAGGCAGTGGCAAAACGATGGAGAAAAAGCAGCCGTACATGGAGCCAGAAAGTAGCCAACGGAGGGACTAGGGCTTGAGGTCCATAGGTCTAGGATGACATCACTGCAAAGATGATCTGCTAGAGAATCTTGGGCAAAGAGAGGGAGTGAGCCATGTGGGGAATGTGAGCATCCCAGGTGGAGGGGAGAGCAAGTGCAAAGACCCCCCAAACAAGAGTAAACTGGCATCCTTGAGGGAAAGCCAGTGTGACTGGAAAGATGTAAGAAAGGGATGAAAATCAGGTTGGAGAATCAGATAGGGCAGATCACTGGGCTCCCGAGAGGCTCTATTCTCTTCTGCATGGTTTGGAAAGCCATTGAAGGGTTCTGAGCAGAGGAGGACCATGCAATCTACACTTTTAAAAGACTACTCGGACTTTCCTGGTGGTCCACCTGCCAATTCAGGGGACATGGGTTCGATCCCTGGTCCAGGAAGAGACCACATGCCATGGGACAACTTGACTCATATGCCACAACTACTGAGCCCGTGCTTAGAGCCCACAAGCCACGACTATTGAGCCCACTAGCCTGGGAGCCTATGCTTTTCAACTAGAGAAGCCTCGGCAATGAGAAACCCATGCACTGCAACTAGAGAGTAGCCCCTGCTCACCACAATTAGAGAAAGCCCATGTGCAATAACAAAGACCCAGTGCAGCCATAAATAAATAAATTTATTTTTTTTAAAGATCCAGTCCCATCACTTCACGGGAAATAGATGGGGAAACAGTGGAAACAGTGTCAGACTTTATTTTGGGGGGCTCCAAAATCACTGCAGATGGTGACTGCAGCTATGAAATTAAAAGACACTTATCCTTGGGAAAAAAGTTATGACCAACCTAGATAGCATATTCAAAAGCAGAGACATTATTTTATCAACTAAGGTCTGTCTAGTCAAGGCTGTGGTTTTTCCAGTGGTCATGTATGGGTGTGAGAGTTGGACTGTGAAGAAGGCTGAGCGCCGAAGAATTGATGCTTTTGAACTGTGGTGTTGGAGAAGACTCTTGAGAGTCCCTTGGACTGCAAGGAGATCCAACCAGTCCATTCTGAAGGAGATCAGCCCTGGGATTTCTTTGGAAGGAATGATGCTAAANGAATTGATGCTTTTGAACTGTGGTGTTGGAGAAGACTCTTGAGAGTCCCTTGGACTGCAAGGAGATCCAACCAGTCCATTCTGAAGGAGATCAGCCCTGGGATTTCTTTGGAAGGAATGATGCTAAAGCTGAAACTCCAATACTTTGGCCACCTCATGCGAAGAGTTGACTCATTGGAAAAGACTCAGATGCTGGGAGGGATTGGGGGCAGGAGGAGAAGGGGACGACCGAGGATGAGATGGCTGGATGGCATCACTGACTCGATGGGCGTGAGTCTGGGTGAACTCCAGGAGTTGGTGATGGACAGGGAGGCCTGGCGTGCTGCGATTCATAGGGTTGCAAAGAGTCAGACACGACTGAGCGACTGAATTGAACTGAACTATATAACTGATTGTTACTGATTGTTTCATGGACAGAGCTGTCCATGAAAGACCAGGTGATTTCTAAGATAATAATAAAGTTTTGTTCTTGTCATGATCCATCTGAGACGATCTCAGATCATGGATCCCAGTGCAGAAAAGACACAAGAAGGAGGAAGCCATCTTTTGTGATGGCAAATACATGTAGTGATGCAGGCAGAAGCTAGTAAGCAGTGTAACTTGGTATTTGCCAAAGAATCTTATGCTAACAGTAGTTTCAAGGTGTGGTAATAAATGTTACACAGTAAATGGTAGGATCTGCCTGAGAAATGCTCCATTTCCCTTTTCACTAGAGCTTTCTTAGAATCTTCAGGGTGCTCTTTTGCATAAGGACTGCAACAAGACCAAAGTTGGCAGGGTTCTCCGACCTAATTCGACCACAGGACTCTTCACATAAAACATGCATTGGAAAACCCAAGGGTAACAACTTTAGCTTAAAACCAGCTAAGACCTATTTGAAGGAATGTAATGAGTAACAGACCTTGAATCCAGGGGTTGGGCATTTTGGGTTAATATAAGGCTAATGTAAGCTTACCAGAGCTCATAACAAATAAAAACACGAGAAGGTCACTTTCAGTGTCCTGTTTAGAACTATAGGTGGAGCAAGGTTTCCAAACATTCCACAGAGTTTACAAAATGATCCACTGGAATGTGGAAAGAAAAAATATCATGTCATTTTTATACTGTTTCAAAAACCCATAAAAGAAGTTATATTCTAATGCTTAATACATGGGTTGAAAGTAGCACATATGAATTATGAATACATACATTGGGTTTGAATGATATGGATAAGGATGTATGTCTGATCACAAAAATCTTGGAGGTTGCTAGATTAGATGACTGGAAAAGGAAATGCACGGTGCTTGCATCAAGATACGGTTGTGAAAGTGAAGAAGGACTAAAATCAGGGATTGATGGGAGTGGCATTTGGCAGGAGAGGCTGTTAGGGAGCTAGAGGTGGCCAGCTGCAGCAGCTATGACACAGTGGACATAGAATGGAATGAATAATGACTCCAAGCCTAGGAGCTCTGGAGATTACTGAAGTTTCTGTTGGGGAAATTGAGAAAGAATAGAACAAAAAGGCCAATCAATCATTATGCAACCTTAACTGTATGCAGCAGTAACTGTGTTATTTAGCCCACTCTCCAGACCATTATAAGTGTTCAGTACATGTTGGCAAGATGAATGAATGCGTGAATGAGTATATGCAGAGGACTCGGCAAAAAAAAAATATAGAGCAGGAAAATCTGGGCAAAATGACAATAATCTAGATCAAGACCTCACACTATCATCATTTCCTTAAAAAATTATAAAATATCTCTGGTATTTATTAAATTGTTTTAACATGTGATCAATACTATTTTCAAAAGAACAATTTCTTGAACATATCTGTTTTGAGGACAGCCTTTAAAAGTTATGTCATATATATTCATTGTAGAAAAATCAGAAAATGTAGCTAAAATCCAAAAAAGGGAAAAAAAATAAAGCTTGTCATATCACCATCCAGAAATAACCCATACCTATTTTTATAAACATGTGCTTAGACTATATACACTACTTTGTAATTTTTACTCAACAGTATATTCTATGCAGGGCAATGAATGGGCTTCCATGAAGTCATTTTCAACACATTCCATCAAATGGAGCTATTACAACCAATGCTCAATCAACCCTCTATTATTATTTGAGAAAGCTCATTTTTGCTAGTTTGTTTCATTATAAAGTTGCTGCAATAAAGACACAGTAACAATATCTTATCTTTATTCTTAATTAGTTCCACAGACATAATACCTGGAGGTTGAGTTACTGAGTCATTTTAAACATCTTTGATTTACAGTTTCAAATTGTTCTATGGCATTTTTTTTTAAGAGCTTCCATTTTATTTTATTTTACTTTACAATACTCTATTGGTTTTGGCATACATTGACATCAATCTGCCACGGGTGTACACGAACTCCCAAACATGAACCCCCCTCCCACCTCCCACCCCACATCATCCCTCCGGATCATCCCCATACACCAGCCCCAAGCATCCTGCATCCTGCATNGAACCCTCTTACACTGTTGGTGGGAATGCAAACTAGTACAGCCACTATGGAGAACAGTGTGGAGATTCCTTAAGAAATTGCAAATAGAACTGCCTTATGATCTATGGCAATTCTGAATGAGATTTCATAATTTTTGTGAACTCTATAGCTTACACTGCACTTTCTCCTATACTCAGACCCTGCTTGATTTCTGTGGCAATCCTATGAGCAGGGCTTGCTGTCTGTATTCAATAAATTAAAAGAATTTCTCAGAAGTCATGAGCCTTTCTCAAGGTTACTCAGCACTCACATTGAGCTTCCATGAGGGCCCTCTCTACATCACTGCATGAAATGACAACATGTCAACAAAAAATACAGTACCCTGATCTGTACTTTCCTCTTCAACAGCAAAACACACTAGCTCAAGTTTCTAATGAGGGTGTTTCAAAATTAAACAACACTTAGATATTGCCTATTTGACACTGAATTCTCTTTCCTTGTAGAGAAGTTTTCTTGATATCTTGCCAAATAACTAAACTTTGTTCTTGAGTCAGTCCATGTGATAAAATACAGTTGTTTATAACTGGTGCTTAGTTGCTGGTATCTTGTGGTATTTGGATATTCTTGCTTACATTTAAGCAGGAAAAGGATCAGAGAAATACAGAGCTCAAAAGAGCTTTGCAGATCATTTCAACTACACCCTAGCTAATGGAGAGAAGAAAGTCTGTGTCTGATTGGGAAGTGACTTCCCCAAGGTTACAGTCATTAATAGCACAGGCTCAGAGAAGAGTTTCCCAATCCCCAGTCAGAACTCTAGTTAGCATCACAGATTCTTGTGATTAGTTTGTACCTAAAAATCATAGTCTATACTCATAATTTAGCAGTTGAAGAAACTGAGACACAGCAAGGGGAAGTAACTTACTCAATGATACACAAGAAATTAATAGTAGAATTTGATTTGACCCAGGTATCCTGATTTCCAGTTATAAGGCTGATCCCAGACTCTACTCTGCCCCAACAGAATCCACACCAGGACCAAAAGCCAGCACCAGGGTGGGCTGGATGAGGCACTCACCTAAAGGGCAACTTTTAGTGGAACACTAAGATAATATTTTCATGCAGTATTTTTTAAAAACCAAAATTAATACAGAACATTTAAAATGAACAAAATATTTATATTTTAAAACAAGATAGTATCCAAGCTTGCTTTTGCATGATTCACTTCACTCACCTCACTCTAATTCTGGTCTTTATTTAAAATTTGGATATTTTGCTCATCATGGATATGTTTGCATTAACTTGGGCCTGAGGTGAATGCCTCACTCACCCCACCCTCATTCCATCCCTGTCTGGGGACCTCCACCTGGGTCTGAAGAGACCTTACAAGTAAGTTTTCAGTGCTGGGACATATTGCTTATAAGGAGCTACCGGCTTATGATTAATGGGACCAATTGCTTGGACAGAATAGACCTCTAAATGGGTCCTGGGGACATGGGAAAACAGCAACTAAAGAAATTGTTTCTGGACCTAAAGTTGTTAATAACTTAATTTCTCATGATACTAGCTTGAGCCCTTCAAAGATTAACCATTTAGCAATCTGTAAAGTTTGGTACTTAACTTCATAAATCAGCTGTTAAAGCCCTGGGTGTGATGAACTGGTTTGTCAACTAGTATGAAAGAAATATAGGCCTACATTTTAATTGACCACAAGCTCAACATGAGCCCATGATGAGAGGTGACTGCCAGAAACACAAATAGAATCTTGGGTTGTACACATGGGCTCACAGTATTCAGGAGCTGAGAGCCTAATTCCATGGGAAGTCAAAGCCAAGAGAACATATTTTGGACTCTCTGCAGGAAAGGCTCAGGGTTGCTATTTAAGGCTGGAAGGGTGCTTGTTATGGCTTGAACTGTGTCCCCCACATAAGAAGTTGAAGTCCTAATCCCCAGTACCTGTGAATGGGACCTTATTTAGGAACCAGGTCTTTGCCAATGAGAAAGTTATGGTTAAGGTCATTAGGACAGATCCTAATTGGGTATGACTGGCATCTTTATGAAAAAGGAGATTTGGACACAGAAACAAACACACACACTGGGGAAACATCATATGATGATGAAGGCAGAGATCAGGATGAAGTATCTACAAGCCAAGGGATGCCAGAGATTGCCACCAAGGTGAGAGGAAAGAGTAGCAAATTCCTCCTCAAAGTACTCAGAAGGAATTAACCCCATTGATCTTGAGCTTCCAGCCTCCCAAACTGTGAGACAATGGATTTCTGTTATTTTAAGACACCCAGTTTATGACGGTTCAGGGAAACTAATACAATGGTTTGGACAGCATTTGGCCCAGAAGCATCCTTGTCCCTGCAGGGAATTGAGACAACCCCTCATTTCAGATTCTCATAGACAAAGTCATTCTCAGGTTCATCACAGGGCTCAGCACAGTCCTTGACATGTGGTGACTATTCATTTAGAAAGAAATGAATTTCAAAACAATCCACTATTGTTAGGGGGAAAAAAAAGAAAAGGTTGATATACCAGGTTACTTTCCTTCAATTTCACGGTCACATTAAGCATGAACCATTTTAACCTCATTCTATTTTCAGGATATGAATCATAGGATGCCAGACACATGTCATAGATATTATGGAGTTCAGCTCTCCACTCTACAGTTGAGGAAAATCAGACTTTATTGAGGAAGGGACTAGTTCTTTCTATATGCATGTCTCCCTTCCGTTTGGTGGAATCCTTTTTCTTTCATCATTACATTAACATATCTTCTAGTACTCTGCTGTCATTGACAGCTTAAAAGTTAAGTGAGAAATCATTCCAGTTCACCAGAAGTTAGGAAAGATATGATGCCCATGGGTGGTTCTCCTGTGAGAATAGAAATATCTAATATTTAGGGGGAATTTATTTACACCAGGCTACCTGCTGAAAGTACTTCAACTGAATTATCACATTTAAGGCTCACAGCAATACTACTAGGTGGGTTTTATTTTTTCCCTGACTTACAGGTGAGTAAGACAAATCCAGAGGTAAAACAACTCCCCAAGTGGTAGAGTTTAGATTTAAACCAAAGTCTGGGTTTTGAGGTCTATGTTCTTAACCCGCTCTGCTGGGCTGGGACTGAACAGGCTTGTGAGGTCATACAAAACAGTCGAAAGAGGTCTTGGCCAGGAATCGGGGAACTTAGGGGACCTCTGGGCCAGCCATGAACCTGCTTGGAACCTCAAACATATCTTTGCATCTCCCTAAGGCTTAATTACCTCAACTGCAAATCCAAATGACTGGATGTTGAGATTTTTCCTAGTGAGCCATAGCTTTATTCATTAATTCCACAAATATTTATTGCATGTCCATTATGTGCCAGACACCATTCCAGACACTGAGAATATAATAATAACCAATATAAACAAAATTCCTATATTCATGGAGCTTGCATTTTAGGCATGTTGAGGGGGTGAGGAAGACAGAATTAAAAAGTTGAAAGTTTCAGAAAAAGATAAGCCCATGAAGAAAACAAAGGATAGAGATTGAAAGTGACAAACTACTGAAAATGCCTCAAATTTAAATTAGATGCATATGGAAGCTTGGTTTATGCCTGTCCTCTCTATCAATAAATCTTTCATCATGAATCCAGCTTCATAATTTAATTTTAGTATTATGTGGTCTCAAATTAATAATTTGCTCAGGTTTAATCGTAAATATTAATTGTTTTAAGTCTATTTGAGAGACTCCTGGCCGGGGTAGGTTACAGAAAAGGAGAAACAACGGATGGTATGTTAGTCAATTGGGCTAAAAATATCTTTACTGAAAGACTGCAGATGATCTGGGGTCATTCAGATTGCATTTGATCCAAGAAATGGTCTTTGAGGTCCACAGATTCTCCCACTTACAGGTCTCTAACATTCATTCATTTCTCTCCGTGTTCACCACCATTGCTCATGTCAAGGCCGTCAGCATCCTCCGTCTCTGCCTCCATGCTCACCCTCCTCCAATTCACTCTCCGCACGGTGGCCAGGGCTGTGTTTCTAAAGTGGAAATGTTATCATGCTACTGTCCCCCTGAAGTCCCCCGAATGGTGGCTACATCGCTCACAATGGTGGTGGTTGCAAATTTATATGCATTTGCCAAAATTCATAGAGCTGCACACCTAAAGAGAGTAAATTTTACTGTGTGTAAACTACATCTCAATAAATCTGACTTAAAAAATCTCTATCATAGGCATTGCTCTCCAGGTAAAAATCGAACTTTTCACAGGGTGATGGTATTACATAGTAGGTTAGATATTCCTTCTCAGCCTGAATTCAAAGTCCAGCCTCATAATATCACTTACTGTGTAATCTTAAACCCCGTATTTGTCAAAACAAGGTAAATAATACTACCTACATCGTGGAATTGTCATGAAGTTTAAATGAGCTAACTCCTATAAAGCACTTAGAACAGGCTCTGTTAAATATATAGTATTTCTAATAAACCTTATAATACTCTTCAAGATTAGAACCTATATTAGTTTGAAAGGGTTGCCATAACAAAGCACCGTGGACTCAGTGGCTTAAGAAACAGAAAATTTTGCCTTACAGTTCTGGAGGCTAGAAGTCCAAGATCAAGATGTTGGCAAGGTGTTGCCAAAAGGTTGGCAAGATCAAGATGTTGGTTCCTCCTGAGAGCTGGGAGGGAGAATCTGTCACAGGCTTCTCTCCTAAATTCTGGTGGTTTTCTGGCATTCTGTCATTCCTTGGCTTAACAATACATCACCTCAATATCTGCCTTCATCTTTTCATGGCATTTTTGCTGTCTCCAAATTTCTCCCTTTTTATAAGGACATCACATCGCTCAGGGTCTTTCTACTCTGCCATCTTAGCCCCTTCTCTCCCTTGATGGGGATAGCATTTTAGTTTCACCTTAATATTTGCCCTTTGGTATTTTAATGGTGTTGTCCCATTTTCATGTCTAATTTCTGATACAGACTCTGGGGTTTATCTAATTGTTATATATATATATATATATATCTTTATTCTGGCTTCTTTTCAGATTTTTCTTTATCACTGGTGCTCAGCAATTGGATTTTGATATGTTTTAGTGCAACTTTCTTTTTGTTTGTCCTTCTTGCTTTTTTTTTCCTTTTACATTCTTGGATGTATAGGTCTAAAATTTCCTCAAGTATGGAAAATTTGTGAGAATTTTTTTTTTAATTTCTGTTACATTTTTTCCTTTTCTTACTCCTATTACATGTGTGTCCAGAGGCTTAATATTTTCCCACAAGCAAATAAGACTGCTTTCCCCCCACCACCTCAGTCTTTTTCTTTCTGTGCTTCCATGTGGTCATGTGGCTTCTATTACTATGTCTTCATGGTTACTAATCTTTTATTTCTGTAATGTGTAACCTGCTCTTAAATTACCCTGTTATTTTTGTATTTGATATGCTAAATTTTTTTGGAGAAGGAAATGGCAGCCCATTCCAGTATTCTTGCCTGAAGAATCCCATGGACAGAGGAGCCTGGTGGGCTACTGTTCATGGGATCCCAAAGAATTGGACATGACTGAGTGACTAAGTATTCATATTGTAGCGATCTACCTTATTCTAGTATGACCTCATTTTAGTTTAACTAACTGCAGCTACAGCAATCCTATTTCCAAATAAGGTCACATGGTGAGATTGGAACTTCAACATATAAATTTTAGGGAGAAAAAATTCAATCTATAACAGGCTCTGACATGTTCTTTTACCATTTTTGCCCATAATATCTCTTCCAACAAACTACAACAGTCACCAATTTGTTTGGCAAACTCTTAGTCATCCCTGAAGTTTCAGTTAGTGCTTTCTTGGAGAATTCCTCCCTAATATTTTGCAAATCCATCAATTATAGTAGAGTTTTTTTCATATTCTCCTAGTGTCCCTGTGCTTATGCCTCCCACAAACTTTATCTCTTTGCACTGTACTTGCCTGTTTACTGCTTGTCTCACCACAAGACTTCAAGAATCTTCTCAACAAAAATTCCCTAAAATTATTTCTCAGAACACAATTTTTTGTTGAATTAATGAATGTTAAGATCTCTTTCCAGATTCTGGGCATCACCTATTTTGTTTCTCTGGATGTTTAGAGGAAGAAAGTTGCAAAAAAAAAAAAAAAAAAGAAAGCAAAAATTTTAAAGCAGCGTATCAGTTCAAATTTGCACTCATCTCACAAGGTAGTAAAGTAATGTTCAAAATTCTCCAAGCCAGGCTTCAGCAATACGTGAACTGTGAACTTCCAGGTGTTCAAGCTGGTTTTAGAAAAGGCAGAGGAACCAGAGATCAAATTGCCAGCATCCACTGGATCATCAAAAAAGGAAGAGAGTTCCAGAAAAACATCTATTTCTGCTTTATTGACTATGCCAAAGCCTTTGACTGTGTGGATCACAATCAACTGTGGAAAATTCTTCAAGAGATGGGAATACCAGACCACCTGACCTGCCTCCTGAGAAACCTATATGCAGATCAGGAAGCAACAGTTAGAACTGGACATGGAACAACAGACTGGTTCCAAATAGGAAAAGGAGTACGTCAAGGCTGTATATTGTCACCCTGCTTATTTAACTTATATGCAGAGTACATCATGAGAAACGCTGGACTGGAAGAAACACAAGCTGGAATCAAGATTGCCGGGAGAAATATCAATAACCTCAGATATGCAGATGACACCACCCTTATGGCAGAAAGTGAAGAGGAACTAAAAAGCCTCTTGATGAAAGTGAAAGAGGAGAGTGAAAAAGTTGGCTTAAAGCTCAACATTCAGAAAACGAAGATCATGGCATCCGGTCCCATCACTTCATGGGAAATAGATGGGGAAACAGTGGAAACAGTGTCAGACTTTATTTTTTTGGGCTCCAAAATCACTGCAGATGGTGACTGCAGCCATGAAATTAAAAGACGCTTACTCCTTGGAAGAAAAGTTATGACCAACCTAGATAGTATATTCAAAAGCAGAGACATTACTTTGCCGACTAAGGTCCGTCTAGTCAAGGCTATGGTTTTTCCTGTGGTCATGTATGGATGTGAGAGTTGGACTGTGAAGAAAGCTGAGCACAGAAGAATTGATGCTTTTGAACTGTGGTGTTGGAGAAGACTCTTGAGAGTCCCTTGGACTGCAAGGAGATCCAACCAGTCCATTCTAAAGGAGATGAGCCCTGGGTGTACTTTGGAAGGAATGATGCTGAAGCTGAAACTCCAGTACTTTGGCCACCTCATGCGAAGAGTTGACCCATTGGAAAAGACTCTGATGCTGGGAGGGATTGGGGGCAGGAGGAGAAGGGGACGACCGAGGATGAGATGGCTGGATGACATCACGGACTCGATGGACGTGAGTCTGAGTGAATTCCGGGAGATGGTGATGGATAGGGAGGCCTGGCGTGCTGCGATTCATGGGGTCGCAAAGAGTCGGACACGACTGAGTGACTGAACTGAATTGAATATAGGGACTTAGTTGCACAGTTTTTGGAAGGAATGGACGGCAAAAAGAGAATTCAGAGAAAGTTCAGATATTAATGACTGCAAGAAGCAGCTACTACCAATATGACTGAGGAAATAGAAGGGAAACGGAAATGTTACCAAAAACTCAGAGTTAGAGGAGGGTGTCAGGCATGGCTTAAATATCAGGATCTCTGTGGCTGTAGCTTGGACCTCTGATTTGGAGAACACCATGGGTGATAGATATAGGATGTGCTAAAGGTTGCTGGAGAAGGCAGTGGCAACCCACTCCAGTGTTCTTGCCTAGAGAATCCCAGGGACGGGGGAACCTGGTGGGCTGCCGTCTATGGGGTCACACAGAGTCGGACACGACTGAGGCGACTTAGCAGCAGTAGCAGCAGCAAATGTCCCTGGAGATAGGGCCATGACTGTCCACTGCTGTCAGACATTGGGTATCAAGATACCCAACAAGGATGTCCAGGCAATGTAGTTTGCAGACCCCTGGCCCCAGCATCACAGAGTATGGATAAGAAGGTGGGATAGGAACTGAGAGTCAATGGATACATAAAAAGCACAAACCAGGAACCTGATATAAAGATAAACAGATTTCACATAATTACGAAAGATTTCCTGCCAACAGGTTTCAAATCTCAGCTCTGTCACAAGTTGACTGTGTCCTTTGGCAAGCAGCTTCCCTCTGCTGAGCTTCAGGCTCCCCACCCATGGCAGGGGGAAGGAACTTGATGATCCCCCAGGGCCTTTCTAAGTACGAGCAGGGATTTGACAGCAGAAGCACCAGGGAGTTGTTCAGGGCTTCTGAATGATGTTGTCACTCTAGAGGATCCAATCTCAGGCCTTAGCCATCACATAAATATGACATTTCCTTTTTCCCATTCTGCAGCTACTATTTACATGATCCAAAGCAGGCAGAGGAAGGAAGCGAGGGCTGCACTTCTCCAATATGGTGACTCTCTTAGACAAACTGATCCCAAAATAGCCATTAAAGGTAACGTTTCCCATTTAGTTAAGTGATCAAGTAACTGAAATGCAGGGTGGGGAGGTCAGGGTAGGGAGGAGCAAGTAGGAGGAGGCAAGTGACAAGGGCAAATGTTTCTGTGAACACACAGCCTAAGGCTACTGTGTGTCTGATCCACAGTAACAATATTTCTCCAGTCCTCTTGGCCAGGCCTTGCTCTCTGCCTCCCATGGTCTTGCTGGGAGTTCAACCATGATGTAGAAGATTCAGTTCAAGTCTCAGCACAGCCACACACTAGTCAGGAGACCTAAAGCAAGGCATTTATTTTTGCCTCCTGTGAGCCTTATTTTCCTTGCCTGCAATTCTGCCTGCCTCTCATGATCGTAAGTATCAAATGAGCTAAACTGTGAAGAAGAGTCTGCTCACTGTGGGTGCTGTTTATAAAAGTATAGTCATTTTTAAAAAACACATAAAGCATTAAAATGCATTTGTAAAAATGTACTAAGTATACTTAAAATTTTTGCACTTACATGTATGCTTTTTACTTCAATAAAACAATTACCCAAAAAAGAAAACTGTAAGTAAAAAAGGTGGTTTAAATTTAGTTTATGAATTAAATAATATTGTGTGATAAGAAATGATCTACCTAGATAACAAAGCCTATACTGTACTGTGCTTAGTCATGTCCGACTCTTTGCAACCCCATAGACTGCAGCCTGCCAGGCTCTATCCATGGGGATTCTCCAGGCAAGAATACTGGAGTGAGTTGCCATGCCCTCCTCCGGGGGATCTTCTCAACCCAGGGATTGAACCCAGGTCTCCCGTATAGCAGGTGGATTCTTTACCATCTGAGCCACCAGGGAAGTCCAAGAATACTGGAGTGGGTAGCCTATCCCTTCTCCAGGGAATCTTCCTGACCCAGGAATCAAACCGGGGACTCCTGCATTGCAGGCAGGTTTTTTTATCGACTGAGCTACCAGGGGAGCCCCAACAAATCCTATAGTGTAACTCTATAAAGCAGAGATAAATACTCTAGATTTTATAAACATAGCTAAAATTCTGTAGGTAGATCATTTACTTTATTCTTGCTTTACAAAAAGGATGAATGTTTAGTGCAGAAACTTGGGAACCATAGGAATGCACAGAGAAGAAAATAAAAATTAATTATAATGTCACCCCCGTATATACAAAATTAAGATGTCTCTGTAAATTACAAATGCTACTGGATCAGGAGGGTCTGACTGGTGACAGTGTTCTTTATTCTTTTTCCTCTTTTCTATTGATAATTCTTAACAGATTTAGGAATCAAAAATTCTTGTAAGCCAGGTGGCAATGCAAAGGCCTATAGAAACCTCAAAGGCGGGATATCAAGTGAAACACCATTACAAGTGTGATGATAAATGGCAACAGAACACTGGCCTGAAAGGAAAGGACTGTTGGGGAGTGGTGTAGGCTGTGGCAAACTCCAGACTATGTGCCCCAAAGGCTACTTAGCTCCAGGTCATTCTTCTATATTTCCAGACAAGTTGAGTCTATAAATATGTGAAAGCCCCCAATTTTCAAATGTTAGTGCCTAAATAATGTGTTAACTCTCTAAGCCAATCCAAAGACATATGCAGGTCAAATGTGGTCTATGGCTTTCAATTTGAAACATCTGCTAATGACAAAGAGAGTAGAGGTGGGTTCACTGAAGGTCTTAGCCAGGGAAGTAACTGGAACAGAAATTTCTGAGGCAGCTGATATGAAGGAGAGATTGGAATGGGAAGAAACTAGAGGTATTAGAAAGACAATATTCCAGGTGAGTAATGACTGGTGCCTTTATTGGGGCAGTGGAAACTGGGAGGATGGCCAGTAGTTTCGAGAGAACTGAGGCAGGGAGGGGTTGGCATGCCAAGAAGGGCACCAATGTTGCAGTTTTGCCTAGAGCCTCAGGGACCCACTGTTCAAGTTTGAGGAAGAAAACGCCTTGTTTGATAACAGACGACTGTAGAGGAGGAACTGCTTAGTATTAGAGACACCTCCTCCCAAAATAGCAAAATGACTAAATAAGCTGCCCATTAGTGAGGTTAAGGGAAGAGCTGAGAAGGTAGCAGAGAGGGAAGGGCATGTGAGCTGAGTGGTCTGGATCAGAGGTCAAGAGAAGAAAGGGGGAACCAAGTCAGAACCAAGTTCTGTACCTTGAAGGGACTGGGGATGCTTAGTCTGAAGAAGAAAAGGCACAAAGGAAACAGTAATTGGCTGGTTTGCTGACAAAAAAGTATTTACTGAGCATCTACCTGTGTCAGGGTTCCAGCTGGTGCTGATGTTTTGGGGCAACAGTGCTAAGCAAAAACAAATATAATTGATGTTGTGCTTAAGGGAGTCTTCTGGAAAGATATTGATTGAATAATCTCACAAACAATAAGTGATGGGAAGGAGGGGGGTATAGTGTTCTGAGGGTGTGTCCCAGAGGGTGGGGACCTGTACTTCCATAGGAAATGATGATTCATTTGAGAACTAAGAGATGAGTAAGCGCTAATGATACAAACATAGGGGAGGAAAGGCTTATAGGCTTCTGGAACAGCACGTGCAAATACCTAACTCACAGGAAGGACTGAGGAGGCCAGTGTGGTGGGAGCACAGACGAGGGACATGGGGGCTGTCTTCAAAGGCCCACAGGGCTATTGAGTGGAAGAAAGACAAGGTTTGTTCTATGCAGTCTGCAAATGCATCCATTAGGGGTGGACACACTTTCTGTAAGAAACTGATGGGGGTGCTTAGGATCTGTTGTTTGCTTTTAGTTAAAACTTCAGTTCATTTCACATGTCCCAGACCCTGTTCTAAATAACTGTCTCATGAGTCTACACAATAGCCTCAGAAAGTACATGTGCCCTTAACTACTGCTGTGTAACAAACACCTGCCAAACTCTGGCTTAAACAGCAATCATTTTATCATCCCCTCTCTTGACTATGAATGGGGTTCAGCTGGGTGGATCTTCCTTGGGTCTTATCATGCCTTTTCAGCCAGCTGGTGGCTGGGGCTGAGCTAGAATGGCTGGAAGAGCAGAGGGCATATCTCTCCAAGAGACTTCTCTACTTCTTAGTTAGCTTGGACTGCCTCTTCACACAAGGTCTCCAGGCAGTTATAGAGCAGAGGTTTTCCTCCAGAGTAAGTCATTCTGGAGAGATAGACAGAAGTTGCCAGTCTTTATTAAGACTAGCCCCCAGTATGCCACAGTGTCACTGCTGATGTACCATTGGTCACAGCAGTCACAAGTCAGACCAGATTCAAAGGGATGAAAGAGTAAAGCCCATCTTCTGATGGGGCAATGCATGTGGATAAAGGAGGGAAGGAATCAATGATGACTGTGTTGGAGATAAACCACCACAATACTACTGTACAGATGAAGGGACTGAAGTCAAGAAAGAAAGCTGCCAAGATCACAAAGCCAGCAGCAAGTGGGAGAAGTAGGATGTAGACCCAGGTCTACATGACCCCAAAACATCCTTCATTTTAAGCCCTGAGACATTCCGTTAGGGGCAGGATGGAGCAATAAGGAAAACCCTGTGTTCTGCTCCCAGTATGGCCTCTAGCTTGCAATGCGACAGAAACAAGCTCCTTCCCGCCATAGACCTCAGGCTCCTCCTCTATGCAGTGAGAGCCAGGTGGCTCCAGGATTCTGAGGGTCTGAGAATCTGTACTGCTTCCTCTGAGCTGGGTGGACACCAACTGGCTCCTTCTCCCACTTGGCCCTTCAGCCTGTCATCTCCACAGCCAGGGAGGAGCCTCTGTTGTCCCTCCTTGCCTTCCCTCTTAGCAATACTCTGCTTTGCTCTCCTAGCTGCTCTGTTTACCCAGCCCCTCCTCCACTTTCCCATAGTAACCATAACCAGTAAGCAATGCCTTAGGTCTCTCCTCTTCAATAGCCACCCTTAAGGGCTAGTTCCTCTTGACAGGGGACTTCGTAGAGGCTGAAGCCAATATCTTTTTCATGCCAGACAACACAGTAGACTCTGCAGCTCTTTGCAAATAATCAGTAGGTCACAAGGATATGTCAAATGAAAGCTTACATAAATGAACCCATGGTCTTATCTTGTGCAAACTGCCAAGCTGCACACTAGACAGCAAATTCATTGAGGACAGGAACTGCAGCTGATTTATTCATCATTATATCAGCTATAAAAAGAAACTGGGCCAGAGTGGGTAATCAAAACATATTTGTTGGTTGCACCAGCTAACATATTTTTTAATCACTGATGTTCAACTCTGTAAGTTTCCACTTTATGGTCCAATTCATCCTCAAACATATTTAGGCTTAAGTTACCCTTTTTTGACTACTCTCCCCTGTCATTCTGATTTTTTTTCTCTTCTTTTTGGTCTTTGTGAGCCTAGTTCTGTTTTTTTTTTTTTTAAGGCCATCCTAAGGGCATTCCGGTTAAAAGGTGGAACAGTCCTGTTAACTCATCGTACTGTCAAAAATGGCCACATCAGTAGAGATACATACTCAGTGAGTGTGAGTGAAAGTCGCTCAGTAGTGTCAGACTCTTTGCAACCCCATGGACTATACAGTCCATGGAATTCTCCAGGCCAGAATACTGGAGCGGATAGCCGTTCCCTTCTCCAGGGGAATCTTCCCAACCCTGGGATCAAACCCAGGTCTCCCACATTGCAGGCACATTCTTTACCAGCTGAGCCACCAGGAAAACCCAAGAATACAAAACTGGGTAGCCTATCCCCTCTGCAGCAGATCTTCCTGACCCAGGAATCTAACCAGGGTCTCCTGCATTGCAGCTGGATTCTTTATCAGCTGAGCTACCAGGGAAGCCCCAGATACACACTCATGTACACTCCAAATAGAATACAGGCTGGCCCCAGAAACTGTTTTAACAAGCTTTGTCTTCTCTCTTTTTGCTTCCTCATTAGTTCAAATTTTTTTTGCCATCTTTATTTTCATTTCCTGGTTTCTTCTCACATCCTTCCTCTTCCCCTCCAAAGAAGTTACTAAAAAATTCTAATCATTTCTACTTTTACTCCTTTGCTGTTATCTATTGTACCTCCCCTCCCCACACCCACCCTCAGTGTCCAAAATTACAGAGAATTCACTAACTTTTGCTTAAATTGCATCTCAATTTCTTCACCAACAGAAGTTAGTCAAAGGGACAGACTCTTATGGCCATGACAGTATACACCAGAATTCTGTGCATATTACATTTTTTAAAAAACTACACATTTTTATGAGCTTCCCTGGTGGCTCAGACAGCAAAGAATCTGCCCACAATGAGGAAGACCCGAGTTTGATCCCTGGGTTGGGAAGATCCCACAGAGAAGGGAATGGCTACCCATTCCAGTTTTCTTGCTTGGAGAATCCCATGGACAAGAGAGCCTGGCCAGCTATAGTCCATAGGACAGCAAAGAGTAGGATGCAACTGAATGACTAAAATACACACACACACACACACACACACGCACACACACACTTTTTTTTAGTACTCAGAATGAACATTCAAATAGAGCAAATGAGTAAAAAAATGAAAGCAAAATTATTCATCCCACCTTCCCCACCAGCCCCATCTCCCAGTCCCTGGCCCTCTATATACTAGACACAGTTAATGTTTCTAAGTGTTTTTCCAAAAATAGAAGCATACGTTATATATACAAAGAGGTGATACACATACTGTTTTGTTTCAACTCTTTTCATTTAATATCTTGGAAATCTTGATCACATATTTGTATCCCATTCTTTCAAACTGCAGCATAAAAGTCCACTGTAAAGTTATCCTAATTTGTTTAATCAATTTACACATCTCCTTACTGATATATATTTGTGTTTTGGGGAAGACGCCACATATGATAGATTGCTTATATAAATGGGGACATGTTATACCATTGTTCTATTGGCTTTTTTACTTTATGATATATTTTGGATATTGCTTCATATCAGCTGGTACAGAGCTACCTCTTTGTGATAAGAGTTTTTATTTTCTAGAGCAATTTTAGGTTCATAGCAAAATTGAGAGGAAAGCACAAAGACTTCTTATGTGCCCCCAGCCCCACACATGCATAGCCTCCCCCACCCAAGTGCTACATTTGTTAATAGCTGTTAAGCCTACACTGATAAAGCATCATCACCCCTAATCCACAGTTTAGGGTTCACTCTTACACAATTCATTCTAAGGACTTTGACAAATGTAAAATGATGTGTATCCAGCATTGTAGTAACATATGGAGTAATTCCACTGCCCTAAAAGTCCTGAGTTCTGCCTATTCATGTTTCTCTCGCCCTTAACCCCAGGAACCACTGATCTTTTTACTGTCTCCACAATTTTGCCTTTTCCAGGATGTCACAGAGTTGGAGTTATATGTAGCCTTTTCAGATTGGCTTCTTTCACTTAGTAGTATGCATTATGTTTCTTCCATGTCTTTTCATTGCTTAATAGCTAATTTCTTTTTAGTGCTGAATAATATTCCTTTGTCTAAATGTACCACAGTATATTTATTCCACTTACCTACTGAAGGACATCTTGGTTGCTTCCAAGTTTTGCAAATATGAATACAGCTGTTACAAACATCCATGTTTGCATAATAATCCATTGAATGTCAGCATAAAAATGTATTAAGCCATTTTCGTTTTACAAACATTTAGGTTATTTCCAGTTTGGCAGCTTTTTAAATTATGCTAAACACTGCAAAAAATATTCTTTATATATATCCTTTGTATATCCACGTGCATATATCTCAAGAGAAATTTCTAGATTCCTACCAGTGCAATTGCTGAGTCAAAAGATATGTGCATTTTAAATTTCAATGAGACAATAACAGTGTCTTCCTGAGTCTGGTTCCAACCCCAAGTTTTTGCAAAGCATTCAATTTTGCAGTGTGGTAGATAAAAAATAGTTTTTGGTCTCGTTTCTGGATTCTGCATGCCAATCCACTCACTTCCTTTCCTCCCTCGTTGCCCAGATGACCACACCATATGCTCCCACAGCTTGTCACACGTCCCTCTCCCTGTGTCAACCTGAACTCTCTGCTTGTGAGGTCTGTCCTGTATTTTCTCGCAGCATTAATCACAATCCTCTATAAGAAATCAGCCCTTCGCAGGCACCCAGCCCCACAACTGCATACACATAGTGCATTTGATCTCACCACCAGGGTCTGAGGGCAGGTGGGAGAGGAGTAAAATTGCTTTACAAATATGGAAACAAAGATCCGTTACCCCAGGACCCATGGGAGCAGCACCATGGTTTCTTTCCTCATCTGCTCCTTGGGCACAGCACTGCTAGGCACATTTCTGTGAAATAGCCTCATTTATCCCACTATCAACTTTTTTTTCTAGATTTTACCTTTTCATGGCCTACCTGACTCCTTCTTTAATTTCTCTTAAACCTCAACTGCTTATCCCAGCATTCAGGGGTTTTCAAAATATATAGCATGACTCACATCTTACTGTTCCTCTCCTGATATATCAGGTGTTAACAGCTGTCCTGCAAAAGTTATTCTCCTGCAATATGTTCCTCAAACATAGTTCGAGGTTTCCCACTTCCACATTCGTTCACATCATATCTCCTCTATGGTATTCCCTCTTTCTGCTCCCTGATGACCCAAATCACATCCATCCTCAAGCCAAGCTCCATGGCCACCAACTGAATGACACACTATAATTCCTCTTTATCTTCACCCATATAACAAACAAGACCAGCCCTCTGTTGAATTCAGATCTCCTTTATACCTCTTTGATAGCTTTTGTCACACAGTCCATCATATCATAATTTTCCTACTTAACTTCACTGTGTTACAGTAAATCTTTGGGAGGCAGCTAACTGTGTCCCTCAGAGCTTTCAGCAGTACCTGGAAGTTATAATAAGGCAGCCACCAAATCTCCCATATGTATGTTTTTAACATGAGAAAAATGCAATCATTTCATACAATTTGCTTTTATACCTCAGTGATAAAGCATGAACAACTTTCCGAGTCTGCAAGTTTTGGTTACTTCATTCTTTTAAATAGCTATAATTCATAATATGTTTCTTTTAATTTAGTGAATGATTTCTCCTTTCTGAACAATTAGTTTCATTTTCATCACAAGTGAAACAGTATCTTTACATACACACCTGACATTTAAGGAACAAATTTCCAGTAACAGAATTTCTAGGTGAAGGGATATATACATTTTAATAAATCCTACCAAATTACTCTCCAAACAGCTGTGCCAATTTAATTTCTTTTTAAAAATTCCTATTAGTCCCTTGGCTGCTGCTGCTGCTGCTAAGTCACTTCAGTCGTGTCCGACTCTGTGTGACTCCATAGACGGCAGCCCACCAGGCTCCCCTGTCCCTGGGATTCTCCAGGCAAGAACACTGGAGTGGGTTGCCATGTCCTTCTCCAATGCATGAAAGAGAAAAGTGAAAGTGAAGTCGCTCAGTCTGTCCAACTGTTAGCGACCCCATGGACTGCAGCCCACCAGGCTACTCCGTCCATTGGATTTTCCAGGCAAGAGTACTGGGGTGGGGTGCCATTGCCTTCCCCGAGTTCCTTGGCTAAAGACTCTATTACCCAATGGTCTCTGCTCTTTTGGAAGACTTCCCCATGCCTTCTCCCCAGTGTTTATCTGAGGTGATGGAGACCTGAATTAGTCCTCTTTTGTTCATAATATCAAGTTCCTAGCTCATAGTATTTACTTCAACTACATGGAAATGAAGCATATATACTAACATCCACTACTACCCTATAAGTTTCTTAATTGCAAGAACCTTGCCTTTTTCATTTCTTTATATTCTCCAAACCTATACTTTAAGGATTTCTAAGTAAATGGGCCTGTGTGTATGAGAGTGTGTGTGTGTGTGCACGCACACGCATATATGTAAGGTATCTGCCCTCTGTATTCTGGACCCTGTGTTGGGATATGGGGATACAAAGATGGATAAATTAGTATTAGAAAGCAATGAGGAATGATGCTAATATAGGGTAGGTGCTACTGTTTGGAGAGATGCAAAAGCAAATACCAGAGACATCTAGCTTGCTCTCAGAGTTAGCAAGTCTTCCTGGAGGAAGCTGACAAAGTATGAGTAAATGTGTGAGTGGTGCTGAGAGTAGGGACCATGCAGGAGATGAGGGGAGAAGGGAAGGAAGTGTAATAGTCAAAAGAGGCTGCCATGAGTGGAGGAAAGAGGCTGGATGAAGCCCAGAGGCTCAGCGCAGATAACGTCCAACCAGTCTCCCTACTGCTATAAGACAGTGCTGCCTCCTCACTGCAGCCTGCCACGGTATGGTAGAATCTAGCTCAGAGACCCTGACGATCAGGGTGACTCTACCTCAGCAGCCTGAGTATGCAGTCCTTTCACTGAGTCTGAATTCTGAGTAAGTCGTTCAGAATCAGGCTTTTGATTATCTGGGTTGGAAGCACTTCCAGTCTTCCATCTACCTATGGTGTAATCTGTGGCAGGCTACTTAATTCCTTTAAATCTTAGTTTTCTCATCTGTGAAATGGGAATAACTGTGCCATCTCATAATGCTGTATGAGATGAGATAAAAGTTGAGAGTATGTATGTAAGGTGCCTATGGCCAGCTCCTGGTATATGGAGTACACACATAATAAAATGAAACCTATGCCTGCTGTCTTTCAGATCCCTTAACAATCACCAAATAAATGACTAGGAAGAGATCGCTTGACTCAACCTTCCCATTTTACAGGTGAGGAAACTGAGGCCCAGTGAGGGGCAACTGTACAATGTGAGGCTCAGGACAGACTTCCTCCGGGCCAGCATGTGTTTTACCACCCGACAGTGATTAGACTCCACTGAGCACCTGCACCTCCTCCTCTTGAACCAGTGAAGTCTTTTCCCCTGTGGCACCAGCAAAAGGCACCTTTGGAGGGAGGCCAGCCCTACTCCCTTTTAAGCTCCTGAAGGCATTTCTCTTTCTTTGCCCATCCTTCCCAGCTGCAGTTGGCTTTACCTTCACCCATGGTTTCACTGTCACCCCTACTTCTTGCCTTCCTTTCTTCAAGTAGATACTTCCTGATCCCTCCAATCATTTCATCTCTACTTTCCTGCAGGCACACAACTGCACTTTCTTTCCTTGGGCTCTAGCACTGGGCCATTTGCAATTAGGGGCTCTTCAGCCCAAGAGGCTTCATGCACAATCTCTTTCCTTTGAGAGGTTTCCTGAGTGCTGTGGCTAACAGATCTTTCCATGGCTTTTCTAGGTTTAATGTTAATAATTAATTCAGCACTTACTATGTCTCAGGGCAGTTCTAACCATTTTTCAGATATTAACGTATTTGTTCCTCTAACCACCCGCAAGGAGTTGTAAGATATTATTATCAATAGGCCCAATCTACAGATGGGGAAGTCGAGACAGGGAGATTAAGTAACTTTCTTGGGATTGGCCAGCTAAGAATTGGAAGAAGCAGGGCTTCAAACCAAACAGTTGGCTCTAGAGATGCTCTAGAGTGTCTCACAGGATCAAGTCATGCTTGGGCTTTCATCTGAAACCATCACTGACTGGCTTTGCTTCTGCCACTCCCTGACTGGTTTCTCTTGGGAGCCCATCCTTCATCAGTTACTTGCACACAAACCCTCATCTCAGCAGCTGCTGCTAGGAAATCCAACCTGAGACTTCTTCCAACAATCCACTCCAAAAGTTACCACTATTAGTAGTTTGATATGTACAAAGGATTTTTTCCATGTTGGATAAATTTATTTACTCATTTAAAGGACTACCCTTAGAGAAATATGTCATGAAATTGAAACTGCACTAGAAAATGTAAGATGACAATAAGGACAACAGTGATGATGAGGACAATGATAAACACTTTTTCTTGAAGCACTGCGCTAAGTTCCTTAAATGTATTATTTCCTTTAACCATCAGAAGCATCCTCTGAGAGTACCGCTATTCAGGGAATGCTTACACTGTAATGACAGCCACCAACAGACACATCACCCCAAATCTACTCATCTTTCAAACATTATTATTTTTCTTTTGACCATGCGGCATGTGGGATTTTTGTTCCGACCAGGGATCAAACCTACACCATCCGCATTGGAAGTGCAAAGTCTTAACCACCAGACCATCAGGAAAGTCCCTAAACATTTTAACTTCCATTTTGATGTCCAACCAAAACCTCAAACTCAATATGGCTATATTGAAATTCATCACGCCTTCCTGTCCTACAGACACTTAGGCTAAGCTGCTCTCCTCACCTCTGCTTAGCAATGGTCCCTACTCCTTTGATTCATCTCCTCAACCTCCAGCAATCCAACTTGGGCTGATTTCTTCTGTTGTCTGGTCACTTGGTTCTCTCCCACCCTTTCCAAACCCAGGTTTTCATACATTCTTTCTATTCCCTTAACAGTCAGCCAAGAGATTTTATCCTTATTTTACATACAAACATTCTGAGGTCCAGAGACCTCAAGTATATTACCTGCAGCACTCTGTTAAGGGCAGAATCAGGACTGGAATCCAGGTCCATTTGGCTCCAAAGGCCAGGTTCTTTGCATGACAGTTGTGTGTTCCATTAGTGTGGCCTAGGGCTGAGACACCAAAGGTATGATAAGGAATTATTTTAAACACTTCAGTAACACTGCACTTAATAACAGTGTAGGAATTAGTTTTACCCTTTTCATTTTCTTTTGATCTTTTAAAATAGATGGAGAAGGTCCTACTGAATATCAGAACACCATTAAGTTCTCCCTGGAACTTGCTAATCTTACTTTACAGTAAAATGAAAGCAGGCTTCAGGCTTAGAACTTGGAAGGCAACAAAATCTAGCTAGAATTTATTAACATTGCTCTGTGTTCATGGTTACCTTCTATTTATGGCTGGTGACACTGGTTTTCCATGTGCAGTAGTGACAATAATACAAAATTTTCTTTAAAAATAAATGTATTTGAGTTTTAGAAATAAGTCAGCATCAAAAAAAGTATTCAGTAAGTAATCAGAACAGCAGGGATCTCAGTGGTGAAATATGCCAAAATGAAGCCAAACCAACATAACCCAGTTGCTCTGTGGGATAGTGACAGTTTTTGCTTGCCAACTCTTTGGTAGCTCTTCAGAGCAGGAACTCATCTCCTCAACGGCCCTCAGTGTGCTTCCTTCCCACTACAGGCTTGTTCAGTTTAGAACAGGCAGGTCCTTAGATGTCATCTATCCCTACCTCCCATGTTATGGCCAAAGACTACAGCTCTAAGAAAGGTGACTTTTTTAAAGCTATCCAACCCCAAAAAAAGGCAATGCCAAAGAATGCTCAAACTACCACACAACTGCACTCATCTCACACGCTAGCAAAGTAATGCTCAAAATTATCCAAGCCAGGCTTCAATAGTACATGAACTGAGAAATTTCAGATGTTCAGGCTGGATTTAGAAAAGGCAGAGGAACCAGATTCAAATTGCCAACATCTGTTGGATCATCGAAAAAGCAAGATAGTTCTGAAAAACATCTATATCTGTGGTATTGACTACGCCAAAACCTTTGACTATATGGATCACAACAAACTGTGGAAAATCCTTCAGGAGATGGGAATACCAGAACACCTGACCTGCCTCCTGAGAAATCTGTATGCAGGTCAAGAAGCAACAGTTAGAACTGGACACGGAACAACAGACTGGTTCCAAATCAGGAAAGGAATACGTCAATGCTGCATATTGTCACTCTGCTTATTTAACTTATATGCAGTGTACATCATGAGAAATGCTGGACTGGATGAACCACAAGCTGGAATCAAGATTGCCAAGAGAGATATCAATAATCTCAGATATGGAGATGATACCATCCTTACAGCAAAAAGGGAAAAAGAACTAAAGAGCCTCTTGATGAAAGTGAAAGAGGTGAGTGAAAAAGTTGGCTTAAAACTCTCAGAAAACTAAGATCATGGCATCCAGTCCCATCACTTCATGGCAAATAGATGGGGAAATAGTGGAAAGAGTGACAGATTTTATTTTGAGAGGCTCCAAAAAATCACTGCAAATGGTGACTGCAGCCATGAAATTAAAAGATGCTTGCTCCTTGAAAGAAAAGTTATGGCCAAACTAGACAGCATATTAAAAAGCAGAGACATTACTTTGCTGACAAAGGTCCATCTAGCCAAAGCTATGGTTTTTCCAGTAGTCATGTATGGATGTGAGAGTTGGACTATAAAGAAATCTGAGTGCCAAAGAATTGATGCTTTTGAACTGTGGTGTTGGAGAAGACTCTTGAGACTCCCTTGGACTGTAAGGAGATCCAACCAGTTCATCCTAAAGGAAATCAGTCCTGAATATGCATTGGAAGGACTGATGCTGAAGCTGAAACTCCAAAACTTTGGCCACCTGATGAGAAGAACTGACTCATTGGGAAAGACCCTGATGCTGGGAAAGATTGAACTTGGGAGGAGAAGGGGACAACAGAGGATGAGATGGTTGGATGGCATCACCGACTCAATGGACATGAGTTTGAGTAAACTCTGGGAGTTGGTGATAGACAGGGAGGCCTGGCATGCTCAGTTCATGGGGTTGCAAAGAGTCAGACACAACTGAGCAACTGAACTGACTGACTGACTGATAGTATTATAGCTGTCCTGGGACCAGAACCTAGGTCTCCTTATGCCCAATTCATGCCCTCTCCTCTGCATCAAACTGATGATGACTTGCATTTACCTTCACACCCTGTTCATTCCCACATCTAAAGGAGACTCCCAGAAATTCTGGTTGGATTCAGTAAGGGAAATTAAGCCCCATTCCCTAAAGCAGCTGTTATACTGCAAGTTCTTAGGAGGGTAATACTTATGTACCACCCTTGGGAAAACTGGGAAGAACAGACACTCAAACACTTTTCTGTGGGATTTAACTCTCTTATAAAACCCCAAAGGAGGAAAGCTGCTAGAGGCTAGCCCCTTTGGATGACTGACTGTCCTCAGGCCAAGAAGTCCTTCATATGACCATCTGAAGTTCCTCCTGTTTTAATTTAATGCCATCTCTTTTTGTTCAGTCCCCCTGAGATGCAGAGAATTTATTAGCATGTATCTCATAAAACACCAGCATAGCAGGAAATTAATCTGATACAATTAGCTGCTCTGAAAGCTTTGCTGTTTGCTCTGCTTGCTTTATGGTTGCCAAGGTAATTATAAATTGATTGTTTGATGACTTGCTCTAGGATCACTCTAGGTACTGATGTTGAGACACTGACAAGCCCAAGTACGACTAGTAAGATACCTGATGGTGAAGAAGACTCTAGACCCAATGGAACAGAAATATTTAACCTGAAGAGTAGGAGACTCAGGTGAACTCTAAGGGAATCTACCAAAATCTCAAGGACAATCTTGAAAGAGAGAGTAGACTTGTTCAAGTGGCCTCAAGGGGGCAGACTTAAGATCCATGGGTAGAAATTATCAGAAGATGGATTTCAGTTCAATATCTGGATAGTTGGAGAAACGTACACCAATGAAAAGAACTGGTGTGCTTGCTTTCATTAGAGATAGCTGTCAAAGAGTTTTGGCGGGTGCACTATGTAAGGAGCTACCTAGGCTACGAGATGTTTCATTCAAAAATCACTAACATCCCATCCAGCTATATAACTCAATGATGAAAGTTATTTTCATCATCATTTTTCTTACTAAGGAATAAAGTTTTATTCCTTTCAAAAGTCTTTTCACAAAAATTCAAATTAAAAATAAATTACTCATTATTTATATTCAAAGTGGCCTTTCACAATGTGATCTCATAAGACATACATTCTTTACACACATTTTGATTCAAAAACAAGATTTCAATAATAGCTATCTCTTTTCCAAGGCAATATGCTAAGCTTTGCATGCATTTAGTCTCATTTGATGTAAACTTAATGAGGTAATACTATACAGAGATCATACTAAAGACAAACATTTGAGATCATCATTTAGAAAAAAAAAAACTATAGATTTTCTCAGTTTAGAGGATCACAAAGATGGAAAAAGTCTTCAAGATGGAGGTCAAAAATATTATAAGCAATTATCCTCCAATTAGGAAGATCCCCTGGAGGAGGGCATGGCAACCTACTCCAGTATTCTTGCCTGGAGAATCCCCATGGACAGAGAAATCTGGTGGGCTACAGTCAATATGTCACAAAGAGTCAGACACAACTGAAGCAACTGAGCTCATCCCCCAGTTATAAGTANAATTAGGAAGATCCCCTGGAGGAGGGCATGGCAACCTACTCCAGTATTCTTGCCTGGAGAATCCCCATGGACAGAGAAATCTGGTGGGCTACAGTCAATATGTCACAAAGAGTCAGACACAACTGAAGCAACTGAGCTCATCCCCCAGTTATAAGTACATTAAAAAAAAAGACTGATGTCAAGTAGCTTACCATCTGTTTTCTTCTAGGAAACATTCAAGTCTTTCCTCCATTTTAAGTTAATTATTGCATATGGTGTATCATTGTGGTCTAGTTTCATTCTTTTGCATGTGTCTGTCCAGTTTTCCCAATGCTGTTTATTGAAGAAGCTGTTCTCTCCCCCATTGAATAGTATTGCCTCTTTTGTTGTAAATTAATTGGCCATATATGCAAGGGTTTATTTCTGGGTCTTCTACCTTGTCCCATTAATTATGTGTTTGTTTTGATTACTACAGATTTGTAATATAGCTTGAAACCAGAGAGCTTGATGATTCCCAATCTATTCTTCTTTCTCAAGATTGCTTTGGCTATTTGGGGTCTTTGTGGCTCCAAACACATTTTAGAATTGTTTGTTCTATTTCTATGAAAAATGTCGTTGGGATCTTGACAGGAATTGCATTTCCATTTCTTTGTGTCTTCTTGAATTTCTGTCATCATTGACATCATTTTCTGATAGTTTATCGTTAAGGATATAGAAACGCAATTAATTTTTGTTTGTTATTTTGTACCCTGCCACTTTACTGAATTCAATTGTTCTAACAGATTTTGGGTGGCATCTTTAAGGTTTTCTACATAAAGTCATGTCATTGTTAGAACAATTAATTGCATTTCTATATCCTTAACAACAAACTATCAGAAAGAGGAATTAAGAAAACCCCATTCACAACTGCATCAAAAAGAATAACATACCTGGGAATAAATTTGACCAAGGGAGTGAGAGACCTGTACACTGAAAATGATGTCAATGATGACAGAAATTCAAGAAGACGCAAAGAAATGGAAAAATATTGTGTGCTCATGGAGTGGAAGAATTCATATCATTAAAATGACCATATTACCCAAAGAATGGACATCTTTGTCATCTTGTCCCTGATTTTAGAGGGAGAACTTTCAACCTTTCACCATATAGTATGTTTGTTGTGAGCTTGTCATATATGACCTTAATTAGGTTGAAGTACATTCCTTCTGTATCCACTTTGTATAAACCTCCTAGGAGAAAACTAAGTGGTAAGCTACTTGACAGTGATCTTGGCAAAAAATCTGTGAATCTGAATTCAAAAGAGAGGCCATAAAATGAAAACCAAACAAGCGGGACTACATCAAACTAAAAAGCTTCTGCAAACGAGACAATCAACAAAATGGAAAGGCAACCTACTGAATGGGAGAAAGTATTTTCAAATTATATGTCTGATAAGAGGTTAATATCCAAAATATATTTAAAAACTCATAAAATTCAGTAGTAAACAAGCAATTTGATTTCAAAAAATGAGCAGAGGATCTGAATATACATTTTTGTAAAGAAAGCATACAGATAGTCAACAGACACGTGAAAAGAAGCTCAACATCACTAATCATTAGGGAAAGGCAAATCAAAACCACAATGAGCTATCACCTAACATCAGTTAGAATAGCCATTACCAAAAAAAAAAAAAAGCGTTGGTAAGGATGTGGACCAAAGGGAACTCTCAAGCACTGTTGGAGGAAATGTAAATTGGTGTAACCACTATGAAAAACAGTATGGGGTTGAGATCCTCAAAAAATTAAAAGGAGATCTAACATATGATGCAATTATTCCACTTCTCAGTGTCTATCTGAAAAAAACAAAAACACTAAATCAAAAAGATGTATGTACCCCCATGTTCTTTATAGCATTATTTACAATAGCCAAGATAAGGAAGCAACATAAATATACACTGATAGATGAGTAGATAAAGGAGATCTGACACACACACATAAATGGAATACCACTACATCATAAAAAAGAATGAAATCTTGCCATTTACAACAACATGGATGAAGCTTAAGGGAATGATGCTAAATGAAATGTCAGACAAAGAAAGACAAATGCATATGATTTCATTTGGACATGAAATCTAAAAAATAATACAAGTCAACAACAAAAGAAAACAAAACAGAAGTCATAGATACAGAGAACAAAATGGTGTTTGCCAGAAAGGAAGGGTGATAGGGAGAGGGTAAAACAGGTGAAGGGGGTCAAGAGGTACAAACTTCTAATTATAAAATAAATAAGTCATGGGGATGTAACGTATAGCATGGTGACTGCATTCAGTAATATTGTAGAGCATACTTGAAAGTTGCCAAGAGAACAAATCTTAAAAGTTAACTTTTAATGCGTGGTGATGGATGGTAGCAAGACTTATTGAGGTGATCACTTCACAATGAATACAACTACTGAATCATTACATTGTACACTGGAAACTGATGTGTTATATATCAATTACACCTCAACAACAAAAATAAGTGTTTTAAAAGATGGAAATAATCTTGCCTAAGCCAAGACCAGTCTAAGATTTTCCTAAAGCATCCAGATATTCATCTGAGAGCATTCCTTGGCTCACAGAGCCTTACTCCTCTTTAAACATTTGTTTGGTAAATCAAAATGTGACTTTTTTTTTCCTGTTTGGCAGGCAGGAAACAACAAATTAGAGCCTTAAGGGATTGACAAAATATGTAGTTAGACACTATCAGTCACCACAAAAGAGCCTGCTTTTCCTTACATCTAACAAAGGTACATTTAGAACTTTCCAGTTCAACTAAAACCTTAACTCTCTAAGACCACAAGCCCAGTAAGCAGTGCTAGTCACACTCCTCCACTGGGAAATGAAGCTACAATGTTGGGCAATGAAAACATGTGAGACCAGGAATAGACCTGGACTCCCAATCTTCCCTGCCACCTTCGACCAGACACTTTCCTAATTTTCAAACTGGAAGCGTGGAGAGAATAAATGATCTATTAAACTCTTTTCCATTTTAACTGTCTTTAATCTTACAATTCTAAAAGGGAGGTCAGGTAAAAGACTCCTGGCATGAAGACATTTTGATATTTCTATCAGCCACAGTGATACAGAAAAAGAAAGAGGAAGAGACTGAGAGAGGGGTGCCCATTTGGCAAAACTGATGAGGCAAAGGCCTGGAACTTTGTTGACATAAGCAGCCTCCCTTCTGGATTTAGTGTTTGTGGATTTTTTAAAAGGTGCTTCCCAAAATAATTAACATTAAAATTTTAAGTGACTTACGTGTATATCTAAATGATCAATTAATGTTTGTCCTATAAGGGCTTTCTTTGTTCTTTTACTGTTATAAGAAGGTTAAACAGTATGCTTATTTATTTCATAGCTTCACAAACAGGAAGGAGGCTTTAAATGGCTCAGTTTCACAATTTGGGGTAGATATATATTTAAAGAAATATTGCATAATTGCATAATGCACCCTGCCTCTTCCTAAAATGCACCATACCAGAACCAATTTTGGAAAACACAAATATGAGGTGGGTATATTTTGAAAACTATGTGAACATAATAGATTCTTAATTAATATGTGTGGCTTTTATGGGAAATATTTGTTATTTTAAGGTATCTGTCATGCAAAAACAATTTCTGCTAGTGAGGAAAGTTAAAAAGAGCACGTAGTTTAAATTTTGTTTCTGAGTTATACTTCTTGTGTATAACTCAGAAATGTTGCTTTTGTTGCTAAAGCATGTTGCTTTTGTCCTAAAGCATTTTAGTGTTCTATTAGAGAATACTAACAATATCTTCTAAAATACTAAGTAATTTATATAAATTTATGTATAACCTTTATTTGTGTGGCATTTATAAGTACAAATCATAATTACATTTGTCATTATATCATCTGATTCTCATTCAGCACAATGGAAGTGACTTTATTCCTCATTTAGATACAGAGGAAATTAGACTCCACATTTTTTATTTGCCTAAGGAATATAAGCTAGAAAGTTCTAAGATGAGAATTTGAAACCTGGTATTCCAATTCCAGTTGTGATCCTTCTTCCCCATCCTCTATTCCTTTCTGCACTGTGGTGACACAGTACACTGAAAGGATTAAAAGATGGATTTTAGAGTCAAACAGAACTGGGTTCAGCTCCTGCTTCTGGCACTGCCTGGTCTTGTGCCCATGGGCAAGCTATTTTCTTCTTTGAGACCCATTTGTGAATTAAGCTAAAAATAGTTATACCCCACCCCACCCTAACAACACAAACCATGGGACTGTGGGAAGGATTAAATGGAATAAAGCATGAAAAGCACATAGCAGAACGTTCCATAAATGTTAGCCATTGTTATGTTATTATGTAATCTAGAAAATATGTTCGGTTATACTGCATGAAATACTTTCCATTTTTCAAAGACACAAATGATACATGTGAAATCAAACCCTGAAAATTAATTTTTTAAACAGTAAATTCATATGCCAGATGCAGTGGATAGTATTTCATGTACAAAGACTCTAGTTTTTTTAAGAGAAGTTATCTTTTGCTTTCTGTGGTTTCAAAACATTTCTTAATGTTAACACCTTCTTATAATGAGCCATATAAAATTGTCATCTATTTAAAGTCAGATACTACAGAAAAGTGCCAGTTTCATATGGCTCAGCCCAACAGATCAACAAACTACCCAACAGAAGATTTTTCTAGTTGCAAAGGGATTATTGAAGAAGTTGAACTTGAAAATTATTTCATTTTCAACATATTCTCATTTTAACAGATAAGGAAGGAACAATGCCACACTTCCTAGAATTAAGAATTAAACCATACAACCTTCTCTTCCTATCCACAAGCACATACACTTATACCCAAGCTCCAAATGAAATCCCAAGAGTAAAATTAGGTCTCAATCCCTGCAAATTTCCAAGGAGGTCACCAAAAGTACTGGACAACAAGCATGCTGAGGAAATTGGCTGCTGTTAAAGTCACCACCTGTGGTCTTGCCAAATGTCTGAAAGGGAATATGCCATGAGACCTGTGTATTGGGGAAGATGGGAGGGATGTCCAGGGGGCAAGGGTAAAGAGTTTGGAATATCCGGATGGGGACGTCCTTCTCTGTGGCACACTGCTTGCCTCCAAGTGGGCGTTTGTATGCTATTTGTTTACTTCTTTTTGTCTGTACGTCCGTGTCTTTATGCTTCTGGGTGCTCCTGGTTTGCTCCTGGCCATGTCTCTCGCGTTGGACAGGGGTGACTGTGCCGGTCGGCTTCTGTGCCTGCGCGCTCGTTGGTGCGCTGGATGGGTGTGTCTGAGTGTCTGTGGCTGTGGTTCCGTATAAGTCTGAGCATGTATGTCGGGGTACAGTGTGCCTGCCTGTGCGTGTCTCGGTGGGCACGCTCATCTATTTCCGAATGCGACGAAGTGCCGGAGTATTGCCATCTGCCCTGAGACCTCAAGCCGCACAGCCGCCCCAAGCAGACAGGTAGCACCCACGAAAGAACCGGCACCTTCTAGCTGGCTGGTAAGCTCGCCAGAGCCGGCTTCAGCCTCCGGGGCCAGCCGAGGGAGCCCCGAGGGAATGGTGGCCGACCCGCCCTGCTAGAGCAGTTGGGTCCCGCCCGGGCCAGCCTCAGGAGCAGGCAGGAGAGGGGAGGGAAGGGGCGGGAGAGGGCGTGGGCCTCGCCCCTTTGGGGCTTCCCGCATTCTATTGGTTGAAAGTTCTAGCACGTCACGGGGAGGGCAGTTCCCCTAAAGTCCTGGGCACATAACGGACAGCGCGCACTCAGAGACGGCTTCTCCAGAGCGCAAGCTGGAACTGGCTGGAACTGCCGGGCACTGCGAGCCCAGAGCACCCCCGGAGCTGAGTGCACCACGCACCCCTACCACACCCACACCCACCCACGGCCGTTGAATGAGTCTTCCAGGTGCTCGCTTGCTGCCCGCAGCGCCCCGCCGGAGGTCCGCTCGCTGAGGGCGGCTGGTACGCCGGCAGCCTGTGCGCTCACCTGGCAGCCTGCGCGCCATGGGGCAGCCCGGGAACCGCAGCGTCTTTTTGCTGGCGCCCAACACAAGCCACGCGCCGGACCAAGACGTCACGCTGGAACGGGACGAGGCCTGGGTGGTGGGCATGGGCATCCTCATGTCGCTTATTGTCCTGGCCATCGTGTTTGGAAACGTGCTAGTCATCACAGCCATTGCCAAGTTTGAGCGTCTACAGACGGTCACCAACTACTTCATCACCTCCCTGGCCTGTGCTGACCTGGTCATGGGCCTGGCAGTGGTGCCCTTTGGGGCCTGCCACATCCTCATGAAAATGTGGACTTTTGGCAACTTCTGGTGTGAGTTTTGGACTTCCATTGACGTGTTGTGCGTCACGGCCAGCATTGAGACCCTATGCGTGATCGCTGTGGATCGCTACTTTGCCATCACATCACCCTTCAAGTATCAGTGCCTGCTAACCAAGAATAAGGCCCGGGTGGTCATTTTGATGGTGTGGATCGTGTCTGGCCTTACCTCCTTCTTACCCATTCAGATGCACTGGTACCGGGCCAGCCACAAGGAAGCTATCAACTGCTATGCTAAGGAAACCTGCTGTGACTTCTTCACGAACCAACCCTATGCCATTGCCTCCTCCATTGTGTCCTTCTACCTTCCCCTGGTGGTCATGGTCTTCGTCTACTCCAGGGTGTTCCAGGTAGCCAAAAGGCAGCTCCAGAAGATCGACAAATCTGAGGGCCGCTTCCATGCCCAAAACATAAGTCAAGTGGAGCAGGATGGGCGGAGCGGTCTAGGACAACGCAGGACATCCAAGTTCTACTTGAAGGAACACAAAGCCCTCAAGACTTTAGGCATTATCATGGGCACTTTCACCCTGTGCTGGCTGCCATTCTTCATTGTCAACATTGTGCACGTGATCCAGGATAACCTCATCCCTAAGGAAATTTACATCCTTCTAAACTGGCTGGGCTACATCAACTCCGCTTTCAATCCCCTTATCTACTGCCGGAGCCCAGATTTCAGGATTGCCTTCCAGGAGCTTCTCTGCCTGCGCAGGTCTTCAATGAAGGCCTATGGGAATGGCTGCTCCAGCACCAGCAATGACAGGACTGACTACACAGGGGAACAGAGTGGATATCACCTGGGGGAGGAGAAAGACAGTAAACTGCTGTGTGAAGACCCCCCAGGCACCGAAAACTTTGTGAACCAGCAAGGTACTGTGCCCAGTGATAGCACTGATTCACAAGGGAGGAATTGTAGTACAAATGACTCACTGCTGTAATGCAGGTTTTCTACTTTTTAAGACACCCCTTCTCCCCGGTTCCCCACAAAAAAACACTAAACAGACTATTTAACTTGAGTGTAATAAATTTAGAATAAAGTTGTACAGAGATGTGCAGGAGGAAAGATATCCTTCTGCCTTTTTATTTTTTATTTTTTTAAGTTGTAACAAAATATATTTGAGTAACTGTTTCTTGTACAGTTCAGTTCCTCTTTGCCTGGAACTTGTTAAGTTTATGTCTGAAGGGCTTCAGTCTCAAAGAACCTGGGGCTGCTATGTTTTGATAACTTTTCCTGCATATCTACCTCATTGATCAAGTATTAGGGGTAATATATTGCTGCTGGTAATTTGTATCTGAAGGAGACCTTCCTTCCCGCACCCTTGGACTGGAAGATATTGAGTCTCTCGGACCTTTTGCTGTGAACATGGACTCTCCTCGCCCCTCTTATTTGCTCAAACGGGGTGTTGTAGGCAGGGACTTGAGGGGCAGTTTTGGTTGTTTTCCTGAGCAAAGTCTAAAGTTTACAGTAAATAAATTGTTTGACCATGACTTCATTGCACCTGTTTCTCCAAAACCCCTTGACTGGAGTGTGCTTGCCTCCCCCACTGGAAACTGCAGGTAACTATTTGTAATAACTGCCCAGTGACTTAATGTGGAATGACATGCACCGATTGCTTAACCCTTTCGTTTGCCTTTGAATCTGCCGCTGCAAACCTGCGTCTCTTCTAACGCTGCTGCTCCCACATCGGTTCTTTCACCGTGTGCTCACCCAGCATAGCTCATCTTGCTCTTCCTACGAGCATTATTCCTGTGTTGTAACATCAGAAACACTGACTCATAGAACTGGAGTTATGGGCATCTGTTGCGTGCCTCCATGTGCCTCTGCTGCCCACCTTCCAGTTCTACTTGCTTTGCAGCTGCTTATATTTTTATCTTTGTCTTTTCTTATAGTAGAGATTGTACTGCATCAGGGCTTGGCATTTTGAGGATAAGGAAGCTCTTATGAAAAAGCTGCTCAAACATAGCCCTGAAATTCCAAGGGAAATGAAAAAGTCGTGGATTATAGGGAGAAAAGCTGGAACACATGTCACTGGTGAATACCTCATGATCTAGAAACAGGATTTGAACCCTCCTCCTTTTGAACTGCTGTCCTTCTTTGCCCCCTCTCCCTGTGACTCTAGTCACTTCAGGACAAATCAAGATTTCTCAACCTTGTACTTTTAACATTTTCAGCCAGATAATTATCCACTGTGGAAGACTGTCCTCCACATTGTCGAATGTTCAGCAGCAGCCCTGGTCTCTACCCACGAGATGCCAGGAGCATCCCCTGAGCTGTGACAACCAGAAATGTCTCCAGTCACTGCCAGATACCCCTACCTTGAGGGATGAAATTGCCTCTGGTTGAGAACCAGTTATAAACTTCAAAACTCTAAGCAGATGTTTAGATTCTGCCTAATATAACCACTTTATTTTGGAGAGCACCAGAGAGGCATTTTTCACAGTTTTCCCAGTTAGTGACAGACCCTGGGCCAGTGTTCTACACTCCATCACATTGCCTTCCAAGCTTATTCACCAGCTGCCCACAGACTGACTATGAGATGTGAATCGTTTGGGAGGGTTTATCAATGAAGGCGAGGCCTCTGAGCCATTACTGCCTGTTTGTGGAGAGATTATAATAGTGTTAAGAGGGACGTAAGGGAAAATCATGAAAGTAAACACATTTCTTTTCCCACCCCCTTTCTATTTTTGCCTGTGCGTTTGAGCCAGAGGTTGGCCCAGGTTTGACGGAGTGGATCGTCCTCCTTGGCAGCACCAGCCAGGAGAGGTTCAGCCTGCAGGGTTCGTTGCCATTTCACTCGCTTACAAAGCTGACTCTTATTTCTTTCTTCTCTTCTATCCCAGCCAGGGTGCCCAACCAGAAAAGCATTAGTCTCCTCTGCTTCCCATCAGCTCAGGGATGGGGTGTTTCCAGGCGAGCCCTGACATCTCAAGAGAAAGTTAGCTGCCCATGTTTCTAGAACATGCCATCAGGCTTTGGAGAGTGTGTGCCATTCAGCATTTCTGCTCTTTCTCCAAGGGCTTTCATACCTATTATCACATTCTTCTCCTGCTCTGGCCCCTGCACTCAGAGATGCAGGCAGCTTCTCCAGTTAATCTTCACACTCCTCATAGCCTCATGGGATCTTGGACTTGGAAGAGAAAACATAAAAAGCATTTGACATCCAAAGAGACTGAAAGCCTGCAAGGGGGGATGACCTGCCCAAGGTAAGAAGCCAAGGATGTGAGAGTCGGAGCTAAAGCCAGGGAACCCGGCTGTCATACCGTGAACCCGGCTGTCTCCACCACAGTGTAACTGAATTCTGCCCTCACCCTCAATCGTGGAATTTTTTTCCCTGGGGCTGTCACATTAACAAATTCATTTAAGCAGATGTTTTTATTTCTTTTGAGTCCTTGATAAAGAACACAGACAGTACACAAATAATCTGCAATAGGGACAAGTGAAAGAATTATTCCTTTTTTCTCGGCAAGTGTTCACTAGGATATCCTCAGCATTTAGGGAAATTGGAAGATTCCTTGACTCTTTATGACCTGAAGGGATTTCAAGCCAGTCCAGGTAGAAATTTCCATAGTCTTATTTAGAAGGAAAAAAAAAAAGGTGGAAATTTTTCTATCATCATTTGTAAGTCCCATGGACAATAAATATTATTAATAAACAATGTTATATACATCCTTGTTTGACTAGAGGAGCAAACAATGTAATTTCAGTTAAACACTCTGCTATGAATGTTAGTTCATAAAGTCCCAGCTAAAATGGAGTTTAGCCTAATTCATGTTCATTTAGAAATACTTTAAATATAAGAACATTGATCTGTTTTAAGAGTTTGGACAAGCAAAAGCATTTTAAGCCTATCTCAGTTCCTTGCTTTCTATCTCCTTTTGTTCTGCTTTGTTTCTTTGTGGAGGCAGGCATTTGTCAGTGTCTCTCTGTCCCTCTGTTTGCTGACAGGTTGGTTACATAAGGTTTGTGTTGGATTCATCGTCATAAAGTTGTCTTTGCCTGGACAGCAAGTTCTTGAAGTCTGTCAAATGAGAACATTATCCTGAGATGCGAGCTGACAGGTGTGCAAAGTGGCAGGCCAGGGTGGGCCTCCTTGGTGAGATCATTATTGGAAGAGGGAATCTGGGGAATAGGGAGCTGGGAAATAGGAACTGTCCTTACACGATGCTGAGAATGTTTCTGATGTACCTATTGCCTAAAGAAGCCTAGGCCAGTATCAGTCAGGGGGTATTTACAACTACTGTATGTAGCAGGGAAAAAATATAGGTTTTAGTCTCTGAATTCTGGAGCATGCTATTAATAATATTATATAGATATCTTCTATGAAATCTTACTAAATATTAGAAACTGTGTTGGATACTTTTGGGGGCTTCCCTGGTGGCTCAAGTGCTAAAGAATCCACCTGCAATGTAGGAGACCCAGGTTCGATCCCTGGTTCGGGAAGATCCCCTGGAGAAGGGAATGGCAACTCAACTCCAGTATTCTTGCCTGGCAAACTTCATGAACAAAGGAGCCTGGCAGGCTACAGTTCATGAGGTTGCAAAGAGTCAGACAGGACTGAGCGACTAACGCTTTCACTTCTTTCACTTTAGGCACGTTTTAGGCATTGTGTGACCTTGACAGTCTTATGAGGTAGGTAGCAAAATTGTATTCATCTAACAAATGATATAACTGAGTTTCAGAAAGGTGAAGTCACTTTCCAAAGTCACATAGCCAGGAAGTTGCAGGGTTAGGACTGGAACCCAGGTCCGTGTGATTCCTGAACACACGGAAACCAGGGAGCAACATGTGCCAGTTTACAGTCCACGCGAGAGCAAGTGTAAGAACTGGAAATGCAATACCTTGTTGAGAGAAGAGGCCGATTGCTGTGGGTTGGGGCAGGGAGGAATGTTCCCTTGGAAGCATGTGACTGCAGGGTTTGTTGGGAACTGGGACGGGAAACCAATCACTGAAGTACCTGGTTTCCTTCCCTGAGTCTCTGCTTTGTCTTCTCGTCAGAGAATCAGGCCAGATTGAAAAGAGGATATGAAACATTAAAACAAGCACAAGGTAAAGCAGAAACACAGCCTCACATCCTGGAAAATTCATTTTCTGGTTCCAAAGTTGGAAAGGTCTGCTACATTGAGCAGGTAGCTGGACGTTATGGAAAACATGACCTGCTTTGGTGGCCCTCTGCATGTGCTGGCCATTTTGAGCTAGGATTCTAGGTCAATGGAGATGAACTTCTGACAACAGAGAGCAATGAGGGTTAACATACCTGGAAGGATGCTTTTTATTAAATTCAGCCCTATGCTAACCCCTACTTCACACAGTGCAAATACAATTTGAAGGAGAAATTTTTGAAATACCTAAGAGAACAAACTTCCCAACCACTTTCAAGAACTTGAGAAATTCTTGTGTCTTATGAATAATAGGCGGGGAAGGCAATGGCACCCCACCCCAGTACTCTTGCCTGGAAAATCCAATGGACGGAGTAGCCTGGTGGGCTGCAGTCCATGGGGTCGCTAACAGTCGCACAGACTGAGCGACTTCACTTTCACTTTTCTCTTTCATGCATTGGAGAAGGAAATGGCAACCCACTCCAGTGTTCTTACCTGGAGAATCCCAGGGATGGGGGAGCCTGGTGGGCTGCCGTCTATGGGGTCACACAGAGTCGGACACAACTGAAGTGACTTAGCAGCAGTAGCATGAATAATAGGAGGCAGGGTGAGGTGAAAAGAGGCCTGGACTGGGATTCATGCAACTAGATTTCAGGTCTCAACTCAGACTCTCCTCTATCTGTTTGCCTGTCTCTTTCTCTCAAGTTGGGTAAGGCAGTTTTCCTGTTTTCTCAGTGGACCTCACTTTGCTCATCTATAGAATAGTGAGGCTTGTGCAGGTGGTCTCTAAGCTCCGCTCAGCTCTGAATTTATATAGCCATTAATTAAGAGGCTAATTAGAGACAGCAGTTTGTTTCTAATTAGAGCTGATGGCATTTGTCAAAAAAAAGAATGGTTTAATATACCAGGGGTGGTCAGCTTGCAGAAGAGAATGCCATGAAGCACAATTTGATGCATGATCATTGCCTTCAAATATTCAAGGACCATCTGGGGAACAGGAGCATATCTGTTTTATACGAATACCAGAAGGCAAGTAGAACCTTGCAGGAAGATAGATTCATGTTCAGGGAAAGGAAAACTTTTCTGAGAGTAAAACAGCTTCTCTATCAGAATAGTGAGTCTCCTGTCATTGGAAGCATTCAAGAGAAACGCAAATAGAGCTCTGTGTGCGATGAAGCACAAAAAGTTCCTACACTGAGCAGGGCTTGGACTAAGACCCTTTCCAAATCTGTGATTCTTTGTCCCTGAAAACAATAGACCTAAATGTTCTTTAAAAAATATTCAGACCATTCCCTAATTCCAGCCGGCCTTCTCCCCAATTCCTCTGGACTTCAGAGGTTTCACTGCATTCCTAACCAGGAAACCTCCGGGGGAAATCAGGATCTCAAAAGTCCTTGGCCATGGGGGGAAATCCAGAAATAGAGCAATAAGGTTAAGCAGTTTTCCAAACTATTAGACCTTTTCATCAGCTGCTCTTCCCATGCCTTTTGCAAATGACCTACTAACTCCCAGAGAGAAAATACTGAGAGCTGCAAAGTCCTCTCTGCAAAGGCTATTACATCCTTCTCCACCCTTGGAATCATTGCACTTCCTGTAGTCTTTCCGTCACCCTCACAGGACAGGAAGGAAGGGAGGCAGGTTGCTGGCCAGCACAGGGAGCACTTCAAAGCCCTCTGGCCCAAGATTCTGAGGACCTGGGAACTGTGTAGTATACCCCTAACCACTGAGCAGTCTCAGGCTGATCACTTCCTTTCTCTAGACCTGTTTCATCATCTCTTAACAAAGAGAGTTTAGTTTATGTAAGTCCCACCTTTCCTTCTTTCTCCAAAATTCTGTAAGATTTCAGGAAGTATTCAGTGCTACACATCTGGTTGTATGGCTCTTATTTTAAAAGTACATTTTTATCTTGCTAAAAAAGTAATAGAACTCATTCTGAAACTTTTAAAAATCTACTAAAGCACAAAATGATATGTGTGTGTGTGTGCACGCACTCAGCATGTCCCATAGACTATAGCCCACCAGGCTCCTCTGTCCATGGAATTTTCCAGGCAAGAATGTTGGAATGGGTTGCCATTTCCTGCTCCAGGGGACCTTCCCGACCTAGGGATCAAACCCATGTCTCTTATACCTCCTGCATTGGCAGGCAGTTTCTTTACCACTAGTACCACGTGCGAAGCCCCACAAAATGAGATAAATCACACATAACATTATCACCTAGAGATACATCACATTGTTAAATGTGATGTTATGCTTTCAGTCTTTGTCCTAAGCATTGCTATACAAATGGGCTGACATATATTTTAAAATAAAAAACAGAATTAGATTATTCATACAATTGTGGGCCCCTTGATAATACTTTAATAGATGCCCCCTTGAATATGTTTTATGTATAATATGATCTAGATATCACAATTGCTACTGGCCTGGCAATAGAGTATTTAGCAGTATTTCGACTTTGGAGTACAAAGAAGCATCATTTCCAGAACATCTGGATGGAGAAATCTGAGTTAGAGCCTAAGAATCTGCATTTTAGCATGATCCCATGGATTTTTCCAAGGACCATATTTTTAGGAACAAGGTTACAGAGATAAATTTTGGACATTAAGCAGAACGCCTCCTCTCTTGTTGCTAGTGGATGAAAAATATGTTTCGGTACTATACTTGTCTCTTTGAAAGCATGCTTTCTGCACCTGGCCTCTGATCTGCTTTCAGAGCGTGGGAAACTAACCATGAACTGCCAGGGCAGGGCTTTATCTGCATTGTTAAGTGTCTCTGACCCACCCGGTTGACTTGTGTTAAAATCAGTCTATTCAAGTTATATAGTGACCAATACCTACCATTTGAGAAGTGCAAGGGCAGGTTTCTATTCCATAGAGTACCGGTTGTGATCATGATGGCTAATAACTACTGCATGTTTACTGGGAGCCAGGCCTTGTACTTGGTGATTCTCCTACATGATCTTGTTTAGTACTCACAGCAACCCTACAAAATAGGTACTGTTATCTTTGTTCCCCATTTTATGGATTAGGAAAGTGAAACTCGAAGGGGTCAACTAAGTTGCTGAAGATTACAGACCATACTGAAACGAAACCCATATATTCTGAACCAGAGCCTAGTGTTGTACCACTAAGGTAGGCGATCATTCCCCCTGTAGGGGATCAGGTAAGAGAGGAGAGAGACAACGCTAAGAAGAAATCTTTAATGGGTGTTTTATTTGTGTTTTTATTCCCTGGGGATTCTTTTCAGAGAGGTTTGATCAATGTCTGAGCCTTGAAACTAAGGGGCAAGCCTATATCCTCTAGGTAAGCTGTGGCTAAGTGTAGACTAGGAAACCAGATTGCCTGAAATTTGGCAGCACACTCTTTCACCATTATTCAAGCACGGTTTGAGTGATCTTCCCCCACCAGGGCCAGGGAGGAGGTAGAGGGTGGCACTCGCTAACAGCACATGGGTTTGTGTGAGTCCAGGAAAAGGCAATGGCACCCCACTCCAGTACTCTTGCCTGGAAAATCCCATGAACGGAGGAGCCTGGTGGGCTGCAGTCCATGGGGTCGCTAAGAGTCGGATACGACTGAGAGACTTCACTTTCACTTTTCACTTTCATGCACTGGAGAAGGAAATGGCAACCCACTCCAGTGTTCTTGCCTAGAGAATCCCAGGGACGGGGGAGCCTGGTGGGCTGCCGTCTATGGTATCGCACAGAGTCGGACACGACTGAAGCGACTTAGCAGCAGCAGCAGCAGTCACTTTAGGGGCAGGGAGCCCCTGACATCTGGAAAGGGGGTGCCCTTCCCATTTCTCTGCCCAGGTCTGTGTCTGCATCAGAGTCTCCACAGTAGAGAATATCAGGGAGGTATGGGTAATGAGAGAATGCATACCCTCTTAGTGTGCTAAGTAAACCCTAAATTCCAAGAGGCAAGCTCAGTATCAAAGTAATACAGGGGCAGGGAGATGACCATCTCTCCTGGCTTGTCTTATTATTTTTCTAGTGCTATGGGGGAAAGAGGGCTCCCCGGTAGCTCAGCAGTAAAGAATCCACCTGCAGTGCAGGAGACGTAGGCAAAGCAGGTTCAATCTCTGTATTGGGAAGATCACCTAGAGTGGGCATGGCAACCCACTCCAGTATTCTTGCCAGGAAAACCCTGTGAACAGAGCCTGGTGGGCTACGGTCCATGGGGTCGCAAAGACATGACTGAAGTGACGGAGCATGCACGCATGCATAAGGAAAAGACTGGAGTTTCTGAATGCGTTCATTTCTCCAGGAAGAGAAAACAGGTTTTTGAAATCACAATAGCAACACCCATGGCAAAGCAGAATTGGATTCCTAGGTAATCCCTGCTTTCTTTCGATCATACCATGTTGGCTTTGCAACCTCAGGACTTGTGCCCAGAAGCCACAAGTGCTGTTGGGGAGTTTCCTTCATTATTAGACAGTTCTGTCTCTACACTACTGCCTAGTGTTTCTCTTCATAAAAATTATTGTTCAGTTCAGTTCAGTCGCTCAGTCATGTCCGACTCTTTGCGACCCCATGAATCGCAGCACGCCAGGCCTCCCTGTCCATCACCAACTCCCGGAGTTCACTCAGACTCATGTCCATCGAGTCAGTGATGCCATCCAGCCATCTCATCCTTGGTCGTCCTCTTCTCCTCCTGCCCCCAGTCCCTCCCAGCATCAGAGTCTTTTCCAATGAGTCAACTCTTGACATGAGGTGCCCAAAGTACTGAAGTTTCAGCTTTAGCATCATGTCTCTAAATACTACAGTCAACCCTGACAATCTGCCAGGTTTTTATTGTTATGTTTAAGAGCGGTTCACAGTTCTCACAGAATGTGTTGCAACAGTAAGTGTGTTCTGCTCACAAATATTCAGACTTCCTTTCTTCTTACCCAAAGTACTGAAGTTTCAGCTTTAGCATCATGTCTCTAAATACTACAGTCAACCCTGACAATCTGCCAGGTTTTTATTGTTATGTTTAAGAGCGGTTCACAGTTCTCACAGAATGTGTTGCAACAGTAAGTGTGTTCTGCTCACAAATATTCAGACTTCCTTTCTTCTTTCAGTTCCCACAGTGTCTTTTTATAAATCCAAATGCTCATCTAGCCTCCTCTCTAAGAGAATCGAGGTTCATTCTCGAGAGTGTGTGGTGAGCAGCCTTAGAAATCACTTTCTATGAAATTGTGGAAGAGTTGGTGGTGTTGGTTTAGGTAGTGAGCCTTTTGACATTATTTTATGTTATTGCAGTGGGTCCCAAACCTAAACCTTACAGAGTCCCAAAATGATTTGGGCTGAGAAAATGCACATTCCTGACCCTCATCCCTGAGATTCTAACAGGACCGTAGTTGGGGTCCGGGAACCTGCATTTTATCACTGTTTCCCCAGAGGACTGTGATGCAGGTACTCCTAGGATCGCAGTTTGGGGACCTAGAGATCACACTGTCTTCCTCTCCCCACTCCTCCTGCTCAAGAGCACAAAGTGGAGATGTAAAAATTGATTCTATACAGCTGCATACATTCACAAAAGTAATCATTCTGTCAAATAAACAGAATCCTAATTTCCCTGTATTATCAAATAAAACAATGTAGTTGAAAATAATTTATAAATGATTTTAAAAAGTTACTATGAAAGATAGCAATGATAATAAAGTGCATTGAGAAATTAGGCACTTGATTAAAAATGTGTTTGTGACAGCATAGCATCGACATAGTTATACCCCATAATAACATCACCGTCCTGGACCCTCGGCATGTAGACCAAGAAACAGCAGCACAGAAAGAAAAAAGGATCTTGCTGCAGGAATGGACTCTTTGTCCAGTGTTCCTTCCTCTTGGATACTCTGCTATGATTAAGTCAAATCATAATGAGTTCTATCTGAATCAATTTGCCTAATTCACATAAATCCTCCTACTTAGCAGTCTGAAGAGGAACCCACCCAGCTGCAGAGAAGAGGGTGATTCATACACATACATACACCTCCATGGATTCACACACCCAAATAAATACACATACTACACATGGACTTTTACATTGATTCCTGCACCGATATCAGCACAAACACATACACATGCATTCTCACTTAGATGTATGGACACGTCTCTGTTCTTCTGTTTATACTCCCATATGAATGTGTACACAAGTACTAGGACTACACCCATATGAGAACAAACACATACACACTCATCTTCACTTAGATGTCTGGACACGTCTTTGTTCTTTTGTGTATACTCCCATAGGAATATGCACACAGGTACTAGGACTACACCCATATCAGCACAAATACATACACATGCATTTTCAATTAGGCGTCTGGACACATCTTTGTTCTTCTGTGTATACTTTCATAGGAATATGCACACAGGTACTAGGACGTAGTGTATAGTATGCTTATGCTTAACCCAAACATTCTCCCTCAGGTAAATACACTTAGGGATTCATAAGCACACTTTTGCATGCTCCAAATAAGAAAACATGTCATGTCACATAATCATGGTCCCATTGCTACCTAAGAACACACAGGTTCCTGTGCTCGCCCTTCTTCCTGGGTAAGTTTATATATACCCCTGATTCAATACATGTCTGTTGAGTCCTAACAAGTGGCAGGAATTGTTAGGTGCTGAAGATCAGTGAGTGAACAAAAATTGTTTATCTTTGCCCTTATTGAGTTTGTGTTGAGGGATTTTTCTTTTTAATGCATGCAGATTTTTAAACTGTAACAGTTTCTATGAAGAGACTCTGAGTGTTTTGAAGGAATCTGTCTAATTCTGAGATATTAGTAAACGTTCCCCCAAAGAAATACAGTTTCAGCTGGGAGCTGAAGGAGGTCTAGATAATTTCTAGAAAAGGAGAGGAGGACAGAACACTCTACTCAGGGAGAAAAGCATGTACTAAGTCCTATAGTGAAAGGAAACCTCAAGCCTAAGAAGGACTAAGCAAAGGTCAATGTAGAGATGTGCAAAGAGGTGGAGTGTAACAGGACTACACATAAAGGGCCTTTTCAGCTGCATTAAGATTTAGTTCTTTATCCTAAAAGCATTTAAAAGCCACTTATATGTTTACAGCAGAAATCAGATTTTGTATTTTGAGAGATCAGATTTGTATCTCTAAAGATATGACTACCCACACAAGAGCATTCTCAATGCAGATAAGTGCACACATATGGGTTCCTATGTACATAGGTTCTTATGTATACTTCCTATGTACATAGGTTCCTATGTATACTTGTACATTTTCCTAAAGTGCATATTTACATGTAAGTATTCACTTGCAAACTCTGCCTCTGTGAACACACCCCTGTGTATTTATATGCATGGTATATATAAATCCAGTGGGCATTAGGAGGCAGAGAAACACCTTCCTTGCTGGGTACCACCAGTTCCAACTAAGCCAGCCCCTGGTGCAGGGACAAGGGACGTGGTGTATCAGATCTGAGCCCTCTGACTCTGGAGCTCTGGGCTTTGCGGCCTGGCTTCATGACTGTACTTCCAGCCCTGCTCCCCCTCTTCTTGGCTCAGAGCACTCAGTGACAAGGTGGGTTTTCTTCCAGAACAGGGTAATTCACTATTCTAGGCCCAGGCCAGGAGGGGAGGAAGGGCAGATCGGGTTGCATAAAGATTGCCTTGTGCCCTCCCAGAACTGTAAGCGGAGCCTCTGCCCAGCTCCAAGCATGAAGTAATCTTTGCATAGAGTCAGCAATCTGAGATATAAACACAAGGATCCACAATCAGATGATCATAATGGGGCTCAGAGTAATGTGTTCCATCAGCAACCACTGTGTGAAATGTGACATGGAGGAAGAAAAAGAGAAAGCCTCTCAAGAAAGCCTTTTCAAGGCAAGATGTCTGTGACCCTCATTGCCCCTGGCACAGAAAATGCATGTAAATACATATTTACACATACAAATCTTCCTCAAGCAGGTATACCATCTCACAGCAAGTAATTTATCAGCCACAACACCCTGCAATATTTTCCTCTCCAAAGAACTCCAAAGAACTTCCAGAAGTACTAGAAGTACATTTATGCACATTTTGCTCCTGTTTACCAGCAAAGCCAGCAAGGCCCTTGACCAAAGGCAGTGACAGCCTCCAGGGAGATCAACAGAAACATTCATGCAGAATTAAAGATTCATCTAGAGCCAGTATTCTTGCCTGGAGAACCCCATGGACAGAGGAGCCTAGCGGACTACAGTCCATGGGGTCGCAAGAGATGGACACAATTTGGCAACTAAACTACTACTAGAGCCTTACACTTAGACTCTTAAGGATGTTCCCAAGTGATTTTTTTTTATACTCTAAAGATTCCTACACACTGAGACTTTATATTTTCAAATACATGCTTGCAAAATGTTTTCCTCCACAATTAAAAGGAATTATATAATGTAATTTTAAGCTCTTTTTATTTGCTTCAGGCTATGTAAGGAACATTCTTCTTTTCTTTCAGTTGGGTGTTCTTTTATGCTATTACAAAAGCAAAGTATTACTTTGCCAACAAAGGTCCATATATTCCAAGCTATGGTTTTTCCAGTAGTCATGTATGGATGTAAGAGTTGTACCATAAAGAAGGCTGACACTGAAGAACTGATGCTTTTGAACTGTGGTGCTAGAGAAGACTCTAGAGAGTCCCTTGGACAACAAGGAGATCAAACCAGTCAATCCTAAAGGAAATCAACTCTGAATATTCATTGGAAGGACTGATGCTGAAGCTGAAGCTCCAATACTTTGGCCACTTGATGTGAAGAGCTGACTCATTGGAAAAGACCCTGATGCTGGGAAAGATTGAGGGCAAGAAGAGAAGGGGGCAACAGAGGATGAGATGATTGGATGGCATCGTTGACTCAATGGACATGAGTTTGAGCAAATTCTGGGAGACAGTGAAGGACAGGGAAGCCTGGGATGCTGCAGTCCATAGGGTTGCAGGGTCGGACATGACTGAGCAACTGAACAACAGCAAGCAGCAAAGTCTTTAGTACCACTAAAGACCACAGCACTGTGCCCACGGGGCTACGGTATAGCAATTCCTCATATTTATCTAGCACTTGGCAATTTACAAAGGGCTTTTTTATAAGACATTTTATCTAATCCTCTTAACTCTGAGGTCAACATGGGTGTTCCCATTTCACAGATAAAAAGATTGAGGTTCAAAACTTGCTTAAGGGCATGGCACTAAGACATAGCAGGGTCTTCATACTCAGTCTTCATTCTCATATGCAGAAAAAAAGTACAAGTGTTTTCACACTCTGGTATCCTCCTAAGACTCAGGGCTTTTCTTGCTGTATTTTCCAGTTTTTTGCTGGAATTTAACTTAAAATTTTAGAGTTAACACTCCCCAGCACAGAAACCACAGCTGCTGAGCTGCAGGTTAGTGATTACCAGCTCCAGGGACAGTCCCCAGGATGCTTTCAATACTGACAAGCCCTGAGCTTATGTGAGCTCATGCTAGGTGCAGGCACGGCCTCGCTCTATCAACTATGACTTAGAGCAGAAACTCCAAGCCTTCTGGGTTGCTCATGTCAGTCACCAGATGCACTTTCACCATGTCAGAGCTAAAGAATCACATGTCCTGCTTTACATACATCCCCTGCTGGCAACTTAGGGCTCCACTGAGGCTGTCCTTGTTCATTCTGCCTAATTCCTCTCAGATCAGGATGCTCCTGTGGAAAGACCCAGTGTCATTTGCTGCCCCAATCCCACATCCATCAGGCCACAGCCTCGCCTGCTTTTAAAGGCCAAGTTCCACACCTTGATAAAAACTGAAGTTTCCAGGAAGTATTTCAATTTCTTGAAAATGGCTTGTGTTGGGTTGAAATTATTTCAGTCAGGGCAATTAAGTGTTCTTGTTTTACACACATATCTTCCAACAGAATTGCCTTCAGCACAGATGAACTCTATTTAATGGATCTGGGCAAGCTTGGAGTGAATGACAAATCTAACCACAAGGAAAGCTCCTGTTGGCCATCTCTTCTCCGCATCAGAGTAGAAGCTTATCTGGTTTACTTAGCTTTCTAAGCGATGTGTGATTAATTTGTTTATTCATTCATTCAAAAGATGTTTGAACACTTCTATATGCCAGAACCTGTGCTAACTACCAAGGATACAGCAGTTACTGAGGTAGACATGGTCGGTACTATTGTTTTGGTTTCTTACAATCTAATGGAGAAGGCAGACAATGAGAAGGGAATTATAAATGATGTTTGGATCAAGTTCCGTATACTCACACCAGAAAAACTTAAGTATACTAATGAACAGGAGTAAGAGGTGGGAAATTGGCTTCTAAATTTTGCCAGTACATTCAGAAAGTTATCTGTTATCTGCCAATCTCAGACTGGCCTCTAATAATGCATAAAAATATTACTATCACCTCTTTAAAAATGTCTCTGGGAAAACTGGAGTTGATGGTGTCTCACAAAGTTATCAATTGTCGCTATCTTGACCCACCTCTGAAATACTGTGCCCAGTTCTGACGGTCACACATTTTCAAGGGAGCATTTGGAGCCTTTCTAGGCTTGCCAGATTCAACAGATAAAAATACAGGACATCCAGTTTCAGATAAGCAATGAGTTCTTTTTCATATAAGCATGTCCCAAATATTGCACAGAACATGCTGATACCAAAAGTTATTCACTAATTATCTGAAATTCAGTTTAACTGAGCACCCTGTATTTTAAACTGACAGCCCTGTTACAGAACCAGAGGGAAGAATGTGAAGAAACCCAACACCCTGTCTCAAAATGAATAGTTGAAGGAGACTGGCTTTTTAGCTCAGAGACAATAGTAAGAATCTTGACCTGTGTAGGGAAGCATTTTCCAAACAGTGTTTCTAAAAGTATATATGGAAAATAGTAAAAGTATATACTAGCAAGGGAAAAAAAGATTTTGAGATTAAAAAAAAAAGAAAAAATTCGGGAGGTTAAGAGTTTGGGAAATATTGCATGCCCAGTATTTCCATTTTGGAATACATACTCTGCATCAGCATAGTAAACATTCTGAGCAGCCTTGCAGGAAACATATCTGGTTGACCTGATTTAACCTAGCATGCCCAGAGAATGCTATTTATGGGCTTTTGTCTGTTTGTTTTGATATGTTTGCTTTATAGAGGACACCTATTAACACTGTGCAAACTTACTACTCCGCTCAGCACACTTTGGAGAATGCTGGTATAAAATAAAAACATCATCTTCAAATATCCAAGAGTCTTGCTGAGTAAGAGGGAAGCAGATTCAGTCTTTGTAAACCAAAGGGCAAATCTGGTCCCAGTGCATGAACACATTTGGGCAACAGATTTTTGACCCAGTGTGAAGGCTAGAACTTTCTAACAATTATAAGAGTCTGAAGGGTAATGAGTTCCCTGTTCTTGGAGACATTAAAGCAGAAACAAAACTGCCATCAAGGATAGTAGAGGAAATTCTCGTTATATGTAGGAAATTCTCCGGGGGTCTGGTATGAAAGGCATATTTACATAAAACACAGAACAGCAAACTGTCTTTAAATCTTTGTCCCACAATGTATATTATACCCTTTCTGTTTCTGAGTCCATCCATCTTGGAGTCACTCTCTCTCTGTTCCTTTCACATCTATGAGCCAAAACCTTCTAGGAGACTGGCCCTCACAAGCTAGTGACCTTTACTGAGATCAGGGCATCTTCACAGTCTCGCCCACCTACCTTGGGTCCTGGCTTTTGGGAATTCCACTCTGAGCCTCTGGGAGAGCCTTATAAGTCTGAGATGTAGCATAGAACTCACAGTTGAACTTAGCAGTCCAGAAAAGCATGGGATCTGTAATATCCATCCCAACATACCTCTAGGACCATGAGACTGCTCTATGCAGTGTCCATGGTGCAGTACATATCACTTCATATCTAAGGCACTCGGCGTAATAAAAGACAGCAGAGGGTCAGATCCCAGCTCTGCCCCTTCCTGAGTCTATGACCTGGACAAAATGCTTAACCTCTCCAAATGGTATTTCCCTCTGTGGGGAAAAGCAACAACAGAAATGATGACACCTGTATCATAACACTATGGAAATTAAAAGGATTAAAGGTGCATAAGTGACCCAGCAGAATGCCCAGTACACAGTGGACATTGAGCAAATGTTTATTTAATGGATGATTGACTGTTACTATCATGGTAAAAAACTTCCAAGTAAGTTAAAAGACTTCTCTAGAAATTCACTAATCTGTGTGCCAAGACTTCAGGCCCCAGCCAAAGTGACAGACTGGAAACTGTCTCTGACGCCTTCCTTTTGAGAATCCATGCTTAAGAACGTAAAATAATGCATTCGTATTAAAGATTACAGTTTTCCTGCCTGTGGTGCTAGGGCCAGAGCAAGAAAGAGCACTGAACTCAGGGGCAGGTTGCCCTGGTTCTTGGTTTAAATGACTGCAACTTCATCCATTCTGGATTCCAGTTCTTGTCTATAAAATAAAGAAAGGGGTTGGACTAGGATAGTTTCTAGGTTCCATTAGCTGTGCCTTTGATTTGGGGCAGTGAATGCAGATATTTAATTGATCCATAGTATTTAATGACACTAAAGGGGTGTGTGTGTGTGTGTGTGTGTGTGTGTGTGTGTGTTACACAAGCCCGTGTGTGTTTACACATGGCCACACTGAGTATACACAGGGTGCTTTGAAATCACTTTAAGAGCTGCCTGTTCTTGTGCCTGTCAGTAGATTTGGGAAATAAAAAGTTAGACCTAGAATTAGTTTTGAAGCAGTGATATGAGCTCTGACCTCAGATTGGAGAAAGCTGGGTTCGAATTCCAGCCTGACTCTGCCAGCAAAGCCTGTCTCCACCTACAGGGTGTGATGCTAACCTTCCTTCCCACCTCTTCCTCCCCATCTTTCACGTGAGAGGTTTGTTTCCAGGATCTCCAAGCTTTGTGTCTCTTGGGAAAATGTCTCTGATCTATTTTCGCTTGGATTTGCATGCTCTCCACAAGGATTATCATCTGACTGACTCAAGTTTTGCTTATTTCTTTTGTTTGACCTGCTCTGGTTTCATAATGCAAGCTCTCCAGCCAATTTTAGCCCTTCTTGGATTATGGGAGTGTCGAAGTGAAGGTATTTCAGCATTTGTCACAGTTTCTGCCTAGGATCTCTGTCTTCCCCCTTCCCCACCCTGCCCCACCCCCTGACGCTCCCTTTTCTTCTGCACAAGCAAAAGCCCTCCCCGTCCCTGGATGACAGGCTAAGTGCAGTCTGGTTTTCACATTAGCTGAGTGGAGGCCCTGGAGTCAGAAATCCTTGGCACATGAGTCACTTTGTCTCTTTGTGCCTCATTTCCCCCAACTATAAACAGGCGGAGTCTCCTGCACTTTCTCATCTCCCAGTGTGTGAGGGCCCCCGTGGAGGTGGTTTTGTGAGATGAGGTCTCCCTTTCCCGCTGACAGATCTGAACATCAGAGCTAGGAAGGATTTTCTAGGAAACAATGTGTCTCTGTCTCTGTGCTTCTCTTGCTTGTGGCCCCCTCCACACCCACTTCATCTCTGTCTGAATGAACCTTCTACCACAGAGAACTCAGTCTCTGCTAGAAATCCTTCAGTGGCTCCCTATTCCTCTCAGGATAAAGGCTTCAGCAGGTGACCCCACAAGGAAGCACAGTGGAAGCTCACATTGGGAAGTAATGATGCAGCCCACAGTGTACTCCTTCATTCAGTCCTGTGAGGTTCCACAGGCAGTGTGCTGGGAATAAATAGAGGAGTAAGACCTGGGCTCTGGGTTTAAGAAGCGTATGCATTTTGTGAAAAAGTATGGAAAACAATAATGTTTTTAGTTTTTAATTACTGGAAGTGCTCTTAGAAATCACTGACCTTGCCCTACTGCCTCATTTTTACAGTAGTGGAAACTGTAAAATGTCACAGAACTGGCAAATTATGAGAAAATGTGTCTTGTAATAGGTCTCCCTGCATCTGCTCTGCCTCTGTCACCAGGAATCATTCTGCAGCCAGAGTCATCTTTCTGAGGGGCATGCAACCTTGTCCCTCCAGGGGAAAGCTCTCTGTGGCCCCCACTGCAGCTAAAATAGAAGCCGAACTTCTTCCCAGGCCTATGTGTGGACTGGTCCATGCAACCTGCCTGGCTGTCCCCTCTGACTGGAATGCTCTTCTCCCAGATCGTCAGGCTTCTTTGTGCTATTCAGTCTCACCTCTAAACACACTGCCTCAGGGGTGCCCTCCCTGACCACACACGCAAGGCTGATGCACGACTCCAGTCATTCTCCTTCCCATCCCCCTGACTGGACATATTCACAGCATGGACCACCATCTGCATCATCTTGCATGTTAACTGATTTTCCTCTATTATCTGTGTCTACTCACTAGAGGATTTGCTGCAGGGGAGCTGATATTTGCTCCTGTCTTTAGCAGAACTGGCTCATAGTTGATACATGAGAAATATTTGCTGAATAACTAAACTAACAAATGAAAATATATTGAAGGAAATTTGAAAATGCAGAACAGTATAAAGAAGTAAATAAAAATCACTCATATTTCCCTCTTCTGGATTTTACTTCTGTTAATATTTTAGATTATTTTCATAGGTTTTTTTTGTGTGTATATATATATAATAAATTATATATATATAAAATTTAAGATTATACTAAGTTGTGGTTTCTGTCCTGCTTTTAAACTTACCTCTATTTTGTATCTCATATGAATGTATCAAAAGTAATTTAAGCATTTCCTTATTGTTGAATAATGATAATTTCATTTTTTCTAACTGATCTGCTTTCTGTCCAAGCCATTCTGATAGAACTTGGCCTTTAAGGTACTTGTGGTAACTGTTCCTTGCCATGAGTAGTTGGCAAGGAACAGGAAATAGCTACAGACCAACTCTCAGTCTTGTCTGTTTTCTGTGACTTCTTTCAGTAGGGATTGACTTAGTTGGTAATCTATTTATTAAGATTTGTGGTTAGTAAACTAAAGAGCTGTGTTTCTACCCCTTCCTGTTCGAAAGATAAGCCAATGTAAGTGTTCACAATTGAATGGAGAAATGGAGACAATCAGGGTACATTCAATGCAGACTCAACCCAGGGGTGTTTTTCCTATTGAAATTAATACTCAGGGACACTCAAGGACAGAAGATTCAATTTATAGACATAAAGTCTACATAAATTCAAAGGAACATTGAAGATAAAACTTCCTCATTCTAAAGGAAAGGAAACTGAAGTTCAAACTGGGGACAACTCCTTACCCAGGGTCCCACTGCAAATAACAGTGAGCTTCTTTCCACTTCTCTCTCCCCCTTTCCTGCCTTCCTCTGCCCCTTCCTTCCTCTTTTCAGTACTGACATTAGTCTTTCGTTAACTAGATTTCAGAAAAGATTACAGAGAGCTGGGAAAGATCTTAGAGATGAACTGCTCCAGCCTTGTCACTGCTGAAGACAAGGAAATAGAGGTCTAGACGAGCGAAGGGCGTTGTAGCAGGTCCCATATCAACAGCTTGTGGCTGGGCTAAGATGAGAACCACTTCCTCTCCCTTCTCATCCCTCAGGCCTTCCGCTGCCCCAGCTTTGTGGGGCCCTATGAACAGTCACACTTAGCAGCATGTGCCTGTAGGCTTTTACCGTGAGTGCTAAAAAATCCTATTATTCTGCATGAAGAATTGAGAGATCAGAGCCTTCAATAAAAGCCAACCAAGATGTACCGAGCACTGGCTGTAAGTGCAGCACTGCAGCAACTGTGCTAAGGATAAAATGTGCATGTAACTAGACATCCCTCTCTTACCATCCGCACTCTATCCAGCCTCATGCACCCTCAGAGCACACCAAGCTCTCCCTTATTCTGACCACACTCCTCATGTGACCTTTTGATTGACCCTCTCCCCTACTATTGCAGAAGGAAATGGCAACCCACTCCAGTATTCTTGCCTGGAGAATCCCAGGGATGGGGGAGCCTGGTGGGCTGCCGTCTATGGGGTCACACAGAGTCGGACACGACTGAAGTGACTTAGCAGCAGTAGCTCCCCTACTAGGCTTCCTAAGAGCAGAGGCTCTTTTTCTTTCTTTTTTTTCTCAGCACTCTAATACCCTATTTCACAGATCAGTGCCTGGTATGTAATAGATGCTCCATAAATATCTATTGAATGAATGAATAAAAACATAGTCTCTGTGTTAGTTGGCCCAGGCTGCCATAACAAATACCACAGACTAAGTGCTTTAAACAAACATTTTCTCATAGTTTTGGAGACTGGACATCCATGATCAAGGTGCCAGCAGAGTTGGCTTCCTCTGAGGTAACCCTCGTACCTTACCACATGACCTTTCCTTTATGTACCTACAGCCCTGGTGCCTCTCTGTGTGTCCTAAATTTTTTTCTTAGAAGGATACCAGTCAGATTAGATTAGAGTCCAATCTGATTTAACTACCTCATGAAGGGCTTCACCTCCAAATATAGCCCCATTCTGAGATAAGAGTGTTTAGACTTCAGCATATGAGTTTGAGGAGTACACAGTTCAGTCAATAACAGTCTTCTCACCCTTGACCAGCTCACAGTTTAATGAAAGGGATGGACATGCCCAAGAATGGAATGATGAGACAATGTAATAACTGCTGTAATACAGGAAAGTAGGAGCACTGTGGAGCACAGATGATGGTTAATATTCATAATAGCTGCATCACCAAGCATCTCTGTGTACCATGTACACTTCCAAGCATAGAATGTATTTTCATACTTGTCAGGATAAAATTCAGAAAACTTTCATTAGTGCCTGCCAGGTCAATCACTATGCTTCAGCCTAGAGGTCTAAATGGCAACCCACTCCAGTGCTCTTGCCTGGAAAATCCCATGGACAGAGGAGCCTGGTGGGCTGCAGTCCATGGGGTAGCAAAGAGTTGGACATGACTGAGCGACTTCACTTTCACTTTTCACTTTCCTGCATTGGAGAAGAAATGGCAACCCACTCCAGTGTTCTTGCCTGGAGAATCCCGGGGACGGTGGAGCCTGGTGGGCTGCCATCTATGGGGTCACGCAGAGTCGGACACGACTAAAGCGACTTAGCAGCAGCAGCAACAAGATCACAGTATTATGCTGCTTAATAAGGAAATGCACACACTCGTATGTCTAGATACTGTCCTAATCCATTTCCATCATGTTCATAGCTCCCACACCAGTTATTATTCGCCAGCCAGGTAATTTAGTCTGTGCCTAACCAGGAAAGTGGGAATCACTTTAGTCTTTGCACATGAGAAATTTCATATGGGTACTGTCATGATCAGTACTTTGCAGATGAAAACACTAAAGCATAGTCAGCAAGTAGCTTTCCACATGTCACATACCTAGTAAATTGCAGGCCCAGAGCTCAAACACACTTAATCTGGCCACTAAGTCCACCTTTTAACCAGGAGGCCACGTTGCCTCTTCATGACAAGTGATCATATTCTTTTTATCCCATCAAGAGGGGAAACATCAGATCACTGGAAAGAAAAGGAGGGAAATTTAAGCTGAGTCTTGTCACCATAGTGAGGTGAAGAGAATAGAGAAGAGAATTGCAAATAGAGAAAACGGGATTAATAGTCAAGGGCTGGAAGGAGCTGGCTGAGTAGGCAGCATAGAGGGCTGGTGAGTGAGGCTAGAAGGTAAGCTGGGGTCAGACCAGGTGAAGTCTTGTTTCATATGATCATAAAATTGACCTTGATTCTCCAACCACTGACAAGCTCTTGGATATTTTAGCAAGAGATTAACTAATTAAATAAGATTAATCTTTTTTCATTTTACCAAGAAGGAAACCAAGGGCCAGAGAGCAATGACTTGCCCAAGTTAGTGGCAGAGATGACACAAACAGCAACTCTTCCAATCCCAGCCCTTTTATACGCTCTTAAATTTTGCCTATATAAGCATATGAAAACTAACATAATTAGAAAAAACATTTCCTGTTTTTTCCATGATTTCCATCCAGTTTTCATCCACTTTCTTTTTTTTGGTCAATTATGTATTTTTCCAAGTTTCAACTCACTAATATCTTACCATCTGAAATGACTATTGTGGTTCAAAGTCAGAAATATCCCATAGAAATTGCAAATAACACAGTTTCCTGTGTGGCTTTACAGAGTGTGGCCGAATGGCTCACTGGTACACCTTATAGACTAAAAGGACCTGTATTCTTATGTCTAAATAGATACATAAATATACAAGGAGGTGATCTAAACAGCCACTCTGGCTGGGTTTGTTTTACCAAACAAATATATTAGGTCAACAAACATTTACTGGTGGCTGCTGGGTGCCAGGTATTGTGCTAGAACCTTAAGACCCAAAGCTGTATAAACTCGGTTCCCAAATGAAAAGGCTCTCACCGTTTAATCATGAAGCATGCACACATACGAGTATAATATACAGTCTCAAGCTATTTCTGCCATGCCTACAGCTCCTCATAGTAGTGATTACCCAGCCAGAGAAATCAGGCTGGGTCCAATCAAGAAATGGAAACTACCCTAGATCTTTCAAAATAAGACATTTAATATAAGGAATCAGATGCACAGGTGATAGAAAAGCTGCCAAGCCAAACAGGGGATGCTGAGGAATCAGGGATTAGCAACAGCAGGAAGATGCTGCTGCTCCTGGGTTTGGAGGGACACAGGAGAATGTGGTGTTACAAGATCCCAGAAGCAAGGGCACTTATTTGGCAGGAACTTGAGGCACAGAGTACATGAAGCCATTTGTCAAAGATAACACTGGAGGCAGAAAGAGAGGAGAAACAGCAACTTCTCCCCTCCTCACCTCTAGTTTTCTGTCATAGATTCCCATTAGCCAAATTTTCCTTGAAGCAACAGCGGGGGAACCTTCAGGGTGGAGATCCCTGTGACACAGAGCAGAGCCATGGAAATATGCAGAAAGAAGTGGAAATCAAACAGGGGCTGACAGGCACCCCAGGTGACCTTGGGCAAGTCATTTCATCTCTCAGTCTTCGTTTCCTCATTGGCAATTTGAGAAGAATAATTCCTCTCACATTTGTTTCCGAAACTTACATGAAATAAAATCTGTGAAAGCACTTTATAAGCTTCAAAAGGCATGTGTACAAACGTAAGGACTTTTATTATTGGTTTTTTAATCCCAAGTGTCTTGGAATTTAGGCTCTGGGTGGGGG
>SJYX01010168.1:107367-141892 GCA_006410675.1 Oreotragus oreotragus | reverse complement strand
GGATGGGAATGTGATGGTGTTCAGGGTCTGGGTGGGGGGGGATGGGAATGTGATGGTATTCAGGTTCCCAAGTTTGGGAACTTCATAATGCCTAGTTAACCACCTAAGTAGAAGGAAGCAGCTCTGCTTTTTACTGCTGGCTATTTCAGTCTGTCACTCTGGTCCATCAGCCTTTAAAATCTCTAACTGATTTTGATTAAACTGGCACATAACCAAAAGGGTATCAGAGCCTGCACTCAGTTCTATTTGGGGATCTCTCTGTGGTTTTGAAACAAAAAGCGACAAATAAATAGGACTCTAGAAATTACTGCAAGATCATTTGTTCCACCATTTTCATTTTACACAGGACCAGAGAAAAGATGGGGCTTGCACATTGTCACATGACAAATTCTTGGCAGAGAGAGGCATGGCACCCAAGAGGAGACTCTCTCCTTCTTTACACATCCTTCCTTCCTTGGAAGTTGGGTTTCAGATTGATCTCAGATAGAAGCAGTTTGTACTTTCAACTTCTCCTTCTTTTTAAGTCTTTAATCTCCTTCATAATAATCTTTGACAACTCAATTTCATGGACTTCTTCCTCTGTACTCTGCTGATGGACAACAAAAAGCTGAGTACTCAGTCATATCTATTTTAAGTTGAGAGGGTGTAAACTTGTCTAANTGGAAGTTGGGTTTCAGATTGATCTCAGATAGAAGCAGTTTGTACTTTCAACTTCTCCTTCTTTTTAAGTCTTTAATCTCCTTCATAATAATCTTTGACAACTCAATTTCATGGACTTCTTCCTCTGTACTCTGCTGATGGACAACAAAAAGCTGAGTACTCAGTCATATCTATTTTAAGTTGAGAGGGTGTAAACTTGTCTAATAACTCAATTTCCTTTTTATATCAGGCATAAGAGAGTATCATCACCAATTGTTTGAGATCAGCCTTTCTGCAAACCTCAGGGTTTCTGGGGAAAATTATAAGGTATGATCCCTTCCTTTCTGCTTCTTTTGTAACCATAAAGTAGAGGTCATGGCCAGAATATCTGTCTAAACATCAAAGCACTCTCACCAGGCTCAAGAGAAAAGCACTGAAGCAAAGTCACTCAGTCGTGTCCAACTCCTTGTGATCCCATGGACTGTAGCCTACCAGGCTTCCAGAATACTGGAGTGGGTTGCCGTTTCCTTCTCCAGGAGATCTTCCCGACCCAGGGATTGAACCCGGGTCTCCCGCATTGTTGGCAGATGCTCTACCGTCTGAGCCACCAGGGAAGTCTCAAGAGAAAGGCATTAGTTTTTACCAGTGGCAAAAGGTGGTGTGACTTTCTTGGCAAGAATGGTCCTGTATTCTGTAACATTTAATGTATCTCAATTGTGGATGTATGTATGTCAGTGGACGAAACTTTAACGGTTTATTTCTCACTGACAAATGAAGAGATTGTGCTTTCATTCTCTGTAAGTTCCTTTCTGGTGCTGACATTTAAGAAATCAGTATCCCTCTACCAAAGAAGGCCTATTATGGTAACAGAGGCACTAAGATAGTAATAATCCCCTGAGTGACTCATGGAATTCCCAGTGGCCCAGTGTGAATTGACATTTTAATGGTGCAGAGTTTGTGGCATCTTAAAATGTCAGAGCTGGAATAGCATCGGTCATCATCATTCACTATGGGTGCCTTGAGGAGTCTGGGACCTGAAGGTTATGGATATCCATTCACTGGTTCCTTTAACAGAAGTTTGTTGTGCCTGTGCTATGTGCCAAGCACTGTACTGGATCCTAGGGTACAGAAACCAATAAAACAGATGTGGTATCTTTACTCAAATATGCTAGTGGAGCAGGAGGTGTTATAACAAGGAAACTAAAAAACAAGCAAGATAATTACAGTTTGTAATAACTGCTTGAAAGTTAGTAAAAATATATCATGGATTCATTTTATTTAATGGCTATTGAGTAATTTGGGATGGGGGAGGGACTCTTTGCAAAAGCAGCAAGTAAGGTGGAATCTGAAACTTGAGAAGAAAACAGCTGTATAAACCAGGATGTAAAAAAGCTGTAGGTAGAAGCAATAGTGTGTGCAAAGGCCCTGAGGCAGGAAAGACTCGGGAGAAGGCTTTAAGGAGTGGAAAGGGGGCCAGTATGGCTGAAATGTAATAAGGGAAAAGTAATATGAGGAGTGGCTGGGACCAGGTTGGTCTCATGGGACCTTGTAAGGCCCTTGTAATGGCATCACCAACTTGATGAACATTAGTTTGAGTAGGCTCCAGGAGTTGGTGATGGACAGAGAAGCCTAGCATGCTACAGTCCCATGGAGTCACAAAGAGTCGGACATGACTGAGTGACTGAACTGAAGGCTCTTAAGCAGGTAAGCAACTTGATCTGCAATTTCTGTTTCTTAAAGACCCCTCTGACTGCAGGAAGGAGAATGTATTGTAAAAGGCAAAATGAGGCCATTTAAACAGCCCAGACCAAGAAATTAATTAATTTATAGACAAAACTAGTAACAATGGAGATGGAAAGAAGAGGAAGTATTTGGGGTATTTCTAAACATAGATCCTGTTAAGACTTGCTGATGGCCTGGATATGCAAACTAAGTTCAGAGGACCCAAAGAAAATTTCTAGGCTTCTGAGCAACTGGGTGAATTGACGTTCTCTTATTGATGTAGTAAAGGAACATTAGAGGTAGTTGGCACTAGAGAGACCTATTTAGTGCAAAAGGAAACGGGGCTCTAGGGGACACAGGTTGGAGAGTATACAGGTATATGGATGGCACAAGAACTGGAATATTAGTAAATGTCATCTACGCCTTAAGAGAAAGTGAGACCTTGAATTACTTTATAGCAGTGGTATTCAATGGGTGTGATTTTTGCCTCTAAGGGACATTTGCAATGCCTGGAAAGACTTTTGGTTTTCATGATTTGGATTGAGGGAGCAGCGGAATGAGGTCCTTCTGGCATTTAATGGGTAGAGGTCATGGATGCTGCTAAACACACTTCAACGCACAAGACAGCACCCATCACAAAGATTTATCTGGACCAAAATATCAATGCTGAGGTTGAGAACTCTGCTTTACCAGTTGCTTTTTTTTTTTAATTTATGCAAATGAATGTCCAGGAAAGAGGGTTCCATATTTGTCAGGAAGAACAGTTAGGAAAGAGCCTGTACTTGCCTCTGTGGCAGAGGCTGACAGGAGCTGAGTTTGAGGCTTGCAGAATTTCCCTGGGGGTTGGGTCCCTAGGAGAGGGTTCTGAGCCCTGAGGGCCTGGTAAGAACAAAGCATTGATTGAATTCAACAAAAAGCACTGCACCCAAGGAAAGGCCAGGTAGATGTTCTGCCAAGTGAGAATTCTCTAACCAAATAGGAAGATTGACAGAGAGACTTCCTTTTTGATGCACCAGTTAAGACTTCATGCTTCCACGGCAAGGGGTGTAGGTTCTACCCCACATGCCACAAGTTGGGGCCAAAAAAGGCCCTAAGCCAGGCTAATTTAATAACTGTCTCTGGGCAAGGGGCCTATGTATATGAGTAATTTTAAAACTTCACCAGGTACTGTCAGGTGGGGCCAAAAAAAAAGGTTGATGGAGCTGAGTCTTGGAGAAATCAAAGGTTTCCAGAGGAAGAGAAGGAGGCTGGGGACCCTAAAAGAAGTAGAAAGGTAGGGAGCAGGAACCAGACACCACCCCCTCAACACACACACACCATGAATTTAGACTTCTTACAGGTGGCTTCCGGGTTTCCCAGGTGGCACAGTGGTAAAGGATCTGCCTGTCAATGCAAGAGACACAAGAAATGCAGGTTCAATTCCTGGGTCAGGAAGAGTAGGAAATGGCAAGCCGCTCCACTATTCTTGCCTGGAAAACTCCACAGATGGAGGAGCCTGGCGGGCTACAGTCCATGGGGTCACAGAGTCAGACACAACTAAATGACTAAGCGCTCACACACAGGTGGCTTTCAAACCTGAGATGCTCTAGACTCTGCTGGTCCTGCCCCAGGACAGTGCCTGGGGAGGTTTTAAAAGGGCTCATACCTCAGCCCCTCAACCAGCTTAGGGCCTTAGTACTGGAATTTTATAAGACTCTTCCGGGGATTTCAGGTTGAGAACAAATACTGAACACCACAATGCCTCCAAGGCCAGGGAAGTAAAGGAAATGAGGGACAGGACAGGCCCCACTTCAGTGGGTAGCCTGTGCTCAGCTACAGCCCACTGTTGCCTTGTAGAAATCTGGGCTTATTGTTGCCAAACCTCCCTGTCTTTTCTGCTTTTATTTTTCTTTTCCCAATAAGCCTAAAAGCCAGATTTTTTTTTTTCAATGTTGCTTCCAATATCTTAAAATTCCATGCCAAACAATACATGTATGCAGAGTGCATTGGACCCTTGGCTGTCATTTGGGAACATCTAGTCCAGTCCAGTGGTTTTCATGCTTTTTTAAAAGAAAAGTTCTTAAGACACAGGTTTTCTCCAAACAAGTTATAGATTAAATAAATCCAAGCAGAGCTTTGGACAGATCAGGGGAGAGATACAGCCTTTCTTTCCAGCCGCAGGCAGTTCTTATAGCTTCAGAGTGAGGGCCTTCTGGTTCTGAAGACCCTCTCTTGTTCATTTACCAGATGAAGAAATCAAGGCCCTTCAGAACACAGTCCCTGAGCAGAACCAGCCTTATGAGCCCACTTGAAAATGTGTGGTGCTTAAAATTGTCACTGTGATGAAGCAGACACTCTACTGGCATTTAGTGTCTGGGGACCAGGAATGCTAAACTTCCTGCAATTTTCAGAAATCATCCCACACAAAATGCCAATGGTTTGCCTTCTGGGTAACAAAGCAGAGATCCAGAGAAGGAACACCAGCTGGCAAAATCATGGCAAGTGCACACTAGAATATTGGCCCTTGCCCTACAAGCTTGGGACTTTCAGTTGTACCCGTAAGGAAAGGTCACTGTCTGGGGTCAGGTTGGCCTTACTCCAAAACACAAAGGAGAAAGGGATATTTTAAAAGTTAAAACCAAGTGACCTCCTCAGATGAAGTAGTAGCTACTACATAAAAAGCTAAGTGTCAGGCTTTGACTCTGGGAAAGGAGATGAAGCTATCCAGGCTGGAGGTCAGCGGTCACCACTAGGAGGAGGCAGGTCAGCTGCTGCAAGAAGCAGAGGTGCCGGGAAATGCTGGAGGCAGGGCAGTCATGCAGGTTTGCTGGCCACAGTGGTTATTTAATCCCTAGGCCAAAATATACCAGGTTCAAAAATAGGATGTGGGAGCAGAAGGTGAGAGAAGGGTGTTCCCCAGCACTTCAAGGAAAGTAGAGCCAAAAGAGAGTTCATCCTCTATTTTTGTCATCATAATGCCACATGTTACACAGTTTTCCCACTTATAAGATCATTACCACAGAATTATCTTCTCGACAACAAATGGGTAAACCCACATTTTATAGCCAAGGAGATAGGGTGCCTCAGTGGTGCTTATATGATGCCTTCCTTTTAAAAATATGATTTTGTTTGTTCACGCTCCAATAATCAGTCTTGTGGGGAAGGTCAGGGGAGGGATTCCTTCTCCCTGTCTTCAGACCAAAAGTTTTCAGACTGTGAAGGGTATCAGAATCATGGGGAAACTTGGTAAAAACACAGTAAGCCCTATTTTATTTCAAGAAATTTGGGCCTCTGTTCTCTCTCTTACCACACCTACTCACCAACACCAAACCAGTCTAAGCAAGACAGCTCAGTGAGACAATTTCACTTTTCATGTACTTTAATGTCACAGCAACACCACAATTACTATATGGGTTTCTAAATGTTTAGTGTCTCAGCTGATGATGGAGATGAGACAACATCCAGTGGTGTGTAGTAAGCTGACTCTTGGTGAGAGGAGAGTCCTTGGTTTGTGTAGTATGCCTCTTTCCATGGGGGAAATACTCCTACTGTGGCCAGTTTCTAGCTACCAACATGGCATCACTGAACGTGGAGTTGAGAAAAAGATGCACACAACCGGCTGTTCTGAGACAGTGTGAGACTGCTGCAGCCCACATTTCTATGTTCCCTCTCCAAAGCTGGGGAATCTTTCCCCTAAAATATCTAAAGCTAGGACCTGGGACAGGTCCATGGGGAAAACAAGGAATGTATCTTCAATGACAGCATCATTTTCAATGGCAAGAATATTGCTCCCACTATTTTATCACAGTCTTTGAAGGACAATAGACATGACTTTGAATCCCAGTTTTGTGATTGGCTGTGTGACCCTGGAGGAGCCTGAACCCTCTCCAGATCTCAGATTCCTCGTACCTAAACTAGGAACAATAACACAGTCTTCATAGGGAAAACTTAAAGGCTGCAGGATATAAGATATAGATTATATATATACATATAAAATATAAGCTAGCACTCCTCAGCAACTAGTGATAATGAATGTTCATGCTCTGCCTTTCCTCTCCCATATGCCTCACATTTTCAGACCTAGAAAAGACCCCATAACTCTTCCCATATAGATGTCCTGCTAGAGAACAAAAGACTCAACTAGCGCAGTCGCTTCACCGGGCAAACCACAGCCAATTGACATGGAAGCCATCTGCATCCTCGCCTCTTGACTCAAAATGTCTGGAAATTTGTCAGTAGACTGCAGTCTCCCCATCCCCACTCCTATTCTCAAAGTATACACAAGTTGGTTTCCACAGACCAACCTGGAAGCCAAGCTGTGGAAATTTTGCATATTTGCATTGCAGTGATTTTGTCATTGTCACTTTATATGCAAAAATTTTAACAGAGAAGTCCAAAGGCATTTTGCTTAAGTCGTCTGGGTTTTAGATTGGGGCTGACCCTGCAGAAAGTCGTCTTCACCATTCTGCTACAGATGACAAAAACACTGAGGCTATGGATTATGTCTCTGCATGCTCTTCCCTTCACACCAGCTAAGGTGTTTTCCATTTCTCTTGGCGGGCTCAATTTCCCACATGTTCTCCTAAGCTCTTCCTCTTGCCTCCCCAGGGCTTCCCACAACAAACCTATGTGCTTGGGCGGTGGCGAAGGTTAGGGCTGCTGAAATGTGCACCGGATATGCGTCTGTCTTTTGTTTATCAGCCCCAGCCTGGCCCCTGTGGCTGGAGCAAAGGGCCTGGCTGTTCAGGTGACCCTGGTCTGCCTGTGACCTGCCCTTCTGGCCTGAGGACATGGAACCTTCTTCTCAGCTCTGCTGTTCATTTACTGCTCTGGGTCCCAGGCAAAGACCTTCCCCTCTGTGCCTTAGTTTCCCCATCTCTGAGGAATGGTGTCTTTGTTTCACATGGTACATTGTGTATTTTACATCAGTCTCTTTACCTGTGGTTTCCTGTTTAATCGCACTGCAACCTGTGACAGAGAGACCTGTGACAACTTGGAAGGTTGGACTGCACCCCAGGTCTGGACCCCAAGTCCAGAATTTTTGCCCTACTCCCAGCTGGCTTCTTTAAAATAAAACTTTATTGTTTAAACTAAAACTTTATTTTTATATAATATTATATTTAAATTTCTGTATACATGCCAGTGTGCTCACTACCAAAAGTTTAGTATCCTTGCATCACCAAACAATTGATACCATTTACCCACTTTGCCCTCTTCCCAGGCCCTCCCTTTTCTCTGATAACCAGTACTCTGTGCTCTGTACCTATATGCTTGTTCTGGTTTGGTTTGTTCATATTTTTTTTTAATATATTCTACATATGAGTGACATTGATAGTGTCTGTCCTTCTCTGTCTGACTTAGCATAATATTCTCAAGATCCAGTCCATGATGTGGAAAATGGCTTTTTCATTCAAAGGAGGAGGCTAGGCTGAGGCACCAAGTCAAGGGCTCTGTTCCACTGTGCATGACTTCCTCATTGCCTTGGCCTCTCCCCAACTTCTCGCTGTCCTTCTCTTCTATGAGAAGCTGCTTTGCTACCTGAGAGCTGTTGGTGTGGCTGGGCAGGCCCAGTTTGTGTGATGTGAGCCTCGCATTGCAACCAAAAAGTTGTGTAGGAGACATTCAGCCTTTAAACTCCCCATCTGAGTCCCAGGCCAGAAGAGCCATCACAGATTTTCCTGTGCTTTTTTTTTCTCTTTTGTGCACGTGTATCCTACCACCAAACACTGTTTTGGGACACAGGATGTGTGTGTGTGTGTGTGTTTTTCCTTTCTTTCTAGTTCATTTTGGCAAAGTGGAGAGAAGGTAAAGTATTTGTGAAACCCATCAGTTCCACAGACACTTAGGCTAAGTGTGGACCACAGAGTTAACTTGTTTGTCCCATGTGATTGCCACTTAGGAGAGTAAAGATGAGGGTGCTTAGAATCCAAAAAACATTTTTTAGGTGAGGGAATTTCCCAGCATATCCTGAAACATTCCTAGCCCCTACCCTGCTTTTTCCACCAAATAAAGATTTCTCTGATCTCTCTAGCTGGGATGAATTTCTTCATCCTAAATGCAAACCCCACCTAAAATCTAAAGTGACCATGCTTCTATTTAGCACTTCATCATTCTTTGTATCGCTTATCTGGTTCTCTAGGTAGATTATAAATTATTCCAGTATAAAGACCAATTCCTAATCACATTACCACCAGCACCATTACCCAATACCTAATAATAATATTGATAGGGCTTCCCTGGTGACCCAGTGGTAAAGAATCCGCCTGCCAGTGCAGGAGGTATGGGTTTGATCCTTGGTCTGGGACTATCACACAGGCCATGAGACAACTAAGCCCACACGCCACAACTATTGAGGCTGCACTCTAAAGCCTGGGGGCCACACCTACTGAGCCCATGTGCGGCAACTCCTGAAGCCCAAGCACTCTGGAACCTGTGCATCACAACTAGAGAGTGGGCTCCACTCACTGCCACTAAAGAAATGCCCGTGCAGCAATGAAGACCCAGCACAACCAAAAATAAATAAATAAAATAAAAATATTGATAATAATACCAGCTTCTGTTTATCAAATGCTTATTCTGTGTCTGAGACTAGTCAAATAATCTCTAGTTTCATTTTGCATCAGCCTACTGAGGTAAGTAATATTACTATCCTCATTTAAGTAACTATCCAAGGATTATGGGGCCTTCCCTGGTGGCTCAGTGGTAAAGAATCCTTCTGTAATGCAGGAGACACAGGAGACGCTGGTTCGATCCCTGGATCAGGAAGATCCCCTGGAGGAGGGCATGACAACCCACTCCATTATTCTTGCCTGGAGAATCCCATAGACAGAGAAGCCTGGAGGCTACAGTCCATAGGGTCATAAAGAGTCAGACACAACTGAAGCAGCTAAGCATGCACACACCAAGGACTATGTAGAAGTAAAAGGAAGACCTAGGATTTTCAACATAGGTTTATCTTAAATTCTTTAATTCCCAATCTGGTGTTCACAACTTTTAGGATTTTGTGCCAACAGAGAAGTTGGGAAAATAGACCCACAACGAGGGAATTCCAACCTTGCCTTCCTAAGAATCAGCATTGTCTGAACAGAAAGAACCTTCACTGTCATCTCACTGATGAGGGAATTAAAGCCAAAGAGGGCAAAGTAAGTCAGCTGAGGTGCCCTGGCTAGCCAGTTGGTAGCACAGCACAATAGCCAGCACTCACCATTTCCCGTGCTGCCTGCAACTTCTCTGCCTCTTACCTTCCTAAAGAGTTTTCCGGGTACGGGAATTGCTTGGTATTGGAATACTTACGCAGGAAGAGGGTGTGGACACAAAGGTATGTCATACCCTGTGATCACTCTGCATAGGAAACCACCCAGCCTCCCCAAAGCTTTATTTTCCTGAAAAGCTGTGTGTAGATCAAATGCTTACTTTGCCATTCCAGTAAGTCAGCCTCCAGAGTGTGAGTCAGTCTGGTCTGTGGCGGGAGTCTATGCCCAGGCTGTCTTTGTGTCGGCTGTCATTACTCTTATGTATAACTGCATGTATATGGACTCTATATACAGTATACAATCCATATACAGTGTATATTGAGACAAAATGTGTGTATATATGCTGCTGCTGCTAAATCACTTCAGTCGTGTCCAACTCTGCGTGACCCCATAGACGGCAGCCCACCAGGCTCCCATAGACGGCAGCCCACCAGGCTCCCCCATCCCTGGGATTCTCCAGGCAAGAACACTGGAGTGGGTTGCCATTTCCTTCTCCAATGCATGAAAGAGAAAAGTGAAAGTGAAGTCGCTCAGTCTGTCCGACTGTTAGCGACCCCATGGACTGCAACCCACCAGGCTACTCCATCCATTGGATTTTCCAGGCAAGAGTACTGGGGTGGGGTGCCATTGCCTTCCCCGGTATATATATGCATGTATGTATATTTTATATACATATATTCTGTCATTTTTAAGATTGCATACAAGTACTGCATTTCAGACTCTTTTATTGATTAAGAAGGCTACTCCATTTCCTCTATGGGATTCTTGCCCACAGTAGTAGATACAATGATCAACTGAATTAAACTCTCCCATTCCTGTCCATTTTAGTTCACTGATTCCTAAAGATTCAAAATTCACTCTTGCCATTTCCTGCTTGACCATATACATGTTTTATACATATTTACATATATATATATAACACACTTATATAAAATCTCATGAAATTATTTTCTTTCACTGTAGTCTGTGTCCTATTGTTTAGCCCACTATCGACATTTTATACCAGATAACTCTTTGTTGTGGGAATTGCCCTGCCCACTAGGATGTTTAACAGCATCCCTGGCCTGGGTCCACTAGATGCCAGTAGTATCTCCCTGCCCCCCTACTGTGATAACCAGAAATATTACCAGACATTGCAAAATGTCCCCTGGCGGAAAAGTGTGCCCTGGTTAAGAACCACTGATTTAGTCTCCTGTCTTCCTCAGTCCTGTAGTAGAGAGAGGGATGCTAACTGGTGAAGAGAGGAACTATCCAAAACTTCAGCTAGGATTTACACCATAAGGTACTCTAACCTGCAATATGAAAATATTCTTATGGCTTCCATGTGTTGCATGCATTGTGCCCAATAGAAGCTAAGTGATTTAGCACACAGTCCTCACAAGAACCCTGTGGGGCAGTTATTTTCCCCCCCTATATTACAGAAGGAGAAGCCGAGGCTCAGTGTAGCTTGTCTAAAAAGTCACACAGCTAACAAGCAGCAGGGAAAATGTCAAGGCCAGATTTGTGTTCTTCACGTTCATGTAAGTGTTTCTAACCAACGGGTCCAGTTCATGTCGGGTGCATGCTGTAATCTCTTAGGTGAGTGGGGCAGAAATAAAGCTTCAGAACCGCTCCCCTGTGTTCTTCCTCTTGTTGTTACCAGAATCACTGACGATCAGGGTTGAAACAGACCATCAGGATAATATATCTAATAAGATAGTAACCTGATAATTGTGCAAATGAATAGGACAACTATAGGGAGTACTCAGATGGAAAGGTGCATGTAACTAGGGAGAAGACCTGGTTCTGGGGTCAGCATAAGCTTGTGCAGAGTAGGTGAGTAGTAATTGGTGGGTAAAGTAAAAAGGAAAATGTTACAAACAGAGGGATCTCTATGGTGACAGGAAGGGGCAACATGACCCAGGCTGGCTCTGCAGAGGGGTTTCCTAGGGTTGGCAGAAGCTCACTGCAGAAAGGGACACAGAGTATAGGGACTTGGAAGTCCTATAAGGGTGGGATTGAGAGTGTGTAGGAGTAACTGTGATAAAAATCACAGAACGTCATGCAATACCACCTCCCATTTTATAAAGTAAGAAACAGACCCAGAAAAGTAACTTGTTCCAGGACAATTAGGATGATCACATGGGTTATGTGAGAACTCAGATATCTTGCCTCTGAGTCAATGATGTTTCAAGGTACAATAACATCTCCTTCAGGTTCCCTGGCATTGCCTGTCCCTCCCTGCACCCCAGAAGGAGTCCCCCAGCTCTTGGAACTTCCCAGTTTGCCCTAAAGGGCAGTGAAGATGCTGGACTAAGTCCATGTGTACCCTGACCACTGTTCGCAGGCTCATGCCACAGGAATGATATTCAACAAAAGACGAGTTCATGCTTGCGCTCAAGTACTAGGTCAGGAACCAGGAACCCCTAAATAACTCATAAACACAGAAGAAGTTACAAAATAGTTGTCCACAACTGGGATCTGACTCACAGGTATGTTTTGTTTGGCCAAGAAATGCTTTCATATCTTTTTGAAATATATTGCCACCATTTAAAATTAGATTTCATAAAAGATTCAGATTTTCAACCTGCATGACAACAATTACCTGGAGCTACTCCACCTCCTCACTTTCTGCAGGTGACCACCTGTCCACTCTGTTCCATCCGTCTGCTCTGTGGACCCGATCTCAGCTGACCTGCAGCGCCATGTACCTGCCCTAACCTGCACTGCAGAGTCCCACAACAACCCTTCAAAGATCTGCAGACAATGACCTTAGAATGGCCCCTGATGTCCTCTGCCCACAACTGAAACTCTCAACACCAGTTCCTTCAGTTGTCCCTCCTTTGCTTCTGGCAGTAGTCTCCTCCCTGTCCTGTTACTCTCTCTGACCACACTCCCTTGGTCAGCGTCCCTCTTAAAGGGATACATTCAGAACAATGCTCCCTAGGGTGTGGGGCTGACCCAAGCAGAGGATTTAAAGGAAGTTTTTATATGACATACTACTAATTTTTATCCTGGCAAACAGACCAGCAAGAGTATGCCAACTTAAATTGAAAGTAGCCTGGAGAATCCCAGGGATAGGGGAGCCTCGGGGGCTGCTGTCTCTGGGGTCGCACAGAGTCGGACACACTGAAGCGACTTAGCACCAGCAGCAGCAGCAGCAGCAGCCTTCAACAAGCAAAGCTCACTGTCTCTTACGACTTCAGCTAAATAGAATAATCCCTGGGGGAAGAACATCAAATCATTTCCTGAGACTCTATGTGGGCATACCTGGAACAATGTGGGAGGAATGACTAGCATCTTGAAACAATTTTTCATTTGTAAATATAAGCACTGAGAAGAATCTAAGGAAAATAATTGTAAAAGCCCTTGTAAAATGACAGTGATCTAACTGGCTATCTGAGGCTACTGCTGCTGGTTCTCTCTGCTCTCAGAGTGAACCTGGGTAGACTCCTTTGCCCTCTGAAATTAAAGCTGCATGGGTAGGAAGCAAGAAGACTAATGGTGCTTGTAGGAAAAACACTAGCCTTACTCTGGGGACTTTCCTGGAATGGTGATCATTTAGTTAACAATCCTGTTAAAACTGACCTCAACCCTAGTCATAATTTTTTAGCTTGTCCTCATCCTAGAACATTTACAATATCACAGGCGTGATGTGTTAACTATGATTCTAATGCATATTAAAATAATACTCAGGAATGAAAACTTAAAACAAGATTTGTCTACAAACCACCTAAAATTATCTTATTTGCATACAACATTCTGAGAACATCAAACATTGGGTTCATGAGTATACTTCAGGCATCCCTTGAATACCCTAAAACCGTATACTATGCTGTATGTGGGGAGAGGGGGGATTTTTGTTGGGAGCTGCTGCTGCTGCTAAGTTGTTTCAGTTGTGTCTGACTCTGTGTGACCCCAGAGACGGCAGCCCACCAGGCTCCCCTGTCCCTGGGATCCTCCAGGCAAGAACACTGGAGTGGGTTGCCATTTCCTTCTCCAATGCATGAAAGTGAAAAGTGAAAGTGAAGTTGCTCAGTCGTGCTGACTTTTAGTGACCCCGTGGACTGCAGCCTAGAGATTGCATAAATTTGATGTGATGCTCAAAGTTCTTCTGTTCTGTAGAAAAGCTGAGAACTAGTGCCTCCAGTTGTATCCCCAAGAACCTGTCAGTTCTTGAGCAGGGACTGGGCAAAAGGTAGCAGTTTCTAAATAGCCTGCCTGGAGCTCTTTTCAGCAAGTTTCCTCCCATCCTCCCTTTTAAATGTCTTCTAATTGATTGAGGAAATATAAATCAGTTCCTTGGTGGGGTGGGAACCGGAGGGCTTCTCTTGGACCTGAGCCTGGGAATTCGAAAGAGTGCAGCCTAATCCTGGCTCCTTCTAAGTTTTGAGTGGGTGCTGGAGTGACAGCACCCTGGAGAAAGAAGCAGGGCTTTGCTTAAAGTGACTTTGTAAACACTTGGTAAAAGCCTGCAAAACCGGAATCACACTGAGCACACACAGCTTCAGCAGATCTCTCTTTTCTTTTCGGAAGATGTTCAGTTCTATGGCTTGTTGCAGGGAAAGCAGCAAGAATTAGAAAACCTCTCCCTCCAGCACTGCTCTGCCTGGCGGAACTCCCTGCTATTTCTCCACCTGCTTGTTTTGCAACTTGTTAAATTTCCATATGTCTGACCTGAATTAAGTGGCTTTGATGGTCTGGTTGTAGGAAAAGATCCATGAGTTTCTCAGGCTCTGTAAATGAGCATACTGCTCCAAGCAGACCAAATATATTGCTCAGAGGTTAAAGCATCTGCCTGGAATGCTGGAGACCCGGGTTCGATCCCTGGGTTGGGAAGATCCCCTGGAGAAGGAAATGGCAATCCACTCCAGTACTCTTGCCTGGAGAATCCCATGGAGGGAGGAGCCCGGTAGGCTACAGTCCATGGGGTCGCAAAGAGTCGGACACGACTGAGCGACTTTTCACACATAACCTTGATCATGCCCTGGAGTCTCTGGATAGGGAGTTTCCCAAGAGGAGAGGCAGAGTTGCTCATCAAAGAGCAACTACTGGACATGCAGTAAACCTTGAATGAATGAATGACAGCTACGACTAGGGGCAATTATATGTGCCATATACAAGGATGGAAAAGGTAATCAAGGAAAAGTTCATAGTAGAGATGATACCTAACGAGGCCTTGAGGTTGGGTATAATTTTAATAGCACAGGAAGATGCTATGATGTGATTAAACAAAGGGGTTCTGGAATCTGGCCTCTGATTGATTTTGAATTCTGATGCTCCCATGTGCCTATTGTGTCCTTGTGCAAATTTCTTAACCTCTCTAAGCCTGAGAGTTCTCACTTACAAAACAGGGATAAGGACCACCTGAGCATGAAATGAGAAAAACCACCTAGCACACTTAGCACAGAGCCTCAGCAAATGTCAGTATTGTCAGCAGCCCACATCACAGAGGAAAGCCGAGTGTGCATTCCTTGGGCTTGGACTTGATTGGAGCACAAAGGAAGCAGTCAGTTTGCCTATGATGTCTATCATATCCAGTGTGATCAGCTCACCTGAGCTACTCTTGGCTGAAGCTTTCTATCCTGCTCAAAGACTTCAGAGGGGCACATAGAAGGAAAGATCAACCCACTCACCCTTCTTTTCAGGCTTTGTTCCAATTGGCTGCATTGCCCTGTGCTGTCCAGTGGTCAACTCTGCATTTCCTCTTCTGACTACAGGGTGCTTGGCATCAGGACAGAACCTCTAGGGTCCAGCCATGGGGACTTCTACACTTGAAGGACTCGGAAGCAGATCCTTCTTGTGGTTGCATTTCCTTTGGAGAGAACTAAACAAGGAGGCCCAGCAGCCACAGTGTCAATCAGCATCAAAGGAGTCAAGATGCAGGAAGAGTCATAGAATTGCCAGATGCTGATGCTGAACTTTGATTTAGGCAGGTCCAACTGCTGCTGCTGCTGCTAAGTCGCTTCAGTCGTGTCCAGCTCTGTGCGACCCTGTAGACGGCAGCCCACCAGGCTCCCCCGTCCCTGGGATTCTCCAGGCAAGAACACTGGAGTGGGTTGTCATTTCCTTCTCCAATGCATGAAAGTGAAAAGTGAAAGTGAAGTCGCTCAGTCGTGTCCAGCTCTTAGCGACCCCATGGACTGCAGCCTACCAGGCTCCTCCATCCATGGGATTTTCCAGGCAAGAGTACTGGAGTGAGTTGCCATTGCCTTCTCCGCAGGTCCAACTAGGCCTGCACATTTCTGGAGCAGGTGTCTCTCAGTGCCTTGGGTCCTGGTAGATCCTGTTCATTCCTCACATGTTTATTATTATCTACTATGTATCTAACCTAGCTGCTTTCTCTTTTCTTCATTACACTGATATTATATCATGGCAGGAAGTGTTATATCTCTTGTATCAGGATAGTGCTGATCACATACTAAGCACCCCATTAGTATTTGCCAAAATTTGGAAGAATGAATGAATGAGTATCCACAGTATCTGGAACATGGTAGATGATCCATAAACAGTTATCAAATGGTGAGAGTTTGCTTCCCTGGCTGGGGAACAGGAATGAACATGGCATTAAGTAAGTAAGTGTTAGTCACTCAGTCGTGCCCAACTCTTTGTAACCCCAAGGACTGCAGCCCACCAGGCTCCTCTGTCCATGAGATTTTCCAGGCAAGGACACTGGAGTGGGTTGCCATTTCCTTCTCATGGGATCTTCTCAACCCAGGGATCAAACCGAGGTCTCCTGCACTTTAGGCAGATTATTTACTGACTGAGCTACAAGGGAAGCCTGAAGATGGTATTAGAGAGAGAGAATTTTATTCAGAGAAGGCTTCCTAAAAGTGGTTTTGAGCTCGACCTTTAAAGATGGAACAGAGGCCCAAAAGGAAGGCTGAGAAGTAGAGCATTCCAAACAAAAGGTAGTAGTTAGACAGGATAAGTAATGGGGACATTTGAGAAACTGGGACTAGTCTGGCTTGGCAGGAAGGCTAGAAAGGTAAAAAGGAATTATAGGAAGCTACACTTGGAGAAGTTTCCCTAGTACCGTAGAGCATCTTAAAGACCATGCTAAAGAAGAGGAGCCTATCTCCATCTGGCAATAGAAAGCCAGTGATGGTCTTTAACTATAGAGTGGGAAAAACTAGAGATTTCAAGAATATTAGAGATACCAAGGGAACATCTCCCACAAAGATGGGCACAATAAAGGACAGAAATGGTATGAACCTAACAGAAGCAGAAGATATTAAGAAGAGGTGGCAAGAATACACAGAAAAACTATACAAAATAGATCTTAATGACCCAGATAACCACAATTGTGTGATCACTCACCTAGAGCCAGATATCCTGGAGTCTGAAGTCAAGTGGGCCTTAGGAAACATCATTATGAACAAAGCTAGTGGAGGTGATGGAATTCCAGTTGAGCTATTTCAAGTTCTAAAAGATGATGCTGTGAAAGTGCTACACTCAATATGCCAGCAAATTTGGAAAACTCAGCAGTGGCCACAGGACTGGAAAACACAGTTTTCATTCCAATCTCAAAGAAAGGCAATGCCAATAAATGTTCAAACTACCACACAATTCCACTCATCTCACACGCTAGCAAAGTAATGCTCAAAATTATCCAAGTGAGACTTCAACAGTACGTGAACCAAGAACTTTCAGATATTCAAGCTGGATACAGAAAAGGCAGAGGAACCAGAGACTGAATTGCTAACATCCATTGGATCATCGAAAAAGCAAGAGAGTTCCAGAAAAACATCTACTTCTGATATTGACTACGCCAAAGCCTTTGTGTGAATCACAACAAACTGAAAATTCTTCAAGAGATAGGAATACCAGTCCACCTGACCTGACGCCTGAGAAATCTGTATGCAGGTTAAGAAGCAACAGTTAGAACTGGACATGGAACAACAGACTGATTCCAAATAGGGAAAAGAGTACACCAAAGCTGTGTATTGTCACTCTGCTTATTTACCTTATATGCAAAGTACATCATGTGAAATGCAGGGCTGGATGAAGCACAAGCTGGAATCAAGATTGCCGGGAGAAATATCAATAACCTCAGATATGCAGATGAAACCACCCTTATGGCAGAAAGCAAAGAAGAACTAAAGAGTCTCTTGATGAAAGTGAAAGAGGAGAGTGAAAAAGCTGGCTTAAAACTCAACATTCAGAAAACAAAGATGGCATCCAGTGGCATCACTTCATGGCAAAAAGATGGGAAAACAATGGAAACAGTGTCAGACTTTATTTTCTTGGGCTCCAAATCACTGCAGATGACTGTAGCCATGCAATTAAAAGACACCTGCTCCTTGGAAGAAAAGCTATGACAAACCTAGACAGCATACTAAAAAGCAGAGACATTACTTTGCCAACAAAGGTCCATATAGTTAAAACTACAGTTTTTCCAGTAGTCATGTATTAAAGTGAGAATGGGACCATAAAGAAAGCTGAGTGTAGAAGAATTGATGCTTTTGAACTGTGGTGTTGGAGAAGACTCTTGAGAGTCCCTTGGACTACAAGGAGATCCAACCAGTCAATTCTAAAGGAAATCAGTCCTGAGTGTTCATTGGAAGGACTGATGCTGAAGCTGAAACTCCAATACTTTAGTCATCTGATGTAAAGAACTGACTCATTGGAAAAGACCCTGATGCTGGGAAAGATTGAAGGCAGGAGGAGAAGGGGATGACAGAGGATGAGATGGTTGGATGGCATCATTGACTCAATGGACATGAGTTTGAGCAAGCTCCGGGTATTGGTGATGGACAGGGAAGCCTGTCGTACTGCAGTCCATGAGGTTGCAAAGAGTCGGCCACAACTGAGCAACTGAACTGAACTGAATATGATCTGACCAACACTTTAGAAATCATAACTTGGGAGTGTCTTGCAGAGTGTATGTGAGGAGGGAGGGAGACAGAAAACAAAGACCTGAAGCCAGAGACAGAACATTGAATGTTGACTGAGCAGTGAAGGGAGTGTCTGAGATGAAGTTTGAGTGCCTTTGCAGTGAGTTGAAATGAGAGCAGCCTGAGTAGAAAAAGAAGTCAGGAGGAGCAGCAGAAGGGGCTGGGAGTCTAGATGGTGCTGAAGAGACAAGCACTGGGAGGGGCCCCAGGGCTTGGTGAGCTGCCAGGGATGTCAGGGGAGAAGCCCACGGTTATTTACCCACTGTGAAATAAAGACTAGCAGAAGACGTGGTGAGGCTGGATGGAAAGGAGAGAAGCAGGAGATCTGATCTGACTAGTTAAACCACTTTACTAAGAACCACAGCTGAACTGAACCAAGTCTGAATCAGAGAGAGAGAGTGTGTGTGAGTGTGTATGTGTGTGTATGCACTCACTTCTGAGCTGGGGAGGCACAGGGAGAACAGGCCTGAGTGTATATGTCCTTAATCTGTTTACTTTTCTCAAGTTTGTTCCTGTGTGAACAGACCTTTTTAATCCCTGTGCTCACAGAGAAGGAAATATCAGCCGTAGCTGTTTCCAGAAACCTTCACAGCACCCCTCTCCCCGGCCACCCTTGTCCCCAGGTTTCCAGGACCAGAATCTGCAGCCAGGTCTCTGGGTTGTAGGACCCAGAGTGAAGAATCCTATAGGGCAGCCTATATATCAAGACCCTCCGACAAGCTCAGATCCTTGTGCCAAGGGAAAGCTGGGCAACCCAGGGCCTGCATTGCAAAGACAGGGCAGGTCAATACATGTCTAGCGGGGACAGGGGACATGTTGCTGTTGTCCCAGCAGACTGAGGTGGGAATGCTGGGAAGGCAGGATCACCTTTCATCAAAGTGTCTGGTTGGCCCAAGGTGAAGATTTCATTTCCTCCACTTTGCTGGGGTGCTTGACTTTGTTTCATGATTAATTTCTACCTCTGAGCAGATGTAACCCATAGCTCTGGGATCCATATTTTAGAAAAACAGATTCATAATCTTTTTTAGCAGCAGGACTCTTTCTTCAAAATGATATCTTGCACTAAACCCCAATATATAAAATATATTTAAAATGGGTGATTAATATGTTTCTTAGTTTGAATATTTATTTTTTGATGGCAAAGATACTATTTTCAAAATTTCAGAAGTATTTACAGGAGACTGTAGGGTTCTTTAAAGTATGGATTGAAAACCACTGATCATGTCCTTCTCCCTTTTCTGGGGTGATCAAAAGTCACTATCTCATCTTTCACAAAGTGAAATTAAAAACACAAGGTCACTGCCATCATTTCATAAAGAGAGAAGAAGACAACGCAAGGGCATACTAGCATCTCACAGCATTTTCAGTGGTTAAACCGGGATAGGAGGGAACTAGCATTATGTGTTGGAAAGAGGAAGGTCTGGGCCCTGTGTTTTACTATGGGGCCCTGGAGAGTTTTGGCTCTAGTCTTTGCAGAGTTAGCACACACTGGGTGACACCTGAGAAGTCTTTTCCTGTCTTTGGACTCTGAGTCCCCAGTCGTGGAGGCCACTTTCCATGAGGGTCTAGGCTGTGGCTGCCAGTCACCACATTTGGCACAGAAAGCTGTGCAACTGCAAGACCACACAGGGACACTAAGTGCGGCACAGAATGGATGTAGCTCCTCTATATGTCCAAATTTACATATGATAACGAGTTCTGTAGGGTGACTACAGACCAAGCAATGCAAATGAACTTTTGGACCATCTCAAGTGGTCCCAGGAGGTGCAGAAGCACAGCAAAGAAAGACGCAATTATACGCCCGGCCCTGAAGCCAAACCTAGATGTCAGCCATGACTGTATCAGTTACTCACTGTGGGTTCCTGGCCAAGATGCTCATCCTCTCATCTGTAAAATGGGAACAGCATGGTGCCTCCCTGGCAGGGTTGCTGGGCTGGTCAGTATAAGGCCATACAGTGGGGAGGGCTCAGATTGCAGCTAGACCTGGGTTCAGATTCCATCTCTTCTACTGATAAGCAAAGTGACTCTGTAAACCTTAGTTTTCTCATTTGTCAAAAAGAGATAACAATCAAATCAGACATGTTTGTAAAACACTATAATTAGCATGGTACTTAGAATACAGTATAGTTCCCTGGTGGCTCAGACGTTAAAGCGTTGGCCTGCAATGCAGGAGACCTGGCTTCAATCCCTGGGTTGGGAAGATCCCCTGGAGAAGGAAATGGCAACCCACTCCAGTATTCTTGCCTAGAGAATCCCATGGACGGAGGAGCCTGGTGGGCTACAGTCCACGGGGTCTCAAAGAGTCGGACACGACTGAGCGTCTTCACTAGAATACAGTAAACATCCAGAGGGAAAAAAATGATATGACCAAGTGTAAGGAAAATTTAGAGGAAATAGTGCTAGCTATAGATGAAGATGGGGGAGACTGGAAGATGCCCTGGAGTGAGGACCTAGCTTGGCACCCTGGCCACACCCTATTTCCTGAGTGACCTTCAAAAGGGCTCTTCCTCTTTCTGGGTTACTGTTCATTTGTACAAAGAGGGTGTTGCACTCCACAACTGGATTCTAATAGTCTCTGGGTTTTTGATAGACTTTCAGTTTCTAGTTACAGACTCACAGAACAATCTAGGAGTCAATGTCCACAGTTCCAACTAAATGTCTTTGGGGTCAGGTGCACATTAGGCATGAGTGAAATGAGCCATCTTGAATTATGTTGTTTTCCATACAGTCACAAAACTGATCCATTAAACACGAAGGAATATTCTTCACATCTACCAAAAAATACACAAATGAACAGTAACCCGCATGGAGGGCATTTTGCAATTTCAAGTATAATCAGTTTCTAAAACATAACAGCAGGTTTTGGCTGCTGTGGTTCAATACTCCTCATCTCCATTCCCCCATCAGAACTTGGGCACGTACTCCAGAGAATACATGCTCATCACATATGGTGGAACCCAAGAAGAGCTTCTGATTGAAAATCAGCTCTCTGTGACCATTGTTTTCAAACTTTAGGATCCATAAAAATCGCTTGGGAATAAAAGCAGCCTAGGAGTTTGGATACATGAATCCCTTAGGCACCACCTGCAGAAACTGATATAGCAGTTCTGAGATGGGCCTCAGGAATCTTCCCAGATAGATGGTAGCTAGACCTCCCTTTGGGAAGATGATCTCTTGTCCAGCCAGGAGCCAGTAAAATGGACAACTGTGGAAGTCCTGGCTGACATGGGTACTTGGCACTGCAGGGTGAGTAGACAAACTGACTGCTATAACTGAAGAGACACAGACCAAGGACTGTTATCTGCCTCTTCCATGGACCATAGACCAAGACTCACTCATTCACCAGGTGTTTAAGAATTCACAGAGATGTAAGAAAGATAAGAAACCACCTGAGCCACAGAGCCAAATCAGATGGAGGCAAAAATATTGTTTAGCCCGTGGACTGTTTTCACTCGGTGAAAACATCTCTCCATGAACAGTGGGCATCTGACACTGCCTCTCTGAGTAGGAGCACTGTTCTGCACCTGATTGATCCCTGTCTTACTGCTCTCTAAGAAACAAGGTTTGATGAGTTCATCCAGTCCCCAGCTAAGGCACAGTGCTATTGGACAGAGCATACACACTGTTATGTCTTTGGGTCATTGCCCCATTCTATATTGTCACCTATAGTCAGGTACCAAGGTCAGGTGATGCAAAGAACACCAACCAATGTGTCAGGAGCTTCCCAGGGGAAGGTTAGGGAGCAGTAGGCTCCTTGTCTGGACCACCCACTTTGATAATACAGGTGAGGAAATCATCCAAAATGGCCAAAGAAATAGAAGCTCTATGAGTCTGAGGGACAGATGGTCCAATGGGAGTGCTTTCAGTACCGGCTGGTGCCAGACACTACACACAAACAGTAGACCAGCCTAGTGGGGGAGGGTACAGTCTCTGGAGTCACACTACTCGGGTTCTTATTCCAGCTCCACTATTCTCTAGCTGTGTGACCTTGGGTAAGTCACTCTCTCCAAACTTGAGTTTCCCAGTCTTCCAATAAGAAGGATTATAATAGTACCTCACAAAGGGTTTGTAAGGGTTAAATAAAATCTTGAGTGTAAAGCCTTTAGCACAGAGCCTGGCATAGAGCAAAAGATAATATTTAGTTTAAAAGGAAAAAAAAAAGAAACCCACAGAGAGTTTCTCTTCTCAGAAAACATTCTCAGAGAAGAACAGAACAATACTGCAAGAGAAAACCCAAGTTCTGCAGAAATATGAGCTAGTATTGCTATTCTGCAGTATAGAAAATAAATGTGGATTAGAGGGCATCTGTATGTGATGTGGGGGGTGGCTGTGGAAGAGGGAGGCACTGCACTAGGAGGACACCAGGGTCTGGGTCCTCTCTCTACTGTTCTGTGCCTAACCCTGTGACCACCCATAAGCAAGGCCCTTCCTATGCCTGGGCCTTACTTTCTCCATTTCTAAAATGACCCCATAGGGCACTTCCCACTCTAAAACACTGGGATCTTGTGAGGATCAAGAAGGAAAGAAGAAAAAACAGAGATTAAGTCAAATAACTTGAGGTTCCAAAACAGATGTTTTTTAGGGGGAATTTACTCTGAAAGGTAACTTTAGGCTGAAATAACAGCCAATTTTGCTGTTATAAGATGATTTAATTAGGACCTAGGAATAGTCTTCAAGAATGTAGAGGAGAACATCACCTAGAAACAAGATCAAGATGGTCCTGTGCCGTTCTAGGTGGATAGCAGACCCTGTCCCATTTCCTGGGGAACCATTCCCACAAGTAGGAGGGATTCCCCCAGGTGGCTTTAGGGCATGGTCTCTCACTTCATTTTGATTTCCACTCAAATGCCACCTCCTTGGTGTCTCCTAACCCTGTTCCTGACTCTAAGTTTACTTCTAACTACCCAGTATCACAATAAACTGGAAAATTCTTAAAGAGATGGCAATACCAGACCATCTGACCTGCCTTCTGAGAAATCTGTATGCAGATTAAGAAGCAACAGTTATAACTGGACATGGAATAACAGACTGGTTCCAAATAGGAAAAGGAGTACGTCAAGGCTGTATATTGTCACTCTGCTTATTTAACTTATATGCAGAGTAAATCATGAGAAACACTGGGCTGGATGAAGCACAAGCTGGAATCAAGATTGCCGGGAGAAATATCAATAACCTCAGATATGCAGATGAAACCACCCTTATGGCAGAAAGCAAAGAAGAACTAAAGAGTCTCTTGATGAAAGTGAAAGAGGAGAGTGAAAAAGCTGGCTTAAAACTCAACATTCAGAAAACAAAGATGGCATCCAGTGGCATCACTTCATGGCAAAAAGATGGGAAAACAATGGAAACAGTGTCAGACTTTATTTTCTTGGGCTCCAAATCACTGCAGATAATGACTGTAGCCATGCAATTAAAAGACACCTGCTCCTTGGAAGAAAAGCTATGACAAACCTAGACAGCATACTAAAAAGCAGAGACATTACTTTGCCAACAAAGGTCCATATAGTTAAAACTACAGTTTTTCCAGTAGTCATGTATTAAAGTGAGAATGGGACCATAAAGAAAGCTGAGTGTAGAAGAATTGATGCTTTTGAACTGTGGTGTTGGAGAAGACTCTTGAGAGTCCCTTGGACTACAAGGAGATCCAACCAGTCCATCCTAAAGGAAATCAGTCCTGAGTGTTCATTGGAAGGACTGATGCTGAAGCTGAAACTCCAATACTTTGGCCACCTGATACGAAGAGCTGACTCATTGGAAAAGACCCTGATGCTGGGAAAGATTGAAGGCAGGAGGAGAAGGGGACGACAGAGGATGAGATGGTTGGATGGCATCACCAACTCGATGGACATGGGTTTGGGTGGACTCTGGGAGTTGGTGATGGACAGGGAGGCCTGGTGTGCTGTGGTTCATGGGGTCGCAAAGAGTCGGACAGGACCTGTCTCTTATACACATCTAGATGTGTATAAGAGACAGGCCTTTAGCACAGAGCCTGGCATAGAGCAAAAGATAATATTTAGTTTAAAAGGAAAAAAAAAAGAAACCCACAGAGAGTTTCTCTTCTCAGAAAACATTCTCAGAGAAGAACAGAACAATACTGCAAGAGAAAACCCAAGTTCTGCAGAAATATGAGCTAGTATTGCTATTCTGCAGTATAGAAAATAAATGTGGATTAGAGGGCATCTGTATGTGATGTGGGGGGTGGCTGTGGAAGAGGGAGGCACTGCACTAGGAGGACACCAGGGTCTGGGTCCTCTCTCTACTGTTCTGTGCCTAACCCTGTGACCACCCATAAGCAAGGCCCTTCCTATGCCTGGGCCTTACTTTCTCCATTTCTAAAATGACCCCATAGGGCACTTCCCACTCTAAAACACTGGGATCTTGTGAGGATCAAGAAGGAAAGAAGAAAAAACAGAGATTAAGTCAAATAACTTGAGGTTCCAAAACAGATGTTTTTTAGGGGGAATTTACTCTGAAAGGTAACTTTAGGCTGAAATAACAGCCAATTTTGCTGTTATAAGATGATTTAATTAGGACCTAGGAATAGTCTTCAAGAATGTAGAGGAGAACATCACCTAGAAACAAGATCAAGATGGTCCTGTGCCGTTCTAGGTGGATAGCAGACCCTGTCCCATTTCCTGGGGAACCATTCCCACAAGTAGGAGGGATTCCCCCAGGTGGCTTTAGGGCATGGTCTCTCACTTCATTTTGATTTCCACTCAAATGCCACCTCCTTGGTGTCTCCTAACCCTGTTCCTGACTCTAAGTTTACTTCTAACTACCCAGTATCACAATAAACTGGAAAATTCTTAAAGAGATGGCAATACCAGACCATCTGACCTGCCTTCTGAGAAATCTGTATGCAGATTAAGAAGCAACAGTTATAACTGGACATGGAATAACAGACTGGTTCCAAATAGGAAAAGGAGTACGTCAAGGCTGTATATTGTCACTCTGCTTATTTAACTTATATGCAGAGTAAATCATGAGAAACACTGGGCTGGATGAAGCACAAGCTGGAATCAAGATTGCCGGGAGAAATATCAATAACCTCAGATATGCAGATGAAACCACCCTTATGGCAGAAAGCAAAGAAGAACTAAAGAGTCTCTTGATGAAAGTGAAAGAGGAGAGTGAAAAAGCTGGCTTAAAACTCAACATTCAGAAAACAAAGATGGCATCCAGTGGCATCACTTCATGGCAAAAAGATGGGAAAACAATGGAAACAGTGTCAGACTTTATTTTCTTGGGCTCCAAATCACTGCAGATAATGACTGTAGCCATGCAATTAAAAGACACCTGCTCCTTGGAAGAAAAGCTATGACAAACCTAGACAGCATACTAAAAAGCAGAGACATTACTTTGCCAACAAAGGTCCATATAGTTAAAACTACAGTTTTTCCAGTAGTCATGTATTAAAGTGAGAATGGGACCATAAAGAAAGCTGAGTGTAGAAGAATTGATGCTTTTGAACTGTGGTGTTGGAGAAGACTCTTGAGAGTCCCTTGGACTACAAGGAGATCCAACCAGTCCATCCTAAAGGAAATCAGTCCTGAGTGTTCATTGGAAGGACTGATGCTGAAGCTGAAACTCCAATACTTTGGCCACCTGATACGAAGAGCTGACTCATTGGAAAAGACCCTGATGCTGGGAAAGATTGAAGGCAGGAGGAGAAGGGGACGACAGAGGATGAGATGGTTGGATGGCATCACCAACTCGATGGACATGGGTTTGGGTGGACTCTGGGAGTTGGTGATGGACAGGGAGGCCTGGTGTGCTGTGGTTCATGGGGTCGCAAAGAGTCGGACAGGACCTGTCTCTTATACACATCTAGATGTGTATAAGAGACAGGCCTTTAGCACAGAGCCTGGCATAGAGCAAAAGATAATATTTAGTTTAAAAGGAAAAAAAAAAGAAACCCACAGAGAGTTTCTCTTCTCAGAAAACATTCTCAGAGAAGAACAGAACAATACTGCAAGAGAAAACCCAAGTTCTGCAGAAATATGAGCTAGTATTGCTATTCTGCAGTATAGAAAATAAATGTGGATTAGAGGGCATCTGTATGTGATGTGGGGGGTGGCTGTGGAAGAGGGAGGCACTGCACTAGGAGGACACCAGGGTCTGGGTCCTCTCTCTACTGTTCTGTGCCTAACCCTGTGACCACCCATAAGCAAGGCCCTTCCTATGCCTGGGCCTTACTTTCTCCATTTCTAAAATGACCCCATAGGGCACTTCCCACTCTAAAACACTGGGATCTTGTGAGGATCAAGAAGGAAAGAAGAAAAAACAGAGATTAAGTCAAATAACTTGAGGTTCCAAAACAGATGTTTTTTAGGGGGAATTTACTCTGAAAGGTAACTTTAGGCTGAAATAACAGCCAATTTTGCTGTTATAAGATGATTTAATTAGGACCTAGGAATAGTCTTCAAGAATGTAGAGGAGAACATCACCTAGAAACAAGATCAAGATGGTCCTGTGCCGTTCTAGGTGGATAGCAGACCCTGTCCCATTTCCTGGGGAACCATTCCCACAAGTAGGAGGGATTCCCCCAGGTGGCTTTAGGGCATGGTCTCTCACTTCATTTTGATTTCCACTCAAATGCCACCTCCTTGGTGTCTCCTAACCCTGTTCCTGACTCTAAGTTTACTTCTAACTACCCAGTATCACAATAAACTGGAAAATTCTTAAAGAGATGGCAATACCAGACCATCTGACCTGCCTTCTGAGAAATCTGTATGCAGATTAAGAAGCAACAGTTATAACTGGACATGGAATAACAGACTGGTTCCAAATAGGAAAAGGAGTACGTCAAGGCTGTATATTGTCACTCTGCTTATTTAACTTATATGCAGAGTAAATCATGAGAAACACTGGGCTGGATGAAGCACAAGCTGGAATCAAGATTGCCGGGAGAAATATCAATAACCTCAGATATGCAGATGAAACCACCCTTATGGCAGAAAGCAAAGAAGAACTAAAGAGTCTCTTGATGAAAGTGAAAGAGGAGAGTGAAAAAGCTGGCTTAAAACTCAACATTCAGAAAACAAAGATGGCATCCAGTGGCATCACTTCATGGCAAAAAGATGGGAAAACAATGGAAACAGTGTCAGACTTTATTTTCTTGGGCTCCAAATCACTGCAGATAATGACTGTAGCCATGCAATTAAAAGACACCTGCTCCTTGGAAGAAAAGCTATGACAAACCTAGACAGCATACTAAAAAGCAGAGACATTACTTTGCCAACAAAGGTCCATATAGTTAAAACTACAGTTTTTCCAGTAGTCATGTATTAANTAAGTGAGTCTGTCACATCAAGGGGAATCACTACTAATGTTTGTTGCTAATAATAAAATTCAAGCTTTCAAGTGAATTTTGGAAGACTTACATTAGCTACCACAAACTCATCAGCTTCCCAATATGTAAAGATTTTTCTAAAGGCATTGAGGTAATATTAATTAAAGCAATCTTTATATTATAGAATGTAATGTGCTCACATTTGGAAGGTCAGCATAACTCAGTGACCTAATTTTTTCCAGAGAGCAATGTATGATGTTACAAAATCATGCATGGGTAAAAGATCCATGTAATGTAAGTTAGACCAAATGAGTTATATGTAATAAAATATCAAAAGTTCATTGATATGCTTCCCTATTCCACATGTCAAGTTTTAATGTAATATCAAAGAATACCTATAATTATCTAAAAAACCATTAAAACATTTCTCTATTTTCCAGCTATGCCTCTGAGCAAAGCCAGACTTTATTTAAACACTTCAACAAAACAGCACATTGCAAAAGATTAAATGCAGAATCAAATATAAAAATCAAGTTGTCTACTAAGCTAGATGCTAAAAAGATATGCAAAGATATAAAAGGCCATTTTTATCAATATTAGTTCTTGGTTTAAAATTTTTCATAAAGATATGTTAATTATGTTAACATGTAATGGGTATATTTTCATTATTTATGTTATTTTTAATGAATTAATAAATCAATATTTTTAAAACTTATGTGTATTAAAAAAAAAACTTATGTGTATTAATTTCTTACATGGTAAATATTAGTAGATATAATCTACATAAACAAAATCCTTTTGTGGTCCTCAATCATTTTTTATGAGAGTAAAATTATCCAAAACCAAGAAGTTTTAGAATCACTTATATAAATGTTTGAGAAAGAGACAGCAAAAGAGTAAATAGAAGTTCCATGTGCCAAGCACAGGGAGTAACTGTCCTGTTATGCTCTCTGTACATCATCCCACACCAGGAACACTCGGGAATATCCTGTCCAACTCTGTAATAGGGAAGCTCACAAACTGACTACTGCCCAAAAAGGGTAAACAGACCATAGAGGAGTATGAAAATTATGTCCCCAGAGGAATGGTGAAAATAAATAGGCAAATTTACCCTGGAGAAAATCAAAAACAAAGAGAAAAATGAATGTTATGGAATCTGAATAGCTTCCTCAAATCTTTGAAATAGTATCAGTTAATCAAAGGGATGTAAAAGAATGCCCCCAAATGTGTATTTTGTTGCATCAGTATTTTTCTCCCCTTGTGTCTCCTCTCTCATTCTCTAATTATTCTTTCTATCCCAAAATATTGTTTCTGGTCTTTTTTCTTTTTTTCTTTCTTTTCCCAGTTTTACTTCTTTTTCACACTCTCTCCTTTCTCTTTTTCCCTTTTTCATTATTTTTCTCCCTTAATTACCCAATAATATATGACAAACATATTTCTGTTTTTTTGGTTTTTTTTGAAGAGTCTCCTTCAAAATGGTGAGTATGAAAAGAAGAAAAAGAAGAAGAAAAGGAGGAGAAGGATGTAGGAGGGGAAGACAAAAGAGATGGGTGGGAAGAGAAAGAATAATAATAATAATAATCTGCTTTTATTCTCCCTCTGTAACCTGATATATTTAACAAGTCAAAGGTTTAAATGTTGGTAGCTTCCAGGGTAAGAGCAAGAACATCCACCCTAGCATGGAGAGCAGGAGGGCTGAGGATCGCTCAGGCCTGGCCTTTGGGTACTATTTATCCCAAAGCTATCAAAGAGAAAGAAAAATTCACAGAACATATTTTATAGGCAATAAAAAAGTAAACAGAATAGAGAATTCTGAAACATTTTCAAAATAAGACATAAGAAGAAGATTCCTCTTCTAGCAAGGTAATTTAAAGATATAGACATAAAACTATGCATGAAAATATTTGTCTCAATATTACTTAAAATGATGAACTGAAATACCCTAAATGGTCCAATAATAAGTGAAGAGTTAAATCATTTTTGGAACATTTAAGTCACCAAGATTATGTTAGATTTTTTCAAATAATAAAAATATGAAGTTATGTTTAACAACTTATTAAATTTCTTTTTGTTGAGCTGCTACCCTACAGCAGATACTGGGCATTCAGTGGTAGCATAGCCCCTGCCCTTACAACTTAAATCCAAATTAAAAATACAGATTTTAAACAATTAATTACACAAATAATTAAATCCCATTTAAGCCCTATTTCAATAAATATGCAAATCTATAAAACAGTTTCTACTTAAAACCCTGGAGAAGGGAAAGGTTACCCACTTCTGGCCTGGAGAATTCCATGGACCGTACTGTCCATGGGGACGCAAAGAGTTAGACAGGACTGAGCAACTTTCACTCACTCACAGATTTAAAAAACGAGGCTTGCTGGGCTAAATAGAAGTTAGTAGGTGGCAGAGCTGGAATTCAGACCCTTATGACATGACTCCAAAGCCCAAACTGTAAATAAATCACAGGGAGGGGACAGAGCTACGAGAAGAGCCATCCGAGGCCTCACCAGGGAGAGGACCTAGCCCAGACCTGGGTATAAGGAAAAACTTTCCAGACGAAGCAACCTCAAGAATGGGCTGTAGTTATTTATGAAGAGGCTTCCAGACAAGGACCTGCAGACAGTCTGAGAACTGAAAGACCAGAAAAACTGAGTGTGTAACACTGACGGGGCTATAGGAGGTAGGTATGAGGACAGAAGGGCAAGCAGGGAACTGGGGAAAGCTCACTTAAAATATTTAAATTTATCCTTAAAACCATTGGTAGTTTTCTAAACAGAAAAGCATCAGGGTCAGTTTTCCAGTCACAAAACAGAATTTTGGCAATTTGGTGGAGAATAGTTCGAATGAGTCAAGAACAAAGGCCCAACCGACAAAGCTCCTTAACAATTCTTAATAAAAATACCATCTGGGCGATAAAATTAAATCTAACCTTTTCTCCTTCGTGCTGGGTCTAGCTTCACTCACTCTTGGAGGGCTACGTATAGTCAGCACCTCAGAGTTCTTAGTGTGAAAGTGGTGGCTGGACACCTCAGCCTGGCTGGTGGGCCGTGTGCAGAAGCACTGCCCACAGCACCTCAATTCAAGATGATGGTGGTGGGCTGGTGCACAGCAGGTCTGTGCAGAACACTGCAAAGCAAGGCAGCAGCATTGGTAGGCTGTGTGCAGAGACACGGCACCAGGAACCACAACCACCCAGAGCCATGAGTGGCCCGACTTCACCAAAACCACTAGAACTTACAAGAGCCCCACAAAGCAGCCCTGCCCTATGGCCTTTGCCAGGACGAAAACATGTACTCTAGAGCAAGAGCTCACACCTCTCCATTCTTTCATCAAAGAACACAGCTTTCAGGACTTCCCCGGCAGTCTGGTAGTTAAGACTTAGCCTTTCAACGCAGGAGGATGTGAGTTTGACCCCTGTTGGGGAGTTAAGATCTCACATGCCTCTCACCCAAAAACCCAAAACATGAAACACAGGCACTATTGTAACAAATTTTGAAAAGATTAAAAAAAAAAAAAACAATACAGCTTACCTTTGCTTCTGAAAAAAAGAAAGAGTGAAGACCCAGAGGCCAATTAGGAGGCTATAGCAGTCAATCCATAGACAGATGATGATGATAAGAACTAAGAAGAAAAGGACCAAGGAGAGGACATCCCTGGCAGTCCAGTGGTTAAGACTCCACACTTCCATTGCAGGGAGTTTGAGGTCAATCCCTGGCCAGGAAAGTTCCACACACTGCACAGTGTGGTCAAAAAAATAAATAAATAATGCATATACCTTTATTAAAAGAGAGAGAGAACCAAAAGAAGAGAAAAGATATCTGTTCCCAGAAATACACTGAAAGGAAAGTTGACAGATACAGAGATTAATTGAGTATGGCGAGGTAAGACAGAAAGGCAGAAGTGGGATGCCAGGATGATTCTCAAGTGTAGGAAGATCAAGTAATCTGCCAGTTGAGGTACCATTTGCTGATAGAGGGAACACAGGAGCAGAAGGAGCCCATTTTGTGGGAGGTGGTAATGAGTTCACTTTAGGACAAGCCAAGTTTGAAGCACATTTGTGACATCTAGGTGTCAATGCCCAGTGAGAAGGTTGAGTGTGAAGCTCAGGAAAAGGAGCTGGGCTAGAGTTCTGTATATCTAACGATTGAGCCTTGGGAATGGATGGGATTTTCTTGGGAGGAGTGAGAGGACAGGAAGGACTAGGAGAGAACAGAATACCAACATGTAAGGGTTGGGCAAAAGAGTGAAAAGAATAACAATGCCTGGAGAATGAGTAGCATACAGAAAGGTAGTAAGGAAAATGCCTACAAAGGAGAAGCATGGTGTCCTGGAATTCTGCAAGGAGAATAATTCCAGAAGGTAGAAAATGCCAGAAATAAAATTATGCCTGCATGCTCTGGCGTGTCCAACTCTATGTGACCCCTTGGACTGTAGCACACCAGGCTCCAATGTCCATGGGATTCTCCTAGCAAGAATACTGGAGTGGGTTGCCATTTCCTCCTCCAGAGGAATCTTCTCAGCCAAGGGACCGAACCTGAGCCTCTGCATTGCCAGGTGGATTCTTTACCACTGAGCCACCTGGGAAGCCCAAAATAAAATTATAGAGAATATCATAATATTTAATTCAGACACGGAGGAGGTTATACCTGAGCTTTTGATTCTGTACTACTAATAAAAATTATTTTAATATAATACTAATTAACATTTGTTGATCACTCATTATGTGCTGTGCATTGTTTTAAGACTAGACACATATAAGTAATTTAATCCCCACTAAAATCCCATGAGATAAGTAATTATCTCCATTTGGCAGACGCAGATACTGAGAGGCAGTTAAAGTAACCTATTCACATTCACACAACAAGCAAGTGTTGGAGTCAAGATTCTTTAGGGGTGTTTCTCCCTTACTTCTCCCAAGGACAGAGGAGAAAAAATAAACTGAAAGAGCCCTGGGCAAGAAAAGTGAAGTAATTCTGAGGTTGCCGGTACACTTCCATTCCAGAAAAGTCCAGGCATGAAAGGAGAACAAACTGGTCTTTAGACACTCTCGGTTCCTTTTTCCTAGTGGCTCAGGAGCAGACAATGGTTCTCCCTGAGCCAACTGCTTTAGGCCCTGCTGGCTCTAACCACATAATTAGATTATTTGAAATTCTAGTTGTCAGATGGCTGGAGCACATAGGTGAACTGAAGATTCCAGAGAACTACTAAAGAGCAAAAGCAAAAAGGTTTTCTTAGAAAACCCAGTTTGATTCCATATCTGCTAACCTTTACACTCATCAACTCATTTAACTTTCACAACAAGCCTAAAGTTGATAAAGAGCAAGTGTGATCTCTGGTCCTTTGCATATCCTATCCCCTCTTAGAACATTCTTTCTCCTCTCCCCTTTTCTCATGTTATTGCTTGGTCATTTAGCTTATTTTCTATGCCTTGGTTTATTGAGCCAAATGAGGGGATAATTGTCTTTGATTCTGAACCAAATGAGATTATGGTCTATATATGTCTCTTCTTAAAGAGAAGAAATATCAATATCAGTCCATCCTTGGCAGCCAGCCTGGTTACACCAGAAATACTGAAGGATGAGTAAAACCCAAGCTACTTAGAACTTTATGAGGCTTGAATCAGTCAGTATTCAGTTGGGGGTATGTTCATTATGAGTGTTACAGAATAAGAGAGTTACTATAAAATTAGACCTTACATAACTGTGAGTGATGCTAGGGAAAGTGAAATTCTTGAAAGCATATTTGAAGGATTAAAAAGGGAGCCATATTTTGTTCCATTGATCTATATTTCTGTCTTTGTGCCAGTACATTACTGTCTTTAAGACTGTGGCTTTGTAGTAGAGCCTGAAGTCAGGTAAGTTTATTCCTCCAGTTCCATTCTTCTTTCTCAAAACTGCTTTGACTATTCGAGGTTTTTTGTATTTCCATACAAATCCTGAAATTACTTGTTCTAGTTCTGTGAAAAATACCGCTGGTAGCTTGATAGGGATTGCATTGAATCTGTAGATTGCATTGGGTAATATATTCATTTTCACTATATTGATTCTTCCAATCCAAAATAGAAAGCCCAGAGATAAATCCACACACATATGGACACCTTATCTTTGACAAAGAAGGCAAGAATATACAATGGAGTAAAGACAATCTCTTTAACAAGTGGTGCTGGGAAAACTGGTCAACCACTTGTAAAAGAATGAAACTAGATCACTTCCTAACACCACACACAAAAATAAACTCAAAATGGATTAAAGATCTAAACGTAAGACCAGAAACTATAAAACTGCTAGAGGAGAACATAGGCAAAACACTCTCCGACATAAATCACAGCAGGATCCTCTATGATCCGCCTCCCAGAATACTGGAAATAAAAGCAAATATAAACAAATGGGGTCTAATTAAAATTAAAAGCTTCTGCACAACAAAGGAAACTATAAGCAAGGTGAAAAGACAGCCTTCTGAATGGGAGAAAATAATAGCAAATGAAGCAACTGACAAACAACTAATCTCAAAAATATACAAGCAACTTATACAGCTCAATTCCAGAAAAATAAACGACCCAATCAAAAAATGGGCCAAAGAACTAAATAGACATTTCTCCAAAGAAGACATACGGATGGCTAACAAACACATGAAAAGATGCTCAACGTCACTCATTATCAGAGAAATGCAAATCAAGACCACAATGAGATACCACTTCACACCAGTCAGAACGGCTGCGATCCAAAAGTCTGCAAGCAATAAATGCTGGAGAGGGTGTGGAG
>SJYX01010168.1:83733-106645 GCA_006410675.1 Oreotragus oreotragus | reverse complement strand
TTGGACTTTTGTCTTACTTAACACAGAAGAGAAATCCTGGTAAGTTTATCAAGACTTCAGGGTTTCAAAGAACTTTTTGAAAAGACAAAATATGCTCTTATTTCTTTACTAATGTTGAAAGTTCGTCTTTTCAAATCCATTCATAATGGGTTACCACAAGATTGGATGCAGCTTTAAGAACATGAAAATACAGAGCATCTTGTAATATATTTCAATAGAATGTTATTGCTAAAATAAAGGAAATTGTTTTCTTACTAGAAATAAGATAATTTTGCAGGATTTAATTTTTAAGTAGGAATTTTCCTTTTGAACTCATCCCTAATCCCTTGCAAAGATATTTGCTATGATTCCTTTTATCTGGAATTATCTTTTCCCCTGCTCCTGTAGGCCGTTACTTGAGACAATCACTCCTACTTTCGTGTCTATAGATTCAAGTCTGCACATATGTTGCAAACTGTACCGAGCTGTCTCTTATACACATCTAGATGTGTATAAGAGACAGGCTTGGGACTGGTGTATGGGGAGGATCCGGAGGGATGATGTGGGGTGGGAGGTGGGAGGGGGGTTCATGTTTGGGAGTTCATGTACACCCGTGGCAGATTCATGTCAATGTATGCCAAAACCAATAGAGTACTGTAAAGTAAAATGGAAGTTCTAAAAAAATAATAATAATAAAGAAAAAAAAGGGAGCCATAGCAAATTTTAAAAGTCAAGCATGTCTAGCCACCAAAGTAGGCTCACAAAGGGATAATGAATGAAGAGGTCTGAAAGACCATCATCTCTCAGAGGCTACTGCTTGGTAACTGCAGCCATGAAATTAAAAGACACTTACTCCTTGGAAGAAAAGTTATTACCAACCTAGATAGCATACACAAAAGCAGAGACATTACTTTGCCGACTAAGGTCCATCTCGTCAAGGCTATAGTTTTTCCTGAGGTCATATACGGATGTGAGAGTTGGACTGTGAAGAAGGCTGAGCGCCGAAGAATTGACACTTTTGAACTGTGGTGTTGGAGAAGACTCTTGAGAGTCCCTTGGACTATAAGGAGATCCAACCAGTCCATTCTGAAGGAGATCAACCCTGGGATTTCTTTGGAAGGAATGATGCTAAAGCTGAAACTCCAGTACTTTGGCCACCTCATGCGAAGAGTTAACTCATTGGAAAAGACTCGGATGCTGGGAGGGATTGGGGGCAGGAGGAGAAGGGGACGACAGAGGATGAGATGGCTGGATGGTATCACTGACTCGATGGATGTGAGTCTGAGTGAACTCAGGGGTTTGGTGATGGACAGGGAGGCCTGGCGTGCTGCAGTTCATGGGGCTGCAAAGAGTCGAACACAACTGAGCAAGTGAACTGAACTGAACTGAAGGTAGGGTAGTGATCCTGTAGCTGCTAGTTATCGAGAGGAAGAGCTGACTGAGCTGAACCCTATTAGGTACCTCTGTGCCTGTCCCCATATCTGATCACAGTGACCTCCAGACAGTATCAACAGCTGCTACCTCACTTCCTCCTTCTGAATCTTATACAACTTCCTCTTTTGCACAACTCTGGTTGTGGGACCAAAAAGGGAAACATACATAGTTTCCAACTGAATTAAGTTGACATAACCAAATCCAGCACACTTGAAAAGTAAAAAGCAAACTAAGTTAAGGGTTCACCAACATGGGAAGGGTTGTCATATAACAGTCACTGTCATCCATATTACAGTCATCCCACTTTGTTGTCATATTCTATAGCTTTATCTACACAACGACACACTCATTTATCCCCTCTTCTCTGTTACCATAGCCATCATCCTGGTCTTGCCCAGGTCACATAGCTAGCAAATGATGAAACCAGTATTTAAGCTTACATATTATCTTTCTCCAAAATCAAGATTATAAGCACTCTGTACCTCCTAGATGGTCCAGTGGTTAAGAATTCACTTGCCAATCCAGGGAATAAGTTCAATTCCTGGTCCAGGAAGATCCAACATCCCATGTGGCAACTAAGCCTGTGAACCACCGCTACTGAACCTGCATTCTAGAGCCTGCAGGCTGCAACTACTGAAGCCGGCCACAACTAGAGAGTAGCCCCCACTCACTGCAACTGCAGGAAACCTGCATGCAGCAACAAAGGCCCAGCAGAGCCAAAATTAAATTAATTAATTAATTTTTAAAAAGTATAAGCACTCCACTGTACCACATCCTCCTCTAAGTGGTTCTCAATAACTATTTTCTCATCCAGCTAACCATTGCCAGAATCACCATCACTGTAGCTGGAGCAGCCCTTCGTTATCCTACTGTGTAAGGGCCTTTGCTTTACAGGTAAGGGGTTCATTCCCAGGAAGGTTAAATGACAGCCCCTGACGGTGGTAGACTGGACCTCTGGCTTGCTATCAGTTGCTTTCCATTATAAGAATTGTCTCCTTCCCTGACTAGAAATTGATCCTAGACTATGGCATGATGAGAACCATGTCCTCCCTACTGGAAGGCAGAAATAAAAACCAGCACACTTAGCCTTTGCTCATTCTGTACCTTATGCCTACTAAAATTCAACTTTACTATGCTGGTCCTAAAGCCATCTATTTCCTGTTTACTAAGAATATAGAGAAGTGTGAGTCAGAAAGATAGCATGCCTGCCTTCCAGGAGCTTCAAAATAAATAGACAATACTGATAGGAACACTGTGAGCAGTAGACAAAGGTTCCATGAGAACAAACACTTAGAACTTTCCATTCATACAAGCAATGGAGTCAATGAGTTCTGAAGGCTGCATGTGGAAATTATCCCTTTCTGGAGGAGATGGAATTTTGAGAAAAGTTGAAATACTTCAAGATATGGAGTCCATCCAACCAGAAACTGGACAATGGGTGGAGCAGAGGTGCATCACGAGAAGACATGGAGGTGGGAAAGTGTCTCAGACTGAAGGGGAAGTGAATTTTCTCCTTCATTCAATCATTTTGTTTTTAATATATACTTAAGATGCACTTACTGTGAGCCAGGAATGGTATGAGAGCTTAAAACAAAGGGGCCTAATCTAGAACAGTACTGAACGAGGACATTTACGCTAAGATCTGAAGCTAGGAGACTGGATAAAGTCAGGGAGCGCATTCCAGGTAGGTGCAAATAGCAAGTATAAGAAGGTTTCCTCAGACATCGGAGAAACTAAAAGAAGGCTATTTATTGTTCACAAAGACATATTATCATGAAATGAGTAATGGGTTGGTTAACAAGTACCAAATCATAGAAAGTCCTTTAGTTTATTTTATGGATTTTTATAGTTGCTGTGGCAAGTTAAGACTTAACCCAAAAATTCTTTTGATATTCCTCCCACTGGGTTCTGCAATGCTATGCCAGATTCTTTGTTCAGGTCTTAAGAAATGGCAACTTCTACTTCCTGTCTTTTTGGACACTTGAAATCCAGCCACCATGTTACAAGGAAGCCCAAGCAGATTATAGGGAGGCCCACATAGAGAGATCATGTGGACAGGAACTGAGGACCCTGACCCTTGGCCCATATAGACAATAGCTGGCACTAACTCGCCAGCCATTTTCCAACCCCATTCAAGCCACTTCAGTTGATGCTGAAAGGAAAAGAGATGAACCTGTCTTACTGAGCTCTGGTAAATAAATAATCATTATTGTTTTCAAGACAGTAAAGTTTGGAATACTTCAGTATGTAATAATGTCAGGAGTGTAGGGAAATGGGAAGCCACTGAAGAAATTTGAGTGTTAAGAATTTTGCTTCTAATTAAACCTTCCCCTTCCATTTGCTGGGGAATATCACAGTTATTGAGGCTTCCCAGGTGGCACCAGTGGTAAAGAATCCACCTGCCAATACAGGAGAGCAAGAGATGCAGATTCAATTCCTGGGTTGGGAAGATCCCCTTTAGAAGGAAACGGCAACCCATTCCAGTGTTCTTGCCTGGAAAATTCCATGGACAGAGGAGCCTGGTGGGCTTCAGTCTATGGGACTGCAAAGAGCCAGACACAACTAAGTGCAAGTGCAGGCACGCACTCATGCATACACACACCACACCTCACAATTATTCACTTCATAGAGTTGCTCTGAGAACTGAATGAGACAGTGAAAGTAAAGTGTTTTACAGATGTATATTTAATAAATCCAGACTTCCCTGGTGGCTCAGATGGTAAAGGGTCTGTCTACAATGCAGGAGACCTGGGTTCAATCCCTGGGTCGGGAAGATTCCCTGGAGAAGGAAATGGCAACTCACTCCAGTACTCTTGCCTAGAAAACCCCATGGACGGAGGAGCCTGGTGCAGGCTACTGTCCATGGGGTTGCAAAGAGTCAAGACACGACTGAGCAATTTCACTTTTACTTTCACTTTCAAACAAGTGTTAGTTTATTATTGTTATTTTTTGAGTTTAGAGAAAATAAAGAGAATGTAATAAAAACTATTGCATGAATCAAAGATTCGTGTTCAGTTCAGTTCAGTTGCTCAGTCATGTCCAACTCTTTGCAACCCCATGGACTGCAGCATGCCAGGCCTCTCTGTCCATCACCAACTCCCAGAGTTTACTCAAACTCATGTCCATTGAGTTGTGATGCCATCCAACCATCTCATCCTCTGTCGTCCCCTTCTCCTCCCGCCTTCAATCTTTCCCAGCATCAGGGTCTTTTCAAATTAGTCAGTTCTTCGCATCAGGTGGACAAATTATTGGAGTTTCAGCTTCAACATCAGTCCTTCCAATGAAGGTTCATGTTAATGTTTACTTAATTTAAAATGGTGACAGGAGGGATAAAGTGGGTAGATTACAAAACTATTTAGGATGTAGAATTAATGTACAGTCATAACTGATGTAGGTAAAGGATGAAGAAGGGAAAAAACCTCAAGAATAGTTCCAAGGTTTCTGGCCTCAGAACCAGGTCAACAAGTATAGCAGACAATTGCTGAATTTATTTTTCAGAATCTTTTCACTGTAATTTTACCCTAACTTCCTTCTGAGGAGTCAACCTGCCTCCACTCTCAATCCATTTATTTTGAGCAGGGCTGATCTCCACCTTCCCCAGGTTAGACATGTTACCTAGGCCTAAGCTCATTTCCCATGTAAGTAGTTCCAGGATTTGCATATGCACTGAGACGCGATTTTAGGGCTCCTTGTTTCTTTGTCTTTGGAGGAGCTGTATCTTTACGTTGGAAGTTGAACCTGTAACTGTATAAACTGGAACTGCTGCAGCTGTCTCCCTTATGAAGAGCCAACACAGTGGAAGCAGAGCCAGAGATGAGAATATCTGAGTACTGAATCAAACTGTACCTGAGGTACATGACAATACCTTTCAGTTATGTAAACCTAAGAACTTCCTTCTTTTTTCTTTCACATAAGCCTCTTTGCTTTGGGTTTATTTACACTTATATCTGAAGGAGCCCAAACTGATACATTAGTGATGCTAGGGAAAACTGGAAAAGGGACAACTAATGTGCTATAACTGAATGGGACGTTGACAACTTTAGAGATAGCAATGTGAGTGGGGAGGTTAAGGTTGAACATAAATTGGACAAAGTAAAGGGTAACTGAAAGGGGAAGAAATGGAGATGAAAAACCTAGACTGGTGAAAAAGTGTGGTCATTCCCAACTTTACTAGTCATCAGAGTAATCAAATTAGAACTAATGTGATACCATCACACACACACGCATACACACACACACCAGAATGACTAAAATGAAAAAAAATAGGCAATTTTAAGTATTGACAAGGATGCGTAACAATTGGAACTCTCATACACAGCTAGTGGGGATGTAAATCTATGGAACCACTTTGGAAACTAACAAAAATGCATGCTTATCACACCATAGGGCATGTAAAGGAACGGTCATACTCTCTGCTTGTAATAGCTTTAAACCAGAAACTACTCAATCCCCTTTAACCATAGAAAATACTATGGTATATCTTCTCTATAAAATACTATACCACAAGGGAAATAAGTGAACTACAAAGCTCAAAACCAGGCAGAACAAAATTATGGCACACTGAAAGTCAGAATGGAGAGTAATGACTGCAAGGAGCAAGTGGGGCCTTCTGGGATGCTGGCAATTTTCTATTTCTTCATCTGGATGCTGGTTACACAAGTGTGCTCACTTTGTGAAAATTCACAACAATTTATGCACTTTTCTCTATATTTGCTATACTCCACTTAAAAGTTTTTTTTTTTTTAAGTGTAAACACAAGGAGTCATAAATAATAGAGTATATTTCCAGTAAAGTTGGAAAGGAGGCTGGAGACCCGCAAGTGGGTGACATAATTGGTTTCATGTCTGTGTCTCCAAGTCTTAGAACCCCAGAAACGGGAGGGACTAAATTAACCTAGAACAGGATGGTCTTCAGTCTTTACTTATTAAGCTGTGCCAGTTCTTGGCACTGGGGAACTCAATGTTGAGGCTTCCCTGACTAGAGCAATGCCAGACCAGTCTAGTTAAGTAGCCCCTTGGTCTCTCTAAAGGTGAGACCCTGTGCCATGCTGGGGTCTGTAGTTGGAAACCACAGGGGTTGGAATGGTATCACTGTAGTCTTGGCGGTCTGATCAGTTAAGATACCTGCTAGGATCGTAGATTGCCTTGTAGGACTTGTTTCAGTGAACTTAAGAGAGTCTTACTTTGAAAAAGTCTAAGGCATTGGGGTCCCTAGACCTGAGGCTTGGAAGCTTTCTACTCAAGTTTCACTGCCTCTCAAGAATGAAGGGTCTCCTTTGATCTCCTAGAACTGATTGACTGAAGTGGCTGATAGGACCATGTAGATTCCAGCTCTGAATTCCTCAATTCCAATTTCTTCACATCTTCATCAGCATCACTGTCTCCCCTGTAGAGTCAGTTCGGGCTCCCTTACCTTCTCTTCTGAAGCCCCAAGAGCCTTCCAGATTCATGTATTACAGCTTTCCATTCACAGAGTCTTCAGAAAGATCCTTCTAACATGCACATCCAACCATGTCTTTCCCCTGTCTTTGGCCTTTAATGGATCCCCTCTTCTTTGGTTTCAACCCAAACTTCATCAAGAGGCACAAGGACCTGGTACTTGATCACCTGTCCAGTATCATCTCTGGCCACCTTTCTGCACAGCCCCAACACTCGCCACAGTCCAATCAAGATGCTGAATGTGGAGGCTATTTCACATCTATTGCCTTCAGCCCAAACACCTTTCTTCTCTATCTGTTAAATACTTATTTATCTTTTAAAATCATAGACAGGCATGACTTCTTCCAGGAAGCTTTCCTTGACAGCCCCTATTCCTTCTCATTCTGATTTTGTACTTTCTTTCCTGTATATGTTACATAGTGTTGTGTTTACCCACTGTGTTTGTATTCCTAAAAGTCCAGATGATGGGTGGCCAGGATTTGGTCTTATGCATCATCCCTATTCCCAGTTCTTGCAATGGCATTTGGTATGTGGTATGGCATTTTTCAGTAAGGTTTTGATGACCCTTCAAAGTACAGCTCTATTGCTATCACTGAACCATAACTTTCAGGAAGACTTCATCATTATTATTGCTTATGTGCATACATCGGTTAATGATAAGCAAATTAAAATCCTATAACTTCTTTATGAAGGAGGCTATTTCATCTGATCTTTGCAACAGGGAGCTTGATAGAATGTCCCCTCTTTCAAGTCCCCAGTCCTACCCACATACTAGCAGCACAGAAGTCTTGAAAGAGGGAGAATATTAGAGCTTCTCTTGATACTCATTTTTGCCTCAGTTTTAATTTTTTTAGTTTGCTTGTTTTATAGTATACCTGATAATATATTGGTATATATGTGAAAATGCTCATATTATGTAAGAGTACTCAAAATTATCTTACTGATAGAGGGCATGATCAGAAAGGTTTGAGACACTGTGTTAGGTACTGTGGTCTCCTTGTTAGAGCACTTAAGCAAGGAACGGGATGTGATCTGCCAGCTATGTTGCAAGGTGTGCATTTCATAGTTTGGTGACAAATTTCTGGCTGGGTTAAATGCTTGAAATCAATTCCCATCTCCCCATTTTTCCTATTCCTGTTTCCCAACTACTAGTAGTGGCGGCAGGACCAATTAACATGCAGTGAGTGCTTGCTGTGTGCCAGACACTGTATTAAACATTCTTACATGTCATCTCACTTAAAACTCATAAAAAAACTCTGAGGTAGGCACTATTATCCCTGATTACAAATGAAGAAACTAAAGTATAAGAACCTGTTCAAGATTCAGCCCTAAGCCGTTTAGGAGCTCCTTGAATAAGCAGGTAGAGCTGAAGGGGTAGTTCTGAATTCAAATACAAACTTAGTCATTTATTGGGGGGCTGTACAATAGTATTGTGTCTACTTAGAGATACATGATACGCTGTTTTAATGTCTAGTCCAAATCCTATAGTGGCCCTCCCAGGCAGAGGCAAATAAAACATGATGCACACGGGATCCTGCATTTCTGATGGATGTTGTATGCCTCACAGTACCAAAGGGAAACTGCTCTTATAATAAACAGTTTAATTCTTCACCACCACTGCCCCAAGACCACCCGCATCATGGCAAGAAGCCCAAAGTCCTAAGCAGTAAGTACATCAGTGTTTAAAGTGAGTCTCAAGTGAAAAGCACAGCAAACCAGTATGTCCTGTCTTCTGATGGCACAACCTCACCAAATTGTTTACTTGAAGCCAGCAACTGAGAGAAGGCAGAGAGGGTGAAAGATTTTCCAAGGCAGATAGCAAGACAAGCACCAGAGCAGCTGACAGTGGCTCTACCTGCTTCTCCAGCAGTCCCGGGGCACAGGTCCTGGATTGTCTCTGTATCCTAGCACGCTCCCTTCATGCCTTGAGACTGCCCTGTAGATCTCAGTGCCTCAAGAGTAACACTAAACAAAGCTCACCTTCCCACCTAACATCTGTATCTATATCATGTGCTTTTTCAGCCAGCTCCCCCATCCCCTACTGCCTATGGACATATGACACTACTTCACTCCACTCAGGAAATTCTAAGCAAGGACAGAGGAGGTCAGTGTATCCCTGTGATGATGAAACAACTTGGCCAAGGCGTGACGGACTTAGAAATGAAACCAAAGCTTGGTATCTGTCTACTGCCCTTTATGGAGAATCCTACTAGGTTCAGAACCTGAATACAGTAAGAGTGTCAGGTTCATAATGTACTTGAGGAGCTTAACTGAGATAGAGTATTCTCTTTTCCTTCCCTCTTCTCAAGGAATGGTGTCTGGCTAGGAAATGGCATGACCATTTCCCAGGCATTCAAACCTGGGTTGGTTTATTTCTGGGACCCAGACTGGAACAGGCCAGGAGACCCAATTAGCAGGATACCTATTCCTGCTGCTAGGAATATAGTTAAGAAGGGTTCCTTCTCCTGTTGAGTCCAGGCTGTGATTGAAACCAAGCACAGAAAGAACATAGATCATCAGAGCTGAAAAGGTCCTCTGAAAAAGTGATGAAGTTGATAATGATGATAAGGAAAATAATTACAGTAACAGCAGCTAGCTAGCATTTATTGAAGCTTGCCTGTCAGGCACTGAGATAACCATTTTACATGAATTGGCTCACATAATCTTACCTCTTGATACTATTGCTGGGCCTTAGTCTCCTTGCTTATGAAATGGGGGTGCTTTCCCACAGTTCTCTGGCTCTAATCATCTCAGATCCGATGACAACTTTGAAGGTGGTCCCTGACCACCTTCAAAACAAAGCTCAAAGGCACTTGACAACAGCAATGCTTCCTTCTTCAGAGTGCTTTATAGTTATCTTACAGCACTCTTTCTCCACTGAGTTGAGCCCCCAAATAGTCCTGTGAAATCAGTTAATGGGTACATGGAATAAACAATTTAGTTTGTGTTTCTTATAAAACATTTGGCTCCCAGGCTTGTAAGAGAGCATCAGAAAGCATAAAACCTTGTTTAATAAGTACAATGTACTAAAAATATCCTTTACTAAGACACTGGAGAAAATTAAAAGGGCACCAGCTTAAGAATCAAGAGTTCCAGATGCTGATCCCTGCTCAGTCACAGCCTCAATCGTGTGACCTTGGGCAGACACTTCAACTTGACCTCAGTTTTGCCATGCATACAATGCTTTCTCTAAATTCTTGACTCTGCTATTCTGGAATTCTGTCATGTAGAATAAATCTTCTCAAAGCTGTATGGGCATTCCCTGGTAAATGTGGGTGATCTTTTATTTGTTTGTTTGGTTTGTGGTTCTTATTGTTGTTGTTAATTTGTTTACCTTGTTACTACCAGTGTAGTCCATACTTCATGCAGCTAGTAACCCAGGACACATTTCTCATCAGTGAGATCAGCCGCTCACATCTCAGGAGTGTCAGACACTTACTTCTATTAAAGTGTTCAATGCTGAGGAAGGTTCCCAGAGCTGTCTGAGACCCTGTTGCTCACGCCAACAGGTTGGAGCAAGTTCACACCCTGCTCACAGATCATGACTGATCACCAGTTCCATCTCCCAATCTGGAAATGGACACCACCGTTGGTCTGAGATGTAAATGGCATCCCCCGCAAAAGCATTTATCAGAAAAGCGTCCATTACTGTCTCAATTTCTAAGTCCTCTGGGTGGAAAATAAGATCCAGAGATCTGTGGGTCTTTGTAGGGCTGAGCAATTATACCTATGCTCTGCATACCACTAATGAGAGTTCAGTGTCAAGGCTACTTGTAAAGGAGTTTTAACATGGAGGTTGACTGGATAAAAAGTAGGGAAGGAAGTAAGGAGGCAGAAGAGAGGAACAGAAAGAAAACTAGAAGAAAAGGAAATCTGTACGATTAAACACTTGTGTGTTAGTTGCTCAGCCATGTTTGACCTTTTGTGACCCTATGGACTGTAGTCCACCAGGCTTCTTTGTCCATGGAATTCTCCAGGCAAGAATACTGCAGTGGGTTGCCATTCCCTTCTCCAGATCTTCCCAACTCAAAGGTCAAACCCAGGTCTCCCACATTGCAGGCAGATTCTTTACCATCGTAGGGGATATAAGATAAGTTTTTGAATTAAAGACCACGGAGGGTTCAATGTCCAAATAATTTTAGACAATGATGACTATTTTATTTCCCCTCATTGAAATTCATAGCATGCCTTAGCATGTTAAAATCCTTGTAAAGTTCTGCAATTAAAAAAAAAAAAAAAAATTTTTAAAGTTTGTCTTAGTCCTAACCAAACTTTTTGGAATCTGAATTACAGAATCCAGGTTTTTTTGTAATGCTTATTAATATTCCTGGAATGGATAGTCAGGAAAATTGGTCTAAGGAAACCCAGGCTGCTGGAGTGAAGAGGTATAAAAAGGTCACTGGTTCTTGTTTCCAAGGAGTTTACAAAACGGTGGGACAGTATTTGCCTAAATGTGGAATTTTACAAGATTAAAACCAGTTTAAGGTAATAGGTCTGTCTGAGAGTGTTCAGTTCTGTGCAACTCTTTTGTGACCCCCATAGACTGCAGTCCACCAGGCACCTCTGTCCATGAGATTTCCTAGGCAAGAATATTGGAGTGGGTTGTCATTTCCTCCTCCAGGGGATCTTCCCAACCCAGGGATTGAACCTGCATCTGATTGGCAGGTGGATTCTTTACCACTGAGCAACCTCTAATACAGCCACCCCAATTTAGATAGGAGTAACACTACACTTCCCAGGATTCCTTGAAGTGAGGCTTGGCCATGTGATTAAATACTGGCCAATGAGATGTAAGCCCAAGTAGACAAGTCAGGCTCTGGAATGCATCCCTAGGAGAGGGAGTGTGTCCTTCCCTTCCCTCTCCCCCTGCTGTCTGGATTGAAGATATCACAGTTGGGTTTCCATCCTGGATCTTGAGGACAGGTTCAGCCCTAGGGGTGGTGAGCAGAAAGAAACCTGGGTCCCAAATGACTACACTGTCCCTTTGGTGTTTTACATGACTGAGAAATAGACTTCTCTGTTGTTTAATTTAGGGCTTCCCAGGTGGCCCAGGCTTCCTAGGTGGCTCAGTGATGAATAATCCACCTGCCTTCAATCCCTGGGTCAGGAAGATCCCCCTGGAGAAGGAAATGGTTACCCACCCCAGTATTCTTGCCTGGAAAATCCATGGAGAGGGGAGCCTGGGGGGCTGCAGTTCATGGGGTCCCAAAGAGTTGGACAGGACTTAGTAACTGAGCATGCATACACACACACATGTGCACACACACACACACACACTCTCATTTAATTTAGCTGCTGTTTTTGTGGGTCTTTGTTATATACAATGCAGGCTGGATGCTAACTAATATAGCCACTGACTACAGGTTGTAGCAGTGGATAACATAGACCAAGTTGTAGCAAGGATAATATGCAAGTGAATGAAAATCTGGGTATTACAAAGAAAATCTGGAACCCTAGACATATTTCACATACAAACAGAGTCTATATATATTTCTTAAGAAATATATTTTTTTAATGCCAGTACTTTTAAATATTTTAAATATTTTTTTATCACAGGTTAGTATTTGCAAAACCACTCACAAAGGATCATAATAGCATTAGCCTCATGACAGTAAGATAGAGAACTCCAAATGAGATTTGATTTGATGAGGCCCTGGACCAGGGCCCAAATGACATCTTTTGTGACATGCTCACAAAAGAGCAGCTGGAGCTGGGGTCTCATTAGAAATCACACAATTCCCATCAAAAGGGACATAACCTGTGGATTAGTGCTGGTTTCTCTCAAAGTTAAACAGAGATCTTACCATATGACCCAGCAATCCCACTAGTAGGTATTTGCCTGAGGGAAATGAAAACAATTGTCCAAGCAAAGACTTGCACATGAATGTTCAGAGAATTTATGCAAATAGCCAAAAACTGGAAATGTCTCAGATATCCATTAACAAGAGAGCAGATAAACCAAATGTGATACATACAGTAGAATGCTTCTCAGCAAGTAGAAGGATTGAACTATGATACATACAGCATCATAGATGATCTCAAAATTATTATGGTGAGTGAAATTGGTCAGACATCAAAGAGCACATTCTGGATGACCCCATTTACATGATATTCTAGCAGAAACCAGACCAGTCATAGAAGTAACAGACATCAGATGAGTTATTGCCTCTGACTGCAGGTAGAAGTGCAAAGGAATGCAAGTGAATTTTCTAAGGTGATGAGATCATTTTATATCTTAACCAGGGTAGTGATCTAATAAATATATTCATTGGTCAAAATTCATCAAACTGTACACTGAAAATAAGTGCACTTTATGATATGGAACTTCACTTTCAATAAAGCTGATTTTAAAGTGTTTTTTAAGGTACTGTGCTAACTGGGGAAAAAAGAAATGCCTTGGAGAAAGAAGGCAAATAGTGATTTGAAATGGAAATTCCAAAGTTAATGTTAAAGGGGCAAATGTTCTGAATTGCCAGTATTTTTTCTGTCTTTCTTTCTTTTTGAAGCAAGCTTCTTCTTGCATGAAGATTCTGGATAGCTGTGCTCTAAGAGAAGTTGAAAGCATTGATTTCATGAAAAAGCAACTCTGGGGCTGCCAGTAGGTAACAGAGAGCAAAGGAGGGAATGCACAGAGGGACCACACCTACTTGTGCATGAGCCTTCCCTAGGGCAGAGCTTCTCAAATCATTCGTGGTAAAGAACCAGGTGCTTTATGCTGGGGCAGTGGCTTGTTCATTTTGTAAAATAAAAAGTCATATATTCTAGAAGTCACAGCAGCAGCATATTAGCAGGTACATTACTTCCACGCCATCCAGCATAAGCTCCGACAGGGCCTGCAATTCTTCCTGTACCTTTCGTACAAGGACTCAGACAAGGGTGGGGGGGTGGCCGATGCCTGCTTAATCCAAAGCGAGTGCACCTGTTTGGGGTGCGTACTGAACAAATCTGAGATGCCGAAAGCTGGTCATTAACAAAAGAAGAAGGGGAGAAGGAAATGGCGCCCCACTCCAGTATTCTTGCCTGGAGAATCTGTATATGAGGTTACAAGTGTTGGATGTGACTTAGCGACTAAACCCCCACCAGCAGCAGCAGCAGGAGAGGAAGGACGGGGAATTTAACCTCATGGGGTCGCTAAGAGTCGGGCACGACTAAGCGATTTCACTTTCGTTTTTCACTTTCATGCATTGGAGAAGGAAATGGCAACCCACTCCAGTGTTCTTGCCTGGAGGATCCCAGGGACGGGGGAGCCTGGTGGGCTGCTGTCTATGGGGTCGCACAGAGTCGGACACGACTGAAGCGACTTAGCAGTAGCAGCAGAAGTCACAGCATGTGTCTCCAAACATCTCAGTGATGTCTGGCCTGTGCGCAGACCATTAGCAAACACACACAGACTGGTCCGGATGCTCAGAGCACTAGCTGGGGGCTTCCCAGAATTGCTTGGGGTCAGGTCCCATATCAGCAGAGAGGCAGAAGCCAAAAACAACTGGGCTGTGAATATGAATGTGGTCTTGTTTGTACACAGTGGACAGTGAGGTCTGAGGAAATGTGCTCACAAAGATTTCAAAACAGGTGCACAAGGTCAACAAAACACTGTTTTGGAAAGTTTCATCTGGCAGCACACACAGGACAGTAAGCAACAGAGAGGCCTGAATCACTGGACTGACGTGGAAGTTGTTGCAAGTAACTATGTGGAAGATGACTGGGATTTGAAACTTGATGGTGGCTGGGGGACTGGACAGGATCAAGTGTAGGCCAGAGGGCTAGGAAGGGATTCACAGCGACTGGTGATGGAGTGGAGAGGGGTCTGGGGGTGAAGCCGGGTCAGAGCAGGTCCTTTGATATAGGAGGATGCTGGGAGTCTGAGAGAAGGGAAGGGAATAAATTTGTGTCTGCAGCCTCCACTTGCTCTGGGAAATAATAACGAGGCTCCTGGGTATGCAGGGGCTCCCTGGGCCCAGCAGTCTCCTGAGGTCTGATTTGTTTGTCTTGGCTTCCGGTCCAACAATCCCTGACCCACTGCCACCCACGGTACCACTCACAGTGGGTAACAAGGGGAGACCATCAGATGGGGTGGGAGAGAGCCTTTATGTGTGCCACTTTTCACATCTGGCATGCCTCCTTCCCAGGTGGCTCAGTCAAAAAGAATCTGCCTGCCAAGCAGGAGATTCAGGAGATGCAGGTTCGATCTCTGGGTCGGGAAGATCCCCTGGAGAAGGAAATGGCAACCTACTCCAGGGGTCACAAACAGTCCGACAGGACTTAGCGACTAAACAACATGCCCATCTCCAGCTCCTCCTCCTCTTCTAGGCCCCACCCAGATGTCACCCTGGGGCTGAATGACTCACCCTCAGTTAGGCTCCGGCTCTCCAGTGTGTTAGAGCACAAAAACCACATCCCAGCACAGCTGCTCCTGTGAGGCTGCCCTGCCACATTGTAGCGTCACTGTAAGGGTCACATCCAACATAGGCTTCACCAACCGTAGCACGATGCCTAATGCAGATGACTGCGCTCAAGATGCAACATCAATGGATGAGGGACACACCAGAGGAAGGAACAGAGTAGGCAGGGAGTTCATGTGAAATGTGCTCAACAAGCATGGAGGTGAACAAGGGCCAGAAGTGACATGAGATTTCTTTCCTCTGCTCTTGATACAGGTTTGGCAACCATTATTTGAAACTTGAAACTTCTTCAGCCCCAAATACTTTAGGGGCTCCTCTCTGAACGAAAAAAAACAACTGGCAGCCTAGGTAGAAACTATACTCTGGATTTAGTCGGCAGTGCCCAGAGCAGTCCCTTCAAAGACTGTAAGAAGCTGGGCTGAAGCTGATCTGACCAGTAAACTGAGGAGTCACTACCTTCAGTCTGAGAACAAAGATCAAAAGAGAAGCTGGGCTAGGACTTCCCTGGTGGTCCAGTGGTTAAGAATCCATCTAGCAATGCAGGGCATATGGGTTTGATCCCTGGTCAGGGAACTGAGATTCCACATGCTGTGGGCATGTGGCAATGAAAGATTCTGAATGCAGCAACTAAGACCCAGATGCAGCCAAATAAATAAATAAAAATATGAAAGAGAGAAACTGGGTCACCCTTTAGCTCTACAGTCCTGAAGTCACTGGTGTGACTATAGAAAGAGGTGGGATTATCACAGATCTGGAAGCCCACATTTGATATGAGGCTGCCCATCCCTGGGGGGGCAGAGAAGGCAATGGTACCCCATTCCAGTACTCTTGCCTGGAAAATCCCATGGACAGGGGAGCCTGGTGGGCTGCAGTCCATTGGGTCACTAAGAGTTGGACACGACTGAGCAACTTCACTTTCACCTTTCACTTTCATGCATTGGAGAAGGAAATGGCAACCCACTCCAGTGTTCTTGCCTGGAGAATCCCAGGGACGGGGGAGCCTGGTGGGCTGCCATCTATGGTGTCGCACAGAGTTGGACACAACTGAAGCGACTTAGCAGCAGCAGCAGCAGCATGCCTGGGGGGTGGGGAATGGCCTGGGGTTTATGGTTAGGTCTTTCCTGATGGGTTGATGCCCTGGCCATATAGGAGGTGACATGCTTTGACACCCCTTCAGCAGGAACAATCATCCCAAGGATTTTCTGATCCAGAGAAGAGACTTCTACAGTATGGAGGAAAGAGATTGAGACCCTGGAGGGAAGATACTCCTGATCTTCCTGGAGGGAAGATCAGCAAGGGGAGTTTTCAATAGGAAGCAGGGATTCCCGGATGGGAAACAGTCAGTAGTAAAACCAAGGCAGTCCTGGGCAAACTGAGATGATTGGCAGGTACCTAAGAGATCATTGCCTTGTAGTTGTTTTTCAGTCACCAAGTTCACACAGAGGCTAATAAGCAGGGTTGGGACTGGAGCCCAGGTCACCAACTGGCCCTGCAGGCCTCTCCCTCAGTGCTGTTTGCTCTCAGCATCCTCTGGACCCTCACGTTTTCACTTCCATGACTGCAGCTCCTTCCTTGGTACTACCCCAAACAGAGTATCTTTTGACAGCTGATACCTGCTAACTGTTAGACAGGAGGGATGTTGATGTGCCCTGGGAGCTCTTCGGCTTCTTCTCTGGCAACCTCTATCCTCGTCTAATGAAGGAAATGTTCTTACCCAAGCCTGGACCAGTGGCTCTGCTTCTCTCTTCACCCCTGGACCCCAAATTAGACACAAAGCCTCAAAAGAAATAAAACCCTTTTCCTGTGCCACCCTTAGCACAGCCAGGGGAGAGGGTAGGGTGTAAATAAATGCACATCTGGGGAAATTCAGCAACCAATGGTGCGGGCATCTCCAACCACCTGCAAACGGCACCTTCAGTTTTCATCCCTTCTCATTCCTTGGAGGGCTGAACGGTTAAGTTAGAAAGCAATTCCCCTGCCCAACCCTCTCAGAATCAGTGGTCCAAGAATGTGAGGCCCTGGGGGACGCAGTCCCCAGACGTGTGGCAGCACATGCTTCCCAAGGGACGTAAGATCCAGTGATGGGTAGACAGCTGTACTTCCACAGGCTTTCAAAACAAGCATATAGAAAATGAGGCCCAGATTGTCTGTTCACAAATGTGCTTTCTTCTTCCCTCTTCCCATGCCTGAGTCTGTTCAGGAATGTCACATTCCAGGCTTTCTGGGCTGACCACGAGTCACAGTGGCAACCATCGTAACGCCACATAGTCCAGAAGGTAGTGCTTCTGAATGAGTCAGGCAGGAGCGCCCGGTGTCAAGCTGCCTCATACTGCGTCATCGTGGGACTCCAAGGCTTGGATCACTGGGTGGTGTGTTTCAAGATTCTTGAAGATAAAACGCAATTTGCTGTCCAGTTCAGTGAGTAACCAAAACAGAGAAGTAGAACCACAATAAGAATGAGTCCATTTCCATCACTTTCTCATTTGTAAAGTCCTTTCATAGCCACTCTCTCAATGGATTCTTACAATATCTTTGTGAGGAAAGCATGGCTGGTGAAGTTCAGAGGGTGGAAATGCCTCAGATCAGATGACTGGGAAGGGCCAGGCAGGTCTAGAAGCTGAGTTATTGGAGGTAAACATGCTTCAGAGCTTTTCCCACTGCACCATCCAATGTCTGTCTACTCCATCCCCTTTTATAAGTGGATCTGCTCTTTAATCCATTATGTGGATTGGCAAAGTCACAGAGGCTTTTCTGAAGCATTGAGGTGGAAGTTTTGCAGTAAAGCAAATGAGGATTTAAACAAGGATTAAATAAAAGAAGGTTTGGGAAACAGCAGAGTGTCCTGGCTGAGAGCCATCACTCTGGAGCTTCTGGACCTGGATTCAAGCCCCAGGTTTGCCACTTACTAGCTGTGTGACCTTGGATATGTCACATCACCTCTCTGAGTTTCATATTCCTGAAGTGTGGATAAAATCAGTACCTGATACATAGGGCTGTGAGGATTAAATGTGAGAATGTATGCAAAATAGCTTAGCAAAAAATGGGCACTTGATAAATATTTGCTGAATAATGAACTGAAATGACTGGCAAGGCTGGGATATGCAAAAAAAAGAGCTGGCTGACTCTGCAGCCAGGGCTTTTAACTTTTTATGAAATGCTGATGCCCAAACTTGCCAAACACCTACCACCAGACAGTGAGGGTAGGAGGCACTCTTGAAAGAGTTGGGTGGTTCTCCTTGAAGCCCCATCCTGGCCTCAAACATCCATACCTCTCACCTGTTTCCTTGGATAAATTACAAAGACCTCCCAAAAGGAGGAGTTTGGGAAGGGAGTATAACTCCATACCAGAGGTATGAACCCACAGCTGATGAGCAAAAATAGTTGGGTAGATCTGGCCTCATTCTACACCCAAGATGGGCTGTTTCTCCCTTAGGGCTTAGAGTTGTGGTGTGCCAGGGCAGGAAGAGACCAGAGAGAGATGCTGTTTGGTGAGAACGTGGAGGCTCACAAAGATGAAGCAGCTTGCTCGAGACTGCACAGCCATGCTGTGGCAAAACCAGGACTGGAGTCCAAGCTTCTTGCCCCAGACTCCCTGCCACCACCTCCCTAAATACACTTTCAAAATCATTAGGGCACAGAATCAGTCCAGCACTAAGCTTTTGAAATCCCCATGGGCCCTCCCACAGTTTCTCCTCAGGACAGAATCACTCAGGGGTAAACAGTATGAAAAAGCCTTCTGAGATGGCAGACGAGGTGTTCCCTCAGACAGGGGCTCTGAAGAAAAACTNGGGCACAGAATCAGTCCAGCACTAAGCTTTTGAAATCCCCATGGGCCCTCCCACAGTTTCTCCTCAGGACAGAATCACTCAGGGGTAAACAGTATTAAAAAGCCTTTTGAGATGGCAGACGAGGTGTTCCCTCAGACAGGGGCTCTGAAGAAAAATTGAGCTGAAATATTGATTCGATCACAGATCACCCGGGCTCCACGTCGTGTGCAATTTTACCTCTTCAGTATTTCAGATGGTGAAGTGTCACGTTCATGAGCCTGATGTGCTCTGATAAGTGCATTCCAAATGTCTCTGCAGCGATGCCAAAGCAGGGACACACCTCGTTCAGCCCTCACTGGAGTCTTGGGGAAACAGGTTGCTCCATTCCCTTGTCAAGTTTATTAGGAGGTGCCCCACCCACCCCACCCATGAATTCCAAACAGCTTCGTTCTCACTGTCCTTCACAACTAGGTCACTGCCCTGGCAGGGGAAAAGATTCTGGAATCCCAGAACATTAGAGTTCAGGAACACTCAGAGGAAACTCCTTACCTCTCAGCTGAGGGAACTGAGGTTCAGAGAAAAGGGTCATACTTTGGGCTCACGGTGAGTGTTTTGGTTGTTTGGCCTACAATTTTCCTTCCTGCATGGTAGCCTGAGCAGTTCAGATAGCAGAGTATCTTACCAAGAAGCCAGGGTTCCAGGGAAGCAAGGAGCAAGAAGAAGCACCCAGCGCTAGGAGCTTCTAGGAGCACTTGGCAGTCCAGGAGGCCTGATTCTTACTGCACAGGTATTCTAGAGTAAGCAGCCAGGAATTTGCATAACGTGAAGTCATGCCTCCTTCAGACCAAAGAAAAGGAAGTTTTCCCCTTTCCATGTCTCCTTTCATCCCTAAAGCTGGATTTCCTAAACAAGTATCACTTGGAAAAGGGACCCCCTTCATTTGTAGTAAGAGATGTGTACTTTACATGCAAGGAAAGATAATCCCTAGTTTCAAAGCTAAGGCACATTCCTAAGAAATATTTCCTCCTTTTGAGGTAATTCAATTAAAACAGTAGGCATGGTTCTCTGGGAATATATAGTTCTAGAACTGAATAATCGATTAGATCTAGAAAGCTTTCTTGTCCAGAGTCATTCGTTTTGTTGGGATTTGAGGTTAGGGCCGGGGATTTTCTTTCAGGTTTGTTCGGTTTTGGTTGCCGGAGGTGGGGTCATTCTCAAATATAGTACTTGGAAAGACCCAGTTAAGCAAAGTAACAACAGTCCCTCTGAAAAACAAATACTGAGTCACGGGTAAGAACTATGCACAGAATCAGAAAACAAATGTTGATTCCTAAAGTCATCTTTGAGACCTTCTGAAAACTTTTTGCCTAAGAGAACAAAGACAGCATAGGTACCTCTATGAATCAGACCTTTAAAACTATCTGTTCCTTCATGTATCACTGTATAATATCTTCAGACTTTGATGAGAAAATACTTTAAAACATATCCATGAAATTTGAAAAGAAAAAGGTGTGTTTTCCAGAGAATCAAGTAATGTTCTCAACAGCAAAAAGCAGGAAAACTTTATCCTCCTCAGGGCTGCTATCCCAGACAAGGCTTATCGTCTCTCTGTAGACTGTGGATCCTCCCTGATAATTGAAAGACCAATCAGAGAGGAGTCTGGTAAACAGAAGGCACTCAATAAGTGTTTGTTTTATAAGTAAGAGCCAGAAAGAGAATTTTTATAGATTTGAAGTTTTTAAAAAAATTTACTTTGGAGAGTGGTAAGAGAAATGAATGCTTGATCTATTTCACTTTGAGCAAAGACTGACAGGAGTTAATACTGGTCCTTATAACAATGTCACAACTAACACTTATTGAGTGCCTTCTCTATGCCAGGCACTAACACAGACTGTTTCCTATCAACTTCTTCATCTAGCTCTAAATAACTGTCATTATATCCTTTTTACTGGTTGGGTAACTCAAGATTATCAAAGTTGAATAACTTGTCTAATATATGACAGAGCTGGGATCAGAACACAGGTCATTTCATTTCAGAGCCTGTGTCTTAAATCATTATGTTCTACCACCTGCCAATCTACAGAGCTTTTTGTAATTTAGTTAATTAGGGCCCTGGTAGTAGGGCATTTTATTTTTATTAATTAGCAGAAAATAAACTTCAAGTTCAGCATGTGCTATTGAGTGCTGAAGTGTGACTCCTGACCTGGTTCAGGAAGTGTTGGAATTCCTCATTCAGCAAACCTAGGCTCATTCATTCAAATCCATATTAGCACCTAAGATAAAACCAGGTTCTGTACTCAAAATGGGAAATGCTGAAAGAAGAGACACAGGGTCTGCCTTTGGGGAGTTCCCAGTCTAGTGAAGGGAAGCAAACCTGTGAATAGGTTGCCACCATTCAATCTGGTAAGTGCTGTAGTCAGTGCATGTGTGAGGTCCTATGAATAGCAGAGCAAATGTAGTGCTTTATGTGAATTCATGATACACAGCAGGAGAAGCCTGAGACTGAATCCTGGCTCCTCCATGTAAATAGCTGAATGACCTGGACAAGTTCCATAACTTTCTAAGCTTCAGTTTTTAATCACCTTTAAATGCTGACAGCAGTATAATCCATGCCTCATCCCACTGTTACATGATGAAATGATACAAGGTCTGCTCCAGCACACGACCTAACACATAGTAAATACTAAATAAATGGAAGCCATTAGGGAGGACTAGTCTAGGGGGTCAGGTATGATTATACACAAGCCTGGGGTAAGAAGAGTTAGTTGAAAGTGGTCATTTCAGAAGAGACTTTGGAAAGAAGCGAAAAGGGGTAAACATGCATTGTGTGCTCAGGGGAAAGAGTGGTTTACTAGGACAAAAAGGAGAGCAATTAGCAGTGTCCAGTACTCTGGGAACAAGTGTGCAAAGACACAGGTACAAGGAATTTTTTGTAATGGGATTATGGATGAGTGAACACACAAATATACACAAATATATAAGTAAACAAACAAATAAATTGAAACAACCTCAACAGCCATCAAAGAAGACTGGTAAATAGACAAATGAATGAACGAAAAAATTAAAAAATGGTATTTACTAGGACAAAAAGGAGAGCAATTAGCAGTGTCCAGTACTCTGGGAACAAGTGTGCAAAGACACAGGTACAAGGAATTTTTTGTAATGGGATTATGGATGAGTGAACACACAAATATACACAAATATATAAGTAAACAAACAAATAAATTGAAACAACCTCAACAGCCATCAAAGAAGACTGGTAAATAGACAAATGAATGAACGAAAAAATTAAAAAATGGTATTTCTAAACCTCAGTATTTATCACAAGAAGTGTGATAACTGGCTAAATGAAGTGTGATATAGTTATGAAATAGAACACTGTTTGGACAGTTTAAAATTATATATGTCTATATATACTGCCTCTTGAGAAACCTATATGCAGGTCAGGAAGCAACAGTTAGAACTGGACATGGAACAACAGACTGGTTCCAAATAGGAAAAGGAGTACATCAAGGCTGTATATTGTCACCCTGCTTATTTAACTTCTATGCAGAGTACATCATGAGAAACGCTGGCTGGACGAAGCACAAGCTGGAATCAAGACTGCCAGGAGAAATATCAATAACCTCCAATCCCAAAGAAAGGCAATGCCAAAGAATGCTCAAACTACTGCACAATTGCAATCATCTCACACGCTAGTCAAGTAATGCTCAAAATTCTCCAAGCCAGGCTTCAGCAATACGTGAACCGTGAACTTCCTGATGTTCAAGCTGGTTTTAGAAAAGGCAGAGGAACCAGAGATCAAATTGCCAACATCCGCTGGATCATGGAAAAAGCAAGAGAGTTCCAGAAAAACATCTATTTCTGCTTTATTGACTATGCCAAAGCCTTTGAC
>SJYX01010168.1:64582-80021 GCA_006410675.1 Oreotragus oreotragus | reverse complement strand
TTTTTTTTTTTTTTTAAAGGATTCATTCAGATGTCATTTGTTACCCATCAAAAAGCAGATTCAGTGGCAGAGTAGTGGTGCAGAGATTAACAAAGGAGTGCAGTAAAAAGTGGAATCAGCAGGGGCAGCTCTTCTTTGCCCACATGTCAGACAGAGGACAAGGAGCCAGAGAACAGCATAAAGCAGGGGTGCTGCAGAAGTCATGAAGGAAAGTCCAGGGTGGGACCAGGGAAGAATAAGACGAAACAAATGACAGGAATACATTTAGTGAGGAAGGAAGGATGGAGGAAGGGAGGGAGGGAGGGAGGGAGATGGTGGTTGACAATCTTAAGAGTTCCAATTTTTACCTCCCATCAGAGTCCGAATAGTCATTCCACCCACCCTCCACCAAAGGACTAATCCATCCACCTCACCACTCTGACACTGGAGTCCAATCTCCGAACTCCTCTAACGACAAGTCACCGAGTCAACATAGTTTGAGAAAAACTGAGGTACCTGACGTCGTGCGGTCCGAAGGGACAGAAATTGGTAGAAGAGGAGTCCAGTATTCTTGCCTGGAGAATCCCAGGGATGGGGGAGCCTGGTGGGCTGCCGTCTATGGGGTCACACAGAGTCGGACACGACTGAAGTGACTTAGCAGCAGCAGGAGTTTGTTCAAACTCATGTCCATTGAGTTGGTGATGCCAATAAACCATCTCGTCCTCTGTCATCCCCTTCTCCTCCTGCCTTCTATCTTTCCCAGCATCAGAGTCTTTCCCAATGAGTCAGCTCTTGAGATTAGTGGACCTGATTTCTGACTACTCAGAGGGGATGGGATGGAGCGCCTCCTTATTACTCCCAGCTAAGGCCTTCCCATTCCTGACTCCCCATGCCAGATTTCCAGGCTTCCTTGTGCCAGCCCACCCTTGGCTTTCTCCAGACACAATTCTTTGTTTGCTGTAGTGCCCCTGGGGATATAATGAGGAAGGGCAGAGGGTGGGTGGCCTGTGACTACAACTACTAACAATGCTGCTTCCAGGTATTTTGTCCCCAGTGGAATAAAACTTTTTGTTGTTGTTAAGGAAAGGAGACTGGGACAAGCTCTCTAGAGTATACTAGAAGTGCCTGAAGGTACTCAGAGCCAGAGTCTTTCCTCACACCCTAGGTCACCTGGGGATTAGCAGATGTGTGTCCTGATTTTTCTACTTCAAACTATAACCAGCAACTCATTAGCATTGATGATTTCACTATTGCTGAAGTCACCCTTGGTACTTGGAAATATGGAAGGAGAGAAGACAGAGGGAAAATAGTAGGAGAAAAAAAAAATGGGAACAGGGAAGAATGTGAGTCTCCAGGTCTCAGAAGGAAGTAAAAAGGGGTTGGTGATAAATGGGTGCCCTGCAACCGAACCGAGAGGGTTTGGGGTCTTGGGTGAAGAATTTTAGATGTCTTCTTTGGGCTGTTTCATGTGGGAGCCCATCTTCCCCCTCTCAAACTAGGAGGCTGTTCCAGAGACTGAATGAGATGCACACAGTTCCTGCTCCTCTCCAGCCCAAATGTCTAAGGTAGACTGGGTTCAGGACAGGCACACACCCCTGCTTGGGGGAGTGGGACAGGAAGATCCTGCCAGCCTGGGCTGAGTCAGGGTCTGTGCCAGGTGAGGTTTAGTCCAGAGGAGATCAGCTAACAGTCATCTAGCACTCAGTGACAGAGTTCCTCCACCTTCCCTGCTGTGCTGAGGATCAGAAGGCTCTGGGCCAACTGCAGCAGAGGTATGGTATCTAAGAATACCTTAAGAGCTGAGAGGAACCTTAAAGATTATCCAGACAGAAGTGATCACTGCCTCCTCTTGGTCTCTACGCACTTCTTGCAGGTAGCATGCTGTTTTTTAAATTTATTGTCATCCATCTATCCAAAAAACCCTATTGTATTCACTGTGGCATTGCCAAAGCACGGCATCTACCCTGATGTAGATTCAGCAAACATTTGTGTGTGCTTGTTGCCTTTATTGGTGAGAAAAAAAATGAGTCCAGAAAAACTGGAAAGACATTCCAAGCTATTAACTTGAGCAGGCTAATGACATGCCGGCCAAAGGATTAGCTCCAGCCTGTAGCATTCAGGCCAAAACATGAAGGCTTTCTACAGGGTACAACAAGATGGAGAGAAAGCAGTTCCAACACACAGTGTGTCCTGATCAGGGGCAGCCTGGCAGCCACATCATAGAAGCAGCCTTGTAAGCAAAAGTGATTTACAGGAATATCTGACTAAGGAGGCCAGATCCTCCAAAGACACTCTAACCCTAAGGTAGAGTATACAAGTTACCATCTTTCGTTTTTGCATTGAGAAGTGACCCCATCTCCCTCCAAGGAGAGTAAGCAGTCCTTCAAACCTCCTCAGATGTGTTTAAAAAGTACCTTAAGTAAAGTTAGGTGTCCAGGTGGGTTGCTGAGTTGTGTGTCAGGGACTCTGTGTGCTCAATCATGTCAGACTCTTTGCGACCCCATGGACTATAGTCCACCAGGCTCTTCTGTCTGTGGGATTTCCCAGGTAAGAATATTGGAGTGCTTAGCCATTCCCTTCTCCAGGGATCAAAACTTCTTGACCCAGAGATCTAACCCCGGTCCCCTGTGCCTCCTGCATTGCAGGAGGATTCTTTACCCACTGAGCCATTACGAGGCCTCAGACTTTGAATTAAGCCTTCATATGACAGCCTTCAGAATACTCTCAAACAAAAGAAAGAAGGTGAAATCCTTTGAAACAGTATCTGCCAAAGTGTTTCCTCAAAACACTAGTCCCCACAGATGTTTTTGAAAGAAAAACATGGTTCTATGACCAAAAAGATGGATAAATGCTGTATTCTACTCCTGCTCTGGGGGAGTCATCACATACATTAGCACCTCAAAGTCACTGAGAAATCCTGTAGTGAGGAATCAGGCTGAATTTTGTTCAACCCAATATTACACAAAATTATGGGACCAGGGGACACTTTGTTCCATATTAGACTTAGGACAATAGTTTTCAGATGTTTTGTTCATAGTACACTTTCAAATTCTGGAATCTGGGGCAGCACACTTGAAATCAGTAATGCAGGCAATGGGCAAGGGCAGGTCCAATGTTTAAGGTCTCTCCATGGGACCATCAGAACTGCATGGTTCATTCAGTGCCCCTCAGTCCTGAGTTGAAGGCTGATGAACTTTGCTTTGCCCTGATCATGCTTTCTCATGAACTCCAAAACCAAGCTGCCACCTATTCCAGTAAAGTCTTCGAAAGTCTTCCCTTGGAGTGCCTCAGTTTTATACAACACCTCTTTACAGCCAGTTGACCTGGCTCTGCAGCACGTCACTCCATCTACTTAGCTCAGCAGGCACCCTTGCAACAGTGTGATGTGCAGCTGAAGCAAAAATAAATTTTACACACATTGAAAAAAGTTTGGCAACACATCCATTAATAATTTAAACCACCAGCCCTGGAACTGGTATTCCAAGAAGAAACTAGAAGGGCTGTTGCAAACAGGCATTCATGCAAGGTTATCTCGAGGATAACCCTTGCTCCTCAAGAGGCATGGGCGGTTGGAAGGGGAATGCCGGGCTGCTGAATCCCTGGGAGCTGGGGTCCAAGGTCCTCCCAAACACGGAGACAGAAAGCAGTATATAAATTCCATTTTCCTGTTTCCAGTTCTGTAAACTATAAATTTCCTTGGAAGCATTTCAGTTTCTATTTAGTTAGCTACATGCATGTGATGTGTTATTTTCTTAAAGCAACCAACCAGGAAAATATGGTAACCCTTAATTAATTCTCGTTAGGGGATGGGGTATGTGAGAGAACGTCCGACAAGAGCGAAGCCCCCTGCACCCTCCTCCTGCCTCTGTCTTAGATGAACAAATAGCTGTACTCCTCTGAGGCTCAATTTCCTTAGCAGTAAAAAGGTGGGTTGAATTTGGTAACTTCTAGAACCCTTTCAAAGCTGATATTATTCTGATTTCTGGAATGCACAGGAAATAGTTCTAAAAACAATACATAAATAATAAATGAAGTATATGGATGACATTATTATTGAATGATTATTTATTTACCATTAACATTTATTGAAAACAATGTACCAGCATTGTTCCAAGTTCTTTGTATGTTATTATATATTTAGACTTACAACATTCCTATGAGCTTTATGTCATTATTACCTTGTTTTACAGATATAAAGATATTAATCTCTTACAGAGATTAAAAAGCTTGGCCAGGACAACACTGATAGTAAGTAATAGAGATAAGATTTGAATTCAACATCTTGACTCTAGAGTGACTATGATGTTGATTTTTCCAAAATATCAAGCTTAAAAATGTAGTAACAGATGCTGATGTATCTTTCTATATGAAATGTGTATAAAATATAAATCTAGGAAAGAAAACTCAAATACCTAAAGGGGAAAGATTTCTGAAAGGGGCCGATATGATAACAAAGCTAAAATTTCCAGCCAAAATACAGACTGAAATCTATTTCACATATGCCCCAGTGGCCTGACACGTTGGACCTGGGTTGACAAGTTGCCATGGCAAAGTTCCGAAGCTAGGTTCAGGAAGGAGTGAGGTAAACTGCGGGGTGAGCCCCAGAGGGAGGAAGCTGGCAGGCATCCAAGGGAAGGTAGTGTGAGTTAGACAATGGAAACAGAATCTTTCCATCGAGAAGAGCTACTAGGAAGCTTAGAGGTCACCCTATCAAAGCTCCCACCCGAATCAGGCATTCCCTTTACAACAACCTGGTGGGTATTTATGCTGAGCATTCCTAGAGATGGAGCTTGCTCTGCTTACAAGAGAGCCTTTTCCAATTGCTAGACACCCAAAGATATTAGAAAGATCCATTTCTTCTAATGAGATAAAATATGTCTTATGGTGATTTCCGCCATGGGCCCTGGTTCTGCCTCTGAGGGACTCCAAAATAACGTGTGACCCACCTCCCTTTCCTATGATAGCCTTCAGAAATTAGAAGGTTCACTGAATCTTTCACCATCAAGCTAAAGAGACTGGTCCCTGCAGATATTCCTCATGGGGCAATTCTAGTGCCATGACCATCCCAGTGGCCATCCTGTGAGCACTATCAGACTGACTGAGGCCACAGCTTACTTACCTTGGAGTCCTTTGCAATACCTAGCTCAGGGCCTGCCACATGGTAGTAGACACAATGTGATTTTTAATTTGAACAAAACGGAACAAGGAAACTGCAAAGGGAAAATATGGTAAAAAGTGAGAGCCTACGTCCTTGACAGCGTCATTCAGACAGCAGCTAGATCCATTTCTAGATCTGGGGCCATTTTCCAGATCCTGCCTAGGGGGTTCATTTTCTTCATGTGCTGCCACTGGGCTTTGGGAACACTGATCCCTGCCTGACACTTAAAAGGGGCATTTTAGGGATCAGCATTATGATCCTGGTGCCTAGCCCAGGGCCTGGCACACAGTAACTACCAGATAAACACCGAACAAATGACTAGCAATGGCAGGTTATTATGCACCTACCATGTGCTGAGTTCTTATGTATATTATACATATTACCTGATTCAAACTTGCAACTCCATTTTAAAATAGTAATATACCCATTTGGCTGATGAGGAAACTGAGAATCCAAGAGGTTAAGAAATGTACCCAAAGTGACTCACCCAGCAAGTGGAAAAGCCACAATTCAAACCCAGACCTGCTGATTTCTAAAGCCTATTGCTTTTAACCACCTCATACCCTCCTAAGACAAAAAAATGAAAGAAAGATGGAGAAACAGAACAACGGAGAGACAGGAAAAGGAAAGAGCATTGAAATTAGCTTTTGAACTATAAAACTCTCTGTAAGAGGAAGCTTTGAGACCTGTGTAAGAGAGAGTTGCTTTCTAGATCCATCATGTCCAGGTTTTTCTAAACTGAAAATCAGAGGTGGAAAATTCTAGATTCTGATGGCACTGCTTGGCATGCAGAGGCTGCTGTGGGGCTGTTTCCATAGCTCTGGAGCTCCCTGCACTCACAGACCCTTGAAGACATGCATCTCCTTCTCTAGCTGCAAGTTGGCAGGAATGGCTTGGGTCCCATCCAAGTCAAGAGGGTGAGGCCAGGCCTGCCATCAAGGTCCACTAGCTTGAACCCTGGCCCCTTGGCATCACCTCCTTCACCCCAGGCATTTCCTCCAGGCCCTGCCAGCTTCTATTGTGTCCCTGAAACACCAGAGAAGACACCATTATCTGGCTTTTGCCCCAACCTAGGCCACAAAGGTTTTACAAGGCATGTGTCCTGTGCCAAGATTTGTGCTTAACACCTGCCCTAAAAAAGAAAAAAACAAAAACAAAAACACACACACACACACACAAATGAAATCCACTCTCCTAGCAGAGCATAGGCTGATGGGGAATTCTGAGGTATGAGAGCCACTGTGCACAGGGGAAAGAGCCAGTCTCTGTATCAGTGCTCCCCAGCCCATTGCTCTCTATGCAGCCTGACCGAAAAATCAAGCCAAACCTCATCACTTTCCTGCTCCCTTGCTTGAAACTCCTGTGGCTCTCCACTGTGTTTAGAGTACAAATTAAATTTCCATAAGACCTGCTAGATTCCCCTGCCCCTGTTCCTAACCTTGCCTTGTGGCCCCTGGCTTAGGCACTAGCCAGTTTTCAGAGCCTCAGAGTCATGCTTCCACCTGCCTAGGGTTCGTGCTGTTCCCTCTTCCCAGAATGAATTATCTCCTACTGATCCATGGTCCATGGTCATGGACCAACTCTTCCTCCTCCTTCTAAACCTCATGACCTCAAGGCAACCATCACTCAACCCTAGGTCAGGTTAGGCCCTCTTGTTATAAGTCGTCAGAGTACCTGTACTCCTTTCCTGCAACACTTTTAATTATCTTGTGTGTGTGTGTTTTCATAGTATAATTAGCTAAAAAGATTGTATGAGTTCCAGGGGTACAACATTATGATTCAACATCTTTATTCATTATAAAATGATCACCATAACCAGTCTAGTTACCATCTGTCACCATAGAAAGTCATTACAATACTATCGGTTGTATTCCCTATATTGCATCCCTGTGACTTTGTTTTGTAACTAGAAGTTTGCACTTTCACCCCCTCACACTCTGTTGCACCCATCCCCCTGTTTCCTCTACTCTGGCAACCTCCGTTTGTTCTCTTATCTAGAAGTCTGTTTCTGTTTTTTTGTTTGTTCATTTGCTTTTTCTTTTAATTTCACATATAAAGGAAATCATATGGTATTTGTCTTTCTGTGGCTTATTTCTACTTAGCATAATACTCTCTAGGTCCTTTCATTTTATCATAATAGCAGGATTTCCTTCTTCTTTATGATTGAGTAATATTCCACTAGCTATATGTTCCACATCTTCTTTATCCATTCATCTATTGATGGACACTTAGGTTGCTTCCATATCTTGCCTATTGTAGATAATGTTGCAATGAACACTGAGTGCACATATCTTTTCTAGTTTCTAGGTATTCAGATAATACCCAGAAATAAAATTTCTAAGTCACATGGTAGTTATATTTTAAATTTTTTGAGGAAACTCCATACTGTTTTCCACAGTGGTTGTAGCAATTTACATTCCTACCAACAATGCACAAAGATTCCCTTTTCTCCATACCCTCTCCAACATTTATTTCTTGTCTTTTTGATAACAGCCATTCTGACAAGTATGAAGTGATATATGAAAGTAGTTTTTAATGACCTGTTTAGTCGATATCCCCTATAAAGTCTGAGCTCCATGAAGCAGTAGACTGTATCTGTTGGGCTCACGTTTCTGCCCCCAGAGCAACAGTAATCATGGAAGAAACATCTGAAGGTATTCAGATGTTCTAGCCCAGCTTTTGTCTGTAGCTGGCTGTATGCTTCAGGAAACTCCCTCCCCATCTCTAGGCCTCAGTTTCACCAACAATAAAGTGAGACAAATGGGCTAGATAACCTCTGAGGCTTCTCACCATCCTTATGTTCTAGATTCAACAATTTGAGAACATCAGCCCAAAGCAAATAATTTTAGAACAATATCACTAGTGAAGGAAGACCCTGGGAATGTAATTCCCTCCTGTGGTATGGGCTCTGTTTACAACACAAACCCAAGAAATCATCATAAATCATTCCAAGTGGAGCTTTCTGAGCTGAAGCAACAAGACAAAAATACCTCTGGGCACAGCTCTTCTGGGCCCCCACCCAGCTAAAGGGAAGCAGGGCCAGCCAGCGCTGTACCCTCTGAAGAGTCACTTACCGGGTTTTTTCCACACTGGGCCCCTCAGCAGAGCTTCTCTCCTGACCTTAAGACTTCTCACTCCTTCTAGGACCTTCATCATTCTAGTTCCTGGCAAAGAGGAAGTGACCTGAAAAGACAAGGGATTGAGTTCTTGGTCAACCACTTCTGAGATGTGTGTAACTCTCCATAAATTTTTCCTTCATTCTGACCTGATCTGTCAAATGGGAGTTGACATAAGGTTCTAACAACCTTTAAAACACACAGAGGGGAAATGCTTTGAAAATCTTCAAAGGCTATAAAAATTCAGGGATCACTTTTGACCATTTTTTTCTGACTTGCTCATTGACTAAAAGGCAGCCACCAAGAATCTCAATATTTTATCTCTAACTGGGGAATGGAAGGCTTGGTCCCCAGGTCAAAGAATCCCAGGCACCCAAGTAGCAGGTGGTTGAATCACCCTGGACTGGCTTAGCTTGCTGTAAAGGAAGATCTAATTCAAGCTTCTCGTGGTGTCCCTGAGTCGAGGTCACGGGCCCTTGCTCTGGGGCAGACCCAGCCCCAAGAGCTGCCAGTGGGTACAGAAATGCCTGAGTCCCAGTGATTCTGAGGACTCTGAAGTCACAGTGTAGCTGAAGGATTTAGAGCATGCACTTCGATGCCAGACAGACGCTGGTTTCCTCTCTGCCACTTACCAGCTCTATAAGTTTCTGTTTCCTCTTCGATGAGAAGAGCTGATCGACCTCAATATTAAAAATGATGCTGTATATAAAGCACTGAGCTTGTGAAGAGGTCACATGTTAGCCACTCAAAAAATAGCATTTTTGCTATTGTTATTGCTGTTGCCATTTTTATTCCAGGGTCAAAAGCCTGCCGACTTTGGTATACACAGTACCCCATCCACCCACAGACACCTACACACACACACACACACACACACACACACACACACACAGACACAGGTCTTCTCCAAATGTCCTGAGTACTCTTTCTACTTCCTGCCTTGTCTAGCTTTGCCTCATCCTTCCTGTTTTCCTCTAACAACTCTGCAAGACAAATACTTCTAAATTTACCTTGTAACTGACCTTATTTTACTCAGTGTTACTCAGAACATACATCTAGAAAGTTTGGACAAAGAAGCCGTGGTCAATGAGTTATACCAAATTTAAGGGCCATTATGGAAACACTGGGCTGGAAGAAGCACAAGCTGGAATCGAGATTGCCAGGAGAAATATCAATAACCTCAGCTATGCAGATGACACCACCCTTATGGCAGAAAGTGAAGAGGAACTAAAAAGCCTCTTGATGAAAGTGAAAGAGGAGAGTGAAAAAGTTGGCTTCAAGCTCAACATTCAGAAAACGAAGATCATGGCATCTGGTCCCATCACTTCATGCGAAATAGATGGGGAAACAGTGGAAACAGTGTCAGACTTTATTTTGGGGGGCTCCAAAATCACTGCAGATGGTGATTGCAGCCATCAAATTAAAAGACACTTATTCCTTGGAAGGAAAGTTATGACCAACCTAGATAGCATATTCAAAAGCGGAGACATTACTTTGCTGACAAAGGTCCGTCTAGTCAAGGCTATGGTTTTTCCAGTAGTCACGTATGGATGTGAGAGTTGGACTGTGAAGAAAGCTGAGTGCAGAAGAATTAGTGCTTTTGAACTGTGGTGTTGGAGAAGACTCTTGAGAGTCCCTTGGACTGCAAGGAGATCCAATCAGTCCATCCTAAAGAAGATCAGTTCTGGGGGTTCTTTGGAAGGACTGATGCTAAAGCTGAAACTCCAATACTTTGGCCACCTCATGTGAAGAGTTGACTCATTGGAAAAGACCCTGATTCTGGGAGGGATTGGGGACAGGAGGAGAAGGGGATGACAGAGGATGAGATGGCTGGATGGCATCACCAACTCGATGGAGATGAGTTTGAGTAAACTCCGGGAGTTGGTGATGGACAGGGAGGCCTGGCGTGCTGTGACTCATGGTGTCACAAAGAGTCGCACACAACTGAGCTACTGAATGAACTGAACTGATGGAAACACCCGGGCACCCAAGTAACTTGGCCTAGGAATTAGATTCTGGACTGTTTGGAGTTGAGATTTTTAGACCTGGCTTAGCCACTGATGACAACTGCCAAGTGATTTAACGCCCCTAAAATCTTTGTATCCTATCTGTAAAACTAAAATATCTTTTTTTTTTTCCTAGCTATATAAAACCTTGCTTCTCTAAGAAATATTTTTGCAGAAGCCTGATATGTAAAACATTTAACAGAACAACAGCTCTGGATACAGGAGGGGAGGACAGGCTCTTCCCTGATGACCTTCCTTGCCTTCACATGGTCTTGAATCTTCCCTCATTCCCAGAGCAGCCTAGAAGCACCCACATATATATCCAGAAGGCTTCAGAGAGTCCTGTTGATGTAGCTGTTTGTACCTCAGTTTCCTCATCTGTTGAATGGGAATAATAAATACCCCCACAGCATAGGTTATAGGAATTTAGTAAGTTAATACAAAAAAGTCTTAGCACAGAGCCTGGACTAAAATATCCAGTAACTGTTAAACATCAGTATTATCATTACTGCCACTTGATTGCTAAGGTCTCCATCAACCAGAAGCATTAGGAATCTGTGATCATGCAGATGCACCATAAACATGCACTCACATACCTATGCGTGCATGCTAATTCACTTCAGTTATATCTGACTCTTTGCAACCCCATGGACTGTAGCCTGCCAGGCTGTTCTGTCCGTAGGATTCTCCAGGCAAGAATACTGAAATGAGTTACCATGCCACCACTCAACCTCCAACCTCCACTCTTTTCAAGACACAGGAAAGATATGATGTTATTTCACAAAATGGATAAATTCTTTTTCTATTGAAAGTAGGTTTTATAAAACAATATTTCAATATTTCTTTTGCTCCTTGATTCACTTGACAAACATTTACAAAGCTCCCATTTCATGTGCCAGGATTGGTATTAGGGATATAAATAGAAGAGACAAGTAAAGAAAGAAAGAGCTCACATTAACAATGCTAGTTGGGCTGTGTCCAATAGCTAGTGACCCATGCATTCATTCACCCAACAAATATTTATTGTGCAACTACTATGAGCCAGGCAGCATGCTGAGAACACAGTGACAGTGAAGAAAAATCAGGACTCAGCCCTCTGGGGTTTTCATTTCTAAGGGGTGTAGATAGCAAGGGCCAAGAAATTACATGGAAAGAAAGAGCCATAGGATGTGGGAGGTGGAGTGGAGGGGAGGAAGGCAACCTGAGTGGAGAGAATAAGAGGACTTTGGCTGAGTTGATTCAAGAAAGGAACAAGGGTGTGCCCCCAGATAAGGCGGGGCTAAAGGGAACAGTATGTACAAAATTATTTATCCAAGGAATTTCCAAGAACACTACTGTTTGCTTCTATTAATTTGTTCCTAGAAGGACACATATTACTTTTTGAGGAACTAACTTTTTAAAATGAGCTCTTTTATAAACAATTAGTGAAAGGACATTTGATACAATAAATATGAATTTAATTATAACCTAGCATTAGTCTTCTTTTCATGAGAAATTGGCTAAGTATTGTTTCACAGAACTTTTCATTCTGGGAAGTTAGTTTGAAAAGAAAGTAAATAACTGCATTTAAGAGACACTGAGCATGACTTTCAATACGGTGCCCAAGATTTATATTCAGGAAGCTGGGTTGGAAAGCTCCTTTATGGAGGAAGGAGCTAGAGATTTGGAGAAGACCCAAATTTGAGTCCTCAGTTTTTACTAATTGAAATTCCTCTCTCTGAGCCTACTTCCTCTTTGGTGAAATGTGGAGCCTGACACCTACCATAGAATGAAAATATCACAAGAGATAACAGATGTGAAAGTGACCCATAGATGTTAAAGCATATAAAAGCTAGTTGTATTTATTTTATTTTAACTTCCTTTGTTTTCCTTGCCACAAGCATCATAAGATCAGATTATTTTTGTGACCCTTGATTGCTTTGTGTTAGGAAGGAAGAATCAATATCTAACAATGGCATTGGAATTGTCTTGGGCTCACATGTCACCAAGCACTCTCCAATATGATCTGTCAGTGAAGCCCATTCAAGCAAAGAAACTTCTGAGGCTGATCCTAAAATACTGCACAAATAACAACCTCAGATATGCAGATGACACCACCCTTATGGCAGAAAGAGAAGAGGAATTAAAAAGCCTCTTGATGAAAGTGAAAGAGGAGAGTGAAAAAAGTTGGCTTAAAGCTCAACAATCAGAAAACGAAGATCATGGCATCTGGTCCCATCACTTCATGGGAAATAGATGGGGAAACTGTAGAAATAGTGTCAGACTTTATTTTGGGGGGCTCCAAAATCACTGCAGATGGTGACTGCAGCCATGAAATTAAAAGACACTTACTCCTTGGAAGAAAAGTTATGACCAACTTAGTATATTCAAAAGCAGAGACGTTACTTTGCCGACTAAGGTCCATCTTGTCAAGGCTTTGGTTTTTCCTGTGGCCATGTATGGATGTAAGAGTTGGACTGTGAAGAAGGCTGAGCACCGAAGAATTGATGCTTTTGAACTGTGGTGTTGGAGAAGACTCTTGAGAGTCCCTTGGACTGCAAGGAGATCCAACCAGTCCATTCTGAAGGAGATCAACCCTGGGATTTCTTTGGAAGGAATGATGCTAAAGTTGAAACTCCAGTACTTTGGCCACCTCATGAGAAGAGTTGACTCATTGGAGAAGACTCTGACGCTGGGAGGGATTGGGGGCAGGAGGAGAAGGGGACGACAGAGGATGAGATGGCTGGATGGCATCACTGACTCGATGGACGTGAGTCTGAGTGAACTCCAGGAGATGGTGATGGACAGGGAGGCCTGGCGTGCTGCGATTCATGGGGTCGCAAAGAGTCGGACACGACTGAGCGACTGAACTGAACTGAACTGAGGACAGTTAAAGACAGACGTTCATTAAGATTCTGAGCCAGAGTCCAGCTTCCAGGACTCTGTCATCTGCCCCAACACACACCATACAACCTTGAGTTTATTCATCACCCTCTACAATATCAACTCTTTCCTTCTTTTTTTCCCATCTGAATCCACCAAAAAACAACCTGTGTGTTCTTACACTGGTTAAGGTCTCTGTGATTTTTAGGGTTTTTTTTTGTTGTTGTTTTTTAATCCATAAAAAGGACATGATAAAGGAAAACTATCCCATGAATTGTTTTCAGGATTAAAGGCGATTAGGCATTGTAAGGATTTTATACAATTTGAGACTACTGTCAATACTCAAAGTGTTCGCTATCATTACTATTACCTTTAGTATTTCCTTCCCTCCTTCCAGCCCTCTCTTGCTTCCTTCTTCCCTGTTCTGTCACTAACTTGGCTCCTCCTTTCCCTGCACTCCCCACTTCCTCCTGTCTTCCCCTGTCTGCCTGCCCTTGCCCTGTGTGTCCTTGCCTCCCCTCACCCTCACAGCTTCCCCAGCCATGAGTCATGGGAGTTTGCTCCCACACTGGCTCCCAAAAGGCTGTCACTGGCAGGCTGGCAGGCTACCGAGGAGACACAAGCCTGGGGCAGGAGACAACTGCTGCCAGGCTTGCATTCACCAGATGGAACCAGCCTGGAGCTTGACTCTAGGGACATTCTAGGACGTGAACAAGCATCTGTGGTGCCACCAGCCATTATTTTGGGGGACTGAAAGAGGACCAGAGTCCCTGAATCCTGGGAGAAGAGAAATGTATCACCCATCTGTGCTTAAAGGGGAGAATGATTGATTCTGGTCATTTTAAACCATTTTTTTAATATCTGGGAAATTGTCCACTAAGTCCTCTCTCCATCTGTAAGTGCCAGGGCCCTTAGCTGGGCCCTAAGCCTCTTCCACCCCTTATTCATCTCCCAGTTTGAATTTGGCATCAGACTCTGACACCCGCTGACTTGTCCTCTCTCCTCTGTGGGACTCAGAGCTCCTAGAGCACAATCCTCTGTCCTGTGACACTAAATTGTTTTAGTCTTGTGCATGTGGGAAGGAGTACACTTGTAATCAGACAGACCTAGGATTTAATACTATGTTTGCCAGTTTGTTCTTATGACCCTGTACAAAGTGTTAAATTCTCTATTTGCTCATTTACTCATTCAACAAATATTCACTAAGCACCTACTGTGTCCCAGGCACTGTGGCAGGTGTTGGAGACAGAGGACTGAAAGGGGTTGGCAGTCTTTGCCTCAAGCAGCCCACAGTGAGGGAGACAGATGCAACAGAAATCACAAGCAGTAAAAATAATACACTGGGATGAGTCCCATAAATGAAACAATGAGGAACTAAGCTAAACATAACTGGGTGAGAAGGGTGGTATGCTTAGTCACTCAGTTGTGTCTGACTCTTTGAGACCCCAGGGAATGTAGTCCACCAGGCACTTCTGTCCATGGGTATTCTCCAGGCAAGAATATCCAAGTGGGTTGCTATGCCCTCCTCCAGGGGATCTTTCCAACCCAGGGATCCAATCCAGGTCTCCCGCATTGCTGAGCCATCAGGCCAGCCCTGTTTTAATGAAGTGGACAGAGATAGTCTAGAGCAGCAGTTCTCAACCTCAGTACTATTAACATTTTGGGCCCAATACGTCCTTGTTGGGGTTGGGGTGAGGCTGACCTGAGCACTTTGGGATGCTTAAAAACAGCATTGGTGGACTCTACCCACTAGATGCCAGTGGCCATCTCTCACATTGTGACAACAAAAATGCCCCTTAGACATTGCCAGTGTCCCCTGGGGAGTGGAGGAAAGGGACCAAAATTACTCCCAGTTGAGAACCTCGGCTTAGAGTATGAGTCACACAGACTCGAGTCTTTGAGTCTTTGTTCTACCATCTATTTGCCGCGGTGACTTGGAACAGGTAACTAAGCTCTGTGAGTGTTTCCTTGTGCATGTAACGGAGAGTTGCTGTGAGGAGTAACGTCTCTTAGTGCCATTATGAGGAAGAAATGAGGTTAATAGTTCACAGAAAGCCCTCAGTAGCGTACCAGTTGCTGCTGCCGTCACTAACACTGCGTGTGTGTCTCTCCAACTGGCCTCTGGCCTCTCGGGGACAGGAACTGGCTCACAAGCCTGTCTGTGCCCCCAGCCCACAGGTCAGAAGCCAGGACTCCTGACAAACCTGGTGAACCTCTGAAGCATAAATCTCCCAGTCCCCCCTCCCACCAGATGTGTATAAGAGACAGTTGGAAAAAAGTCTGAGGCTGGGAGGGATTGGGGGCAGGAGGAGAAGGGG
>SJYX01010168.1:0-63314 GCA_006410675.1 Oreotragus oreotragus | reverse complement strand
CAGTTGCTGCTGCCGTCACTAACACTGCGTGTGTGTCTCTCCAACTGGCCTCTGGCCTCTCGGGGACAGGAACTGGCTCACAAGCCTGTCTGTGCCCCCAGCCCACAGGTCAGAAGCCAGGACTCCTGACAAACCTGGTGAACCTCTGAAGCATAAATCTCCCAGTCCCCCCTCCCACCCACCCACACACATAGGACAGAAGAGATAATCAAGGCCAACCCAGTGACTGGCTCTGATTGGACCCCCGGTAGTTCCAGTTCTCGATGATTTGATATCTGGCCAGAATCAGGCTTTTTTAGCGAAGAAAGAGGCGGCTCCTCCCTGCCCTGCTAAGTGTAGTCTGTACACTTTGGAAAGCTCATTCCCTCATGGGGAGTGGCTGATGAAAGATAATATTGCCTCTGGTCTTCCTCTTTTCCCTCAAACAATTGAAGGGGCCTTTCCTTTTCTCGTTTGGCCGGTTTGAAGCCCCTGATATGTTTCTGCATGTCAGATCTTGCCTCTGCACAGGATCTGAGGCTCAACCAGACTGAAAAGCATTTGTTTTCAGACTTCCATGCCAATCTTGGGTGAGTGGGCTGGCATCTTGTGGCCTCTCCAGCTCTTCCTGAGTGTTCTGCAGAACTGGACTTGAGGGGAGGGACAAAGTCAAACTTTCTTCAGCTTCCTCATTCTTCCTGTTTGTTGGGAAATGTGTGATTGCAAGCACTTTGTGCAAACTTCACACCCATCCTCACCTCATCATCCTGAAACTCTTTACAGATCTAATCATCCAGGACTCATTCATCTTCATAGTGTTAATTGCTCAGTTGTGCCCAACCCCATGGACTGTAGCTGCCAGGCTCCTCTGTTCATGGGATTCTCCAGGCAAGAATACTGGAGTGGGTTGCCATGCCCTCCTCCAGGGGACCTTCCCAACCCAGGAATGGAACCCACATCTCCTGCATTGGCAGGAGGATTCTTTACCACTGAACCATCAGGGAAGCCCTCCTCCCTGACATAGATAAAAGCAAATCAAGAAGGGCATTTACAGAGTAAAGTAAGTCAGAAAGAGAAAAGCAAATATTATATATTAATGCATATATGGGAAATCTAGAAAAATAGTACAGATGATCCTATTTGCAAGGCAGGAATGAGACGCAGACATAGAGAATGGACAGGCGGACATGAAGAGGGGAGAAGGGAGTGAGATGAATTGGGATATTGGGACTGACATATATACACTACCGTGTGTAAAACAGATAGCTAGTGGGAAGCTGCTCTGTAACACAGAGAGCTCAGCTCCGTGCTCTGTGGTGACCTACAGGTGTGGGATGGGAGTGGAGGTGGGAGGGAGGTCCAAGAGGGAAGGGATAGATGTACACATATAGCTGATTCACTTTGTTGTACAGCAGAAATCAACACAACATTGTAAAGCAGTTATGCTCCAATAAAAACAAAAGAAAAACAAGTGCATTTACCTTAGCGGTTTCATCCCCTAAGAAATTATTTCAAATATGCTCTGAGGCCTTGCTTGTCCCTGTGCCTGGCAATGCTTGCTCAAGTTCTTCACAGCTTCCAGATCCTGTGTTGAAGCAATTTTGGCAAGAGAAAATAGGGCCTGATTAAAAAAAAAAACAAAAAACAGTGTTTCCCGAAAAACGATAATATACAAGATTCTATTCTGAGCACTGTGGTGGTTACAGTAATAAGTTCGCCCAGTGCTCTGTGATGCCCTGTTATGGCTGCACAAAATGTTTAATGAATGTTCATTGGGTGAGGGTGTGGCTCTCTCAAGGGAGGAGCAGGGATAAGAGGACAGATGTCTGTTGAACATCTGCCATGTACCAGGACCTTTCTGGGCACTCTTGGTCTGAAGGCAAACAAGAGACAATCCTGGAGACAAACCTAGACCTGGAAGAGACAGGTCGGTCCACAGCAAATGTAATGTCATTTGGTAAGTGCTAGGGCTGGAGAAGACTTGTGAGAGTCTCTTGGACAGCAAGGAGATCAAATCAGTCAATCCTAAAGGAAATCAACCCTGAATATTCATTGGAAAGGCTGATGCTGAAGCTGAAGCTCCAATACTTTGGCCACCTGATGCAAAGAGCCGACTCACTAGAAAAGACTCTGATGCTGGGTAAGACTGAGGGCAGCAGGAGGAGGGGGCAACAGAGGATAAGACATTGGATGGCATCATTGATTTAATGGATATGAGTTTCAGCAAACTCCAGGAGGTAGTTAAGGACAGAGAAGCCTGGCATGCTGCAGTTTATGAGGTCACAAAGAGTCAGACATGATCAAGTGATGAACAACAGCAAAGGAGAAGGCTATGAATACTGGAGGAGTGGTGCTCGGCCAAGCCTGGGGGTCAGAGAAACCTTCCTGGAGGAAATGATACCCAAACTGAGTCATGAGAAATGAGAATGATAGATCAGAATAGATATTTTAGATGACAACCAGAGGCATGAGGGCTGGTGGGAAGTAAACCAACTGGGCTTCACTAAAGTGTCAAGAAAAAGGCAGGCAGTAGCAGAGAAGGCAACGGCGACCCACTCCAGTACTCTTGCCTGGAAAATCCCATGGACGAAGGAGCCTGGTAGGCTGCAGTCCATGGGGTCGCTAAGAGTCGGGCATGACTGAGCGACATCACTTTCACTTTTCACTTTCATGCATTGGAGAAGGAAATGGCAACCCGCTCCAGTGTTCTTGCCTGGAGAATCCCAGGGACAGAGGAGCCTAGTGGGCTGCCATCTATGAGGTCGCACAGAGTTGGACAAGACTGAAGCAACTTAGCAGCAGCAGAGAATGAGACAGCAGGCAGAGTCAGGGACTGGAAAATGAAGGGACTTGGTGGCGGACGTGCACACAAGCTGCCCAGAGCCTGCTGCCCAGTCGACAGCTCCTGCAGGGTCTGCCTCAGTTACAGAGAGCCATGGGGCCTGAGCCCCAGCCAGCGACAGAGGGAGGCAGGAGCATTTTGGTCCACTGTGGGGTGACACTGAAGGGTAACGTTCACTCCCAAGTTCCCTACCCAGTTGTCTCAGGTTTTGTCAGGCCTGCTTTGACTTTTTCCTCTGTCCACTGCTACGTCCTCCCCTTTATTTTCACAGGTATCGATCCTGTATCAACATCTCACACCCCAAACTCCATCCCCATGTCTGCTTCCAGGAAACACAGCCTGCTTTAGCCTACGATGACAAACTAGAGATTGGCCAATATTCCACCACCATAGAATTCAATCATTTTTCCTTTGAAACATAGACAATTCAGGTAGAGGTTTACACAGATTCTAACATTCTTCACTGTATATAGGATACCTAGTTCATAACTTGTGAAGAATTCCCAGAGAATTGGCTGGAACTAGTTATAAATTCCTTCACTCCTTTCTCACTGTTAAGGTGGAAATCTTCCTCATCACCCATGCATGCATGCATGTTAAGTTGATTCAGTCATGTCCAACTCTTTGCATCACAACCATATGGACTATAGTCCACCAGGCCTCTGTCCATGGGATTCCCCAGGTAAGAATACTGGAGTGTCATTCCCCTCTCCAGAGGATCTTCCTGACCCAGGGGTGGAAGCTGCATCTCTTATGTCTCCTGCACTGACAGGCAGGGTCTTTACCACTAGTGCCACCTGGGAAGCCCTCATCACTCATATTTCCATGTCAAAGAACTTCATCTTGAAAACACTTCTGCCATCTTTCTTCCCACAGCCTTCCTTACAGGAGGAAAAGGAGATTTATCTGACTGCTTAGTGTAGAAGAGATTCGAGGTTCTGGGTACACCCTCACTTCTCCTGGGACAGGTTCTAGCAGAAAGGGGACTGCTCTCACTCTGTGCCTGATGCCATGCAGGAAGCTTGGGGCCAGTTCTGTACCTGCTGGAAAGCCTTTGGTGGCCCTGTCCTGCCAGGCACTGGTGAGACACATCAGCACACCCATTTGACTCCACAGCTAAGGAGAACCCCCAACCCAGCTTCAATAAGCAATAATGCTGACATCTCAATCTTCATTTTCCTGACAGTTCTTAGCTCAGGCACGGAAGAGGAATGCTATTTTCCAAGCCATCTAAAATACTCCAACACTCATAATCCAAAGGTTTAAAATGTAGTAGTTTCTCGGCACTCAAAGGATATCAATAAATGCCATGTAAAGTAAATAAATGATCAAATAAATGCATTTTAATCTACCTAAAAATACAATGCCACCAACAGGAATTGTGATGGTATAAGTCAGTGGAGGGCTCCACCTGTACATACCAGGGATGATGGACAGAAGCTTCAATTTAAATTCTGCTTCCAATTGCATAATATTGCCTTAGTGGTGAGCCACAGCATACTTACACAAGGGACAAGCCAATGAAAACTTCAGAGTACTTTGTGTTAGGAATTTGGCCAAATATTCTGAGTGTGAGGACCATAGAACTTTCCTAAAAGGTTAAAGTGTCTTTTCCTCTAATGTATGTGAAAAAACAAGCAACAAATCAGATAAGCCTCTTTTTCAGTCAGTGACTAAAAGGTAAGCAAAGTGGTGGGCTTCCCTGGTGGCTCAGCAATAAAGAATCCGCCTGCAATGTGGGAGACACAGGTTCGATCCCTGGGTTGGGAAGATCCCCTGGAGGATGAAATGGCAACCCACTTCAGTGTTCTTGCCTGGGAAATCCCATGGACAGAGGATGCCTGGCAGGCTACAGTCCATGTGATTGCAAAAGAATCGGAAACAACTTAGCAACTAAACAACAACAAAGCATAGTTAGTGGTAGGGTATCAGCTTAAAGAGCGTAGGATGTGAAGTCCATAGACCTTGTTCCCGAGCCTAGTTACCATCACAGACTCGCTAAAGGGCCACACTCTAGCCATTTTAACTCTCTCAGCTTCAGTTTCTGTGCCTGTAAAATGTCCATGAGAGTACCTGACGCATTTTGCTCACAGGGTCTTATGAGAATCAAGCATGACATTATATTCTAAATCATACTAAAGGATAACATTTATTGGAAGCTGGGTGCTAAAAATAATACTTTGGTCCTCACACCTTTAGTCCCTGCAAAACTGCCTTCTTTGTGCTACTTGACAGACATCAGTTCAAAGTGACCACTTATTTTAAAAGATGAAGAATGAAAAGAAACATGAAGAGTTGAGAGTGAGAGGCAGGGGTTCTGTCACCACCACGACCCCATCTTTCCCATCCCCTACTCCCTGTCCCCCCACCTTCTGCTTTCTCTCTCTCTCTCCCCTTCCCCTGCAGCTGTTCCACATTCTGGCTACATTCCAAAACTTCTTGAAACAGAACCCTGCCAAACAACACACAGTCCTCCTCAGAGCATGGTCCCATACCATGTTTTCAGGAACCATAGGGATCTATGTGAGAAGGAGTCAGCACGTGTGGAGGATGTTGGTGACTAACAAGAGGCCATTATCTGGGGCCAAGGTCTCCAGGCATTTTAGGGAGGAGCGGTGGGTCTTAAAATGAATAACTGGAGGAGAGCTGCAGGCAGGGTGCTGGGCTACTGAGGTTTCTGAGCAGAGAGGGGAAGGGACATCGTTCCAGGCTGGACATTCTGGAAAGCTTGGTTTGGGCACCTGGCCGCTGCAGCAGGCTTGAAGATCTCTGCAAGATGATGCTTGTAGCCTTGTCACTAAATCTGACAGTCCCACAGCAGCACAGGGATCACAGACCTTCCAGGCGGCAAAGTCCATTCTCACACCACATTCTCCATTTTTGCCGTGAGCCTATGTCTTCTATACCGCTCTTTAATTTTTTTTAATGACTTCCTTTTTTCTTCGGGAAATTTATTTTTTAAAGGACATTTTAAAAATCACTCTCTGTGGTAGAACCCTCTGGAACTCACCCTTTTCAATGCTCTTTTTTCCAGACATGCGGGAAAGTTGTTATCCCAGGACCTCCCCTTCTTTCCCTGCCTTGATGTGGGTGGAGCCTCCTGGTGGTTCTGGCCAATGGACTGTGGAGGAATGATTCAAGCATTCAATGAAACAAGTTCAACAGATTGTTCTATTTATTAAAACACAAAACTATTCTATGTACTTTCTACATTTTCATATACTCTCTAGTGAAAAGTGTTAGTCACTCAGTCATGTCCGACTCTTTGCAACCCTAAGGACTGTAGCCCACCAGGCTCCTCTGTCCATGGGACTCTCCAGACAAGAATACTGGAGTGGGTAGCCTATTCCTTTTCCAGGGAATCTTCCCGACCCAAGAATCAAACTGGGGTCTCCTGCATTGCAGGCAGATTCTCACCTGCAACCAGCTGAGCTACCAGGGAGTTGTGCCTAAAGAGTAGCAGTTCAGTAATATCTACCATACCTGCCTCTCTAAGTTGTTTCCCCCAGTCCACTGTGTGTTTGTCAACGCATCAAGTTGGTTTTCTTTAGGACACATTACAATTTGTAGTCACATCAGTGGGGAGTTTTGCTTGTTTTACCTGTTTATTCTTTTTCTCCTCTACTCACGGGTATATAAACTTCACAAGGCAGGGACAGAGTGTTTTGTGTTCACTGCTGTTCCCCCAACACCCAGTAGCATTGTTGGAACAAAGTAGAGTTAGAAGTAGCAATGTAATAATAATCATCATAATACCTACTATTTTATTGAGCACTTACTATACATTGGGCATATATTTATAGTTTTACCTCATTTAAATGTTCTAATAACCATTTTGAGTAGACACTAACATTGCCCTCATTTTACAGGTGAAGAAACTGAGACAGACATAAAAGAGATTAAGAAATTTGACTAAGATCACACAGCTAGTAAGAGTCAGAGCTGAGATTCCGTTCTTTAGTGCACCACAAATATTTTATTGAATGATGAATGCATTAGTTAACACAATAATGGTTTGTGGTCTTCCTGATGTCCTTATATTCCAAGTACAAGTAGTGCAATTTCCCTTAGAATAAATGAGAATGATTAGCCAAATCAGTAGAATGAGTATGTGCAGGGAGGTCGCAGACATTAAGAGGAGCAGACTAGTAAGAGTCAGAGCTGAGATTCCGTTCTTTAGTGCACCACAAATATTTTATTGAATGATGAATGCATTAGTTAACACAATAATGGTTTGTGGTCTTCCTGATGTCCTTATATTCCAAGTACAAGTAGTGCAATTTCCCTTAGAATAAATGAGAATGATTAGCCAAATCAGTAGAATGAGTATGTGCAGGGAGGTCGCAGACATTAAGAGGAGCAGACAGCTGTTTTCCATTAAGAGGCAGTAACTCAAGCTTCATAAGACAGATCTGATGGCTGGGCTGCAGACAAGAAGGGTGTACTGGCAGAGACATGGGAAGCTCACTGGGCTCCAGACCATGTTACCTGGAGGATGCTCCCTGCCAAACCCAGTCACAGCCAGAGATCCGAGAAAGGAGTTTTGGGAGCAGCTGAGAACTGACTGCCCCAAGAACTATGCCCAGGAAGTAAGAGAAACCAGCTTCTGAGTCAGGCCAGGGAGATTTCTGTTCTGACCTGGCCTTTAGAGGCAAGACCTTCCTGGAAGCCACACCTTACTGAGTCCTGTGAGGTGGATCCCAACACCTGCCGATGTCAAGAAGAAAAATAATCATAGTACAAGGCAACAAAATCCATCGTGTTCTTGTCATTTTTCAGGTACTATGTGAGGCAGGGGCTTTAGATAAATTATCTCCTTTAATTCTCATAATAACTCTGGCGGTAACTTCAAACTTCATTTTGTCATTAACTGTTTTTTAAGTCACTGCTTATGTTGAGGAAGTAAGTACTATTTTTAATTCTCTTCTACAGATGAAGAAAAAGAGACTTGAAAAAATTAAGTAACTTGCCCAAGTTAGATATTAGAACTTGAACTCAGGTCTGCCCAGTGCCAAAATCATGTCTCTTAAACTCTACTTTAATGAATTACCTTCTGATTTTTAAAACCACTGTTTATTTCTATCTATGTGTGAGGTACTGTACTGTAATCATTAGAAAAAAATCATTCAAGCAGATAATGTTTCCTGGTTCATAATAAATTGTCAGTAAATATTAGCTTTAACAGAAGAAGAAATATTAGCTTAGACCTAACAGAAGCAGAAGGTATTAAGAAGAGGTGGCAAGAATGCACAGAAGAACTGTACAAAAAAGAGCTTCACGACCCAGATAATCACGATGGTGTAATCATTCACCTAGAGCCAGACATCCTGGAATGTGAAATCAAGTGGGCCTTAGAAACCATCACTACGAACAAAGCTACTGGAGGTGATGGAATTCCAGTTGAGCTATTTCAAATCCTGAAAGCTGATGCTGTGAAAGTGCTGCGCTCAATATGCCAGCAAATTTGGAAAACTCAGATTTCTGAATGTTGAGCTTTAAGCCAATTTTTTCACTCCCCTCTTTCACTTTCATCAAGAGGCTCTTTAATTTTTCTTCACTTTCTGCCATAAGGGTGGTGTCATCTGCATATCTGAATTTATTGATGTTTCTCCCGGCAATCTTGATTCCAGGTTTAGTAAGAGTTAAATTCCCTATTTTTCCTACTCCCTAATCCTGGCTTCCATGACCAACCTGGGTTGGTTCTGTATAACTCACCCTAGACATCCTACCATCAGTAAAACATGCTACTTTTGATACAAAAAGACAGATCTTGAATTGGAGTGCAAGCTGAATAGGAGTATCATGGTCAGAAAATATTCTGGACCATGGATCATTTCTTTTTCGTCTCCTGCCTTCACCATGCCTGATGCAAACCTTGAAACCAGCAAAGCTAAAAGTTCTGCTAAGTTCATATGGTCTTCTCAGCACTCATCAGCTCATCATCAGTCCTAGAGAGAGCTGAAAACTTCGAATAGCTGAGACAGGGAGATTGTCCAGGTAGGAATATGGACCAAGATCCAAAATGTTTTTCCCAGCTTCTCTGTACTTAATGAGCAGTTTCTCAGTGTATAGAAACGTTGAGCTTTGAAGCCCAGTAGGACTGGATTAGAATTTCTACTACGAAGGCACAAGCTATATGGTAGCATACTAACATTTCTTTTTAGTAAACAAAGGAGATAAGATTATATGTTCACTTTTTACTTTTTATGCATCAGTGAACTCTGGAAGGATTCATGGAAACCAACTGCTGTATAGGGGCTGGGAGAAAGAGAACTGAGTAGGTGGGAGATGAGGGAAGCAAAATTCTTCATCTTCATGTTTACGTATTTTAAAATCTTTGAATCTAGGCATTACATTTCCAATTCAAAAGATATTTCATCTCTAAAAGGGATATAAGCATGACTACTGGTTGGGCTGTGGTGATAACCGAGAGAAAGCACCTGAAATAACATTGCCCTGAAACACCAGGGTGAAAGAGACATCATCCTTGCCTTTAAGAAGGGCCGTGTTGCCTGGTGTATTTGGGGTTTAATGTGTGGCTTCCCTGGTAGCTCAGCTGGTAGAGAATCTGCCTGCAGTGCCAGAGACCTTGGTTTGATTCCGGGTTGGGAAGATCCCCTAGAGAAGGGGATGGCAACCCCCCTCTTGCCTGGAAAATCCCCATGGACAGAGGAGCCTGATGGGCTACAGTCCATGAGGTTGCAGAGGTGGACACCACTGAGCGACTAAGCAGATGATGATGGTAAACCTAGAGGGTGCTTTCTCCTGGTCACAGTACAAAAGGCACAAGATGGTACCAGGAGAAGGCTATTGATTTGACCAGGAGACTGCCACTATATCAGACAGCAAAATGGCAGTTTTCTCTTCCAGCACGATCAGCCAGCAGGCACCCATTTTACTGTATGGTCACAAAGGAATTTGTGAGCTGGAGCATGTCTCATTGCTTTCAAACAGGAAAAATTTGGACATTTTCATTGAAAAGAAAATCTGCTGCTGAATAGGCCTAGAAGTATAATCTAGGATTTCCTTCTAAGTCCAGACTTTTGGGTTTGGGTAAAAATCTATTTGAGAAATATGTGGTTGAGTGGCAAAGGCAAAAGTCAGAAAAATGGTTTCTCAGTGATTTAAGGCAATAGCTGAGAAATTATTCAAATTCTTCCTAAAAGATGATTAATAGCCACAGTGATTCATGGATTTGAGCTTGACTTAACATTTGTTTCTAGTTTCATTTTAGCAAATATTTATGGAGGGTCCTCTATGTACCAAGGATTGTCTTAGATTCTGAATGGGCTTCTAAAAAATACTGCACATAACCCAGTCCCTGTCCTCAACAATTTTTTTTTTCCTTTTGGCAAAAATATACCAAGCAGCACATAAAGGAGTCTTCACTTACATGTAGTAAATAAAACACCAGCGCAGGAAGAAAGCCATGCTGGATGGGTTGTCATGGAGAAGAGGAACCTTAGAAGGATTAGGCAACCAGGAAGTGAAAAGACACCAAAAGCAATTATTTTCAGTAAAAACAGTAATCGCTGTTTTTTCATGGTTAGGCAGACTCAAATGTTAATTGTGCTTTCACCAGAAAATTTAAACAGGGAGTATAAAACTGCAAACATGAGGACAACTAAATCTTCCTGCTTAACCATTTGTTCCTTAAGTCGGTTTTTCATAATGAATTGTTAGAGAAAACTGGGGGTGGGAGCTGGCTTCTGAAAATAAACTCTGGCTGGAAAAATAAACTCTCTGAGGTGTGAAAATGAAATCTCCTTCTATTCATAGCCCTGGAATTGGGATGGACTGGACACAATAGGAAAACTTCCCCAGGTGTGGGCAGATGCTTATCATGAGAGCTTAAAAGAGCTTGAAAAATTAAAATGTATTTGGGGGGGTCAGTTCAGTTCAGTTGCTCAGTCATGTTCGACTCTTTGTGACCCCATGGACTGCAGCACACCGGGCTTCTCTGTCCATCATCAACTCCCGGAACTTGCTCAAACTCATGTCCATCGAGTTGGTGATGCCATCCAACTATCTCATCCTCTGTCGTCCCCTTCTCCTTCTGCTCTCAGTCTTGGCCAGCATCGGGGTCTTTTCAAATGAGTCAGTTCTTCGCATCAGGTGGCCAAAGTATTGGAGTTTCAGCTTCAACATCAGTCCTTCCAATTAATATTCAGGACTGATTTCCTTTAGGATGAACTGGGACTCCAAAGGACTCTCAAGAGTCTTCTCCAACACCACAATACAAAAGCATCAATTCTTCGGTGCTCATTTTATTTATGGTCCAACTCTCACATCCATGCATGACTACTGGAAAAAACCATAGCCTTGACTAGATGGATCTTTGTTGGCAAAGTAATGTCTCTGCTTTTTAATATGCTCTCTAGGTTGGTCATAACTTTCCTTCCAAGGAGCAAGAGTCTTTTAATTTCATGGCTATAGTCACCATCTGCCATGATTTTCGAGCCCCCCAAAATAAAGTCTCTCTCTGTTTCCATTGTTTCCCCATCTATTTGCCATGAAGGGNTGACTAGGCGGACCTTAGTCGGCAAAGTAATGTCTCTGCTTTTGAATATACTATCCAGGTTGGTCATAACTTTTCTTCCAAGGAGTAAGCGTCTTTTAATTTCATGGCTGCAGTCACCATCTGCAGTGATTTTGGAGCCCCAAAAAATAAAGTCTGACACTGTTTCCACTGTTTCCCCATCTATTTCCCATGAAGTGATGGGACCGGATGCCAGGATCTTTGTTTTCTGAATGTTGAGCTTTAAGCCAACTTTTTCACTCTCCTCTTTCACTTTCATCAAGAGGCTTTTTAGCTCCTCTTCACTTTCTGCCATAAGGGTGGTGTCATCTGCATATCTGAGGTTATTGATATTTCTCCCAGCAATCTTGATTCCAGCTTGTGCTTTATTCAGTCCAGCATTTTGCATGATGTACTCTGCCTAAAAGTTAAATAAGCAGGGTGACACTATATAGCGTTGAAGTACTCCTTTCCCTATTTGGAACCAGTCTGTTTTTTCATGTCTGGTTCTAACTGTTCCGTGTTGCTTCTTGACCTGCATATAGATTTCTCAAGAGGCAGGTCAGGTGGTCTGGTATTCCCATCTCTTTCAGAATATTCCACAGTTTGTTGTGATCCACACAATCAAAGGCTTTAGTGTAGTCAATAAAGCAGAAGTTTTTCTGGAACTTTCTTGCTTTTTCATTTATCCAGCAGATGTTGGCAATTGGATCTCTGGTTCCTCTGACTTTTCTAAAACCAGCTTGAACATCTGAAAGTTCATGGTTCATGTACTATTGAAGCCTGGCTTGGAGAATTTTGAGCATTACTTTACTAGCATGTGAGATGAGTGCAATTGTGCAGTAGTTTGAGCATTCTTTGGCATCGCCTTTCTTTGGAATTGGAATGAAAACTGACCTTTTCCAGTCCTGTGGCCCCTGCTGAGTTTTCCAAATTTGCTGGCATGTTGAGTGCAGCACTTTCACAGCATCATCTTTTAGGATTTGAAATAGCTCAACTAGAATTCCATCACCTCCACTAGCTTTGTTCGTAGTGATGCTTCCTAAGGTGCACTTGACTTCACATTCCAGGATATCTGGCTCTAGGTGGATGATCACACCATCATGATTATCTGGGTCGTGAAGGTCTTTTTTATATAGTTCTTCTGTGTATTCTTGCCACCTCTCCTTAATATCTTCTGCTTCTGTTAGGTAAATAGTTTGAATATTCACCATTATGTAGATTATAAATCTGGTAAAAGTTCTTAAGCAGTTGTGGATCCTTTTTAAGAGTAATGTCTTTTAAATAAAATATATATAGTTACACACAGACACATATATGTATAATGTACAGTTATACATACACAATACATATATTCAAATTATAATTTTAAAATGTGTACATTTAATTTAAAAACAATAATTCATTGATAAAGCTCTCACCCAATACCAAGCAACCACAAATCACAGCATAGTGGCACCGGGTCCCCTCCTGCTCCTGGGGGGGTTGTGAGCGCCCCCCTTGCCAGCACTTCTCAGGCAGGGCCTCGGCAGACAGAGACTGAAGGAAATGAGAAAAGCAAAGCAGAGATAGCAGTGGCAGCAGAGCCCAGGTATTTTCATTTTTATTTTTTGTCAAGTGCGTCTTCTCCCTCTCCACTACAAGGGCTTCTCTTTAAGCCTAGAAGCCAAGGGTGACTCTTTCGAATTAGGCTAGTGGTCAACATCGTGGCTCCAACAAAATTAATGAAATGACTAATTAGATGCAGAAGATCATGCTATCGTTACAGTCCACTAATGAGCACAAATGTGAGTGTCTCAGCTTAGGAAACTTATGGCCTAAAGGAAATACAAACAGACCTCAATTTCCTTTTTTTCTCACTTGAGTGAGCATCTCTTACACTGTTCTGTCAAATCAGAAGGCTCTGTCAGGGAGAATAAGCTCTTTTTAATATGTATGCAGAAAAACCTGAAGAATTCACGTGGTGAACACAATAGAGTCACCTTTCCCAAAGGCTCAGTGAGGCCCTGTTACAAGAAACAGCCTTGGCGTAGAGACTGTTCGCTCTTCTCAGCCCTGGTGTTGAATCCAAAGAATGTGCCATCTGCCTAACAGACTGAGGAAAGTCATCTTCAAGAGACAGAAAATGAATGGTTGTGAGCTCCCTAAAAAGATGTTTTATTTTACTTAGCCAAATGACTATTATTTTCATTGGAAATCATGGCACTTCACATTTGCTAACTTAATGCTGTGATGCTGCTGAAGGGAGAGGCTCTGGGTACCTGAAGAGCCATCTCTAATGGATAGAAATACAAATTTTAATGCTTTTCAATGCTTTTCCCAGAGGGCAGCCCTCTCTTTCCAATGAAAGCTGAGCCACATGGTGATCTTACATGAAGAGCCCAGAGTAAAGGCAAACCAATTGTGAATGAAAGAGTTAAAACATCTCTGAGAATAAACACTGACAAGAGTGGTTTTCCTTGACTTGTTTTGAGTGAACATTTGGACGTATTTGGTTATTTTCTGTGGATCCCCACCTTTCTTTCCATGTCACCCAGCTCCTGCGTTTGCCTTTACTCTCCTACTTCTGCCACCAGGTTTGAGAGTTTATTTTTTTTTTTCCCCACACTGACCAATACTCTGACACCAGCAGGATATCCTACAATTCATTTCTGACTTTGTTTACCTGGAGTTCATGTGGATCTTACAGGTTAAGGGATGAGACTCAAGAGTGTCCCCATTTGAGACAACAACTGCAAATCCCAGATTGTCACCTGTACTTCTGACCAACTGGCTATAAACTGGCTTTCCATGACCCTCTTCTGGGATTTGATAGTTTGCTAGAAAGGCTTACAGAACTCAAGGAAATACATTTACTGGTCTATTATAAAAAATATAATAACAGATACAAATTGACAGTCAGATAACTAAAAGATTCCTAAAGCCAAGTCTGGAAGGGTCTTAAGTGCCAGAGTTCTGTCCCTGAGGAGTCACCGTACACCTCCCTTCCAGGGTGTGGTTGTGTTCAGCAACATATTCTGCACTTGAGGTACTTTATAGATTTTTCTGGAGGTTGCATCATGGGGGCATGATGCATCATCACCTCAGCCTCCAGCCCCTTTCTTCTTTCTGGAGGATGGAGGATGGAGCTGAAAGCTTCAAGCTTCTGTTGTCGTTCAGTCACTAAGTCATGTCCGACTCTTTGTGATCCCATGGACTGCGGCATGCCAGGCTTCCCTGTCCATCACTATCTCCCAGAGTTTGTTCAAAGTCAGGTCCTTTGAGTTGATGATGATGCCATCTAACCATCTCATCTGCATATGTGAGGTTGCTGATACTTCTTCCAGCAATCTTGATTCCNCAAGCTTCTGTTGTCGTTCAGTCACTAAGTCATGTCCGACTCTTTGTGATCCCATGGACTGCGGCATGCCAGGCTTCCCTGTCCATCACTATCTCCCAGAGTTTGTTCAAAGTCAGGTCCTTTGAGTTGATGATGATGCCATCTAACCATCTCATCTGCATATGTGAGGTTGCTGATACTTCTTCCAGCAATCTTGATTCCATGCTTCTAATCATGGCTTGATTTTTCTGGTGACCAGGCCCCATCCAGGAGCCCACCCAGAGCCACCTCATTTGAACAAAAGACACTCCTGTCATCTGGGAAATTCCAAGGGTTTTACAAACTCTGTGTCAGGAAATGGGGTCAAAGACCAAATATTATCAGGCACCAGGAGTAAAGGCCAGTGTATATTTCTTATTATTTCACATCTACTTAAAGTTAAAGGCCAACAGGACATAGCCCCTCTAGGGATCTGCACTACGTTTGTGTGCAGGAGAGAAAGGCTGCATTAGGGCAAGGCAATTCCTCACACAACCTCCTGTCAGGCTGCTTTAAGACTAAGTAAGGCCAGGGGACCACCTGGCTGTCACATGGAAAACCTCCAGGAAAGCTAAGGTACTCTCAGACCCATGGACCTTGAAGAACTTGCGTTGTTTTCCAGGCTCCACTCAGCCTGGTCCCTCTCACCCGGGGCATGATGTGGAGTTGTCTTATTTGGTCCTTGGATTTCAGCTTTCAGTTTGATCCCTGACCTACAGTCCTCCAGCCCCGTGCATCATTTTTTCCCCCCAAAGCCCCTTGATGGAATGAGGTAAGATTCTATTGTCTGCTGGTGTTTCTGTTATATACTTTGCTCCTCCACAGTTTTGTATTCTGAAAGCCTTCACTTTCGTAACTCTGAAAGCTTTCAATTTTGTAACTCTGGTGGTGGGGGGGGAGCGAATGTGATATCTCTGGAATGGAGAGTCACTTGTCACCTCCTTAGCACCTCCCAGACACCTGTTCCAAGGGTAGGACAGGTTGCGGCTGCTGCCTTTGGGCTCCTGGCAGCAATATTATTCATGAAATTGGGTTCTCCATTTGGTGTTATGTTTCTGGGCTCTGAGATAGAAAGAAATCAGAAAACAGAATAAAATGTTCACTGGGAAGAGTACTTTACAAATGTTTGAAAACATCTGAGCTCTGTATTCCTTGGAAGGAAAGTTATGACCAACCTAGATAGCATATTCAAAAGCAGAGACATTACTTTGCCAACAAAGGTCCATCTAGTCAAGGCTATGGTTTTTCCAGTGGTCATGTATGGATGTGAAAGTTGGACTATGAAGAAAGCTGAGTGCCCAAGAATTGATGCTTTTGAACTGTGGTGTTGGAGAAGACTCTTGAGAGTCCCTTGGACTGCAAGGAGATCCAACCAGTCCATTCTAAAGGAGATCAGTCCTGGGTGTTCTTTGGAAGGACTGATGCTAAAGCTGAAACTCCAGTACTTTGGCCCTTTCATGTGAAGAGCTGACTCATTGGAAAAGACTCTGATACTGGGAGGGATTGGGGGCAGGAGGAGAAGGGGATGACCGAGGATGAGATGGCTGGATGGCGTCACCGACTTGATGGACATGAGTTTGGGTGAACTGCGGGAGTTGGTGATGGACAAGGAGGCCTGGCATGCTGCAATTCATGGGGTCGCAAAGAGTCGGACACGACTGAGCAAACTGAACTGAACTGAACTGAACTGAGCTCTGTATTGAGATATGTGATACAAACTGCTTGATTATTGTAAAAGGTGAATGTGACAAAAAATATTGTGCAGCACCAGCATCTGGCTGTTCACATTATAGGATTAATGAGATTCAAAGATCCTTGTGATAAAAAAAAATATCCCCAGGTGTCTTATCATCACATCTGAAAATTTGCATTTTCATGTCCATAATACCCTTGTTCAAATGCAACATTTTTTTTTTCTGGGAGACACACATGCAAATTAATTACCACCAATGTACTAAATGCAGTGATACTGTGTCCTAGCTGAACAGGCTTTGGAAAATCAAACATGGGAAAATATTTTAAATAAAAGTGAGTTGAGAATGTTTTAGAGCTGTGTTGTCCAATGCAATGGACACTAGCCAAGTGTGGATTCTTAAACTTAAATTCAAATTTAAATCAATTAAAATGAAATAAATAATTCAGTCATTTAGTCATGCTAGCTACATTTCAGGTGCTATAAAACCACATGTAGCTAGTGGCTACCATATCAGATGGTGCAGATATAGAATATTTCTATTATTGCTCAAAGTTTTATTGGACATCACTGGTCTTTTATTGGATAGTAGAGACAACCTAATGGAGAGAGGATATTTCAATGGATTGTTTCTATGTTGTGCTTAGAATCCAAAGAGCAACAAAGAAAGTACTAGAAAAGGCATGGAAGAGTGCATGGGCTCCAATGACAGATGAGGTCACACAAAATGGGGAGTGGCAGGAAGACCAAAGGCAGACATTGGCTACTTCAACATTTTGGCTGGAGTCTCCTGATTATGAGTTCTACTAGGAAAATGCAGATTTTCCAGCAAGTCACCCTTGGGTTTAAATGCTGGCTCTACCACTACTAGCTGGGTGGCTGTGAGTATGTCATTTAACTCTTTACCTTTCACTATCTGTAAAATAGTAACTTCAAATCCTACCCTGCATCGATGGTGTGATCACTCACCTAGAGCCATTTTTTTTTTTTAATTTTTATTTTTACTTTATTTTTCTTTACAGTACTGTATTTTTTTTTTTAATTTTTATTTTTACTTTATTTTACTTTACGGTACTGTATTTTTTTTTAATTTTAATTTTTACTTTTGCAGGGAGGTTTTTTACCAACTGAGCCACAAGGGAAGCCCAAGAATACTAGAGTGGGTAGCCTAGCCCTTCTCCAGTGGATCTTCCTGACACAGGAATTGAACCAGGGTCTCCTGTATTGCAGGAAGTCTCTTTACCAACTGAGCTATCAGGGAAGCCCTATATATAAAATAGAAGATCAAATAAATGCGAAGTAAAATAGAAGACACTACAAAAAAGATCTTTAAGACCAAGATAATCACGATGGTGTGATCACTCATTTAGAGCCAGACATCCTGGAATGTGAAGTCAAGTGGGCCTTAGAAAACATCACTACGAACAAAGCTAGTGGAGGTGATGGAATTCCAGTTGAGTTGTTTCAAATCTTGAAAGATGATGCTGTGAAAGTGCTGCACTCAATATGCCAGCAAATTTGGAAAACTCAGCAGTGGCCACAGGACTGGAAAAGGTCAGTTTTCATTCCAATCCCAAAGAAAGGCAATGCCAAAGAATGCTCAAACTACCACACAACTGTACTCATCTCACATGCTAGTAAAATAATGCTCAAAATTCTCCAAGCCAGGCTTCAGAAATATATGAACCGTGAACTCCCTGATGTTCAAGCTGGTTTTAGAACAGGCAGAGGAACCAGAGATCAAATTGCCAACATCCGCTGGATCATGGAAAAAGCAAGAGAGTTCCAGAAAAACATCTATTTCTGCTTTACTGACTATACCAAAGCCTTTGACTGTGTGGATCACAATAAACCGTGGAAAATTCTGAGAGAGATGGGAATACCAGACCACCTAACCTGCCTCTTGAGAAATCTGTATGCAGGTCAGGAAGCAACAGTTAGAACTGGACATGGAACAACAGACTGGTTCCAAGAAGAACTAAAGAGCCTCTTGATGAAAGTGAAAGAGGAGAGTGAAAAAGTTGGCTTAAAGCTCAACATTCAGAAAGTTAAGATCATGGCATGTGGTCCCATCACTTCATGGGAAATAGATGAGGAAACAGTGGAAATAGTGTCAGACTTCATTTCGGGGGGCTCCAAAATCACTGCAGATGGTGACTGCAGCCATGAAATTAAAAGATGCTTACTCTTTGGAAGGAAAGTTATGACCAACCTAGACAGCATATTCAAAAGCAGAGACATTACTTTGCCAAGAAAGGTCCATCCAGTCAAGCCTATGGTTTTTCCAGTAGTCATGTATGGATGTGAGAGTTGGACTGTGAAGAAAGCTGAGTGCCGAAGATTTGATGCTTTTGAGCTGTGGTGTTGGAGGAGACTCTTGAGAGTCCCTTGGACTGCAAGGAGATCCAACCAGTCCATCCTAAAGGAGATCAGTCCTGGGTGTTCTTTGGAAGGACTGATGTTGAAGCTGAAACTCCAATACTTTGGCTACCTCATGAGAAGTGATGACTCATAGGAAAAGACCCTGGGAAAGACAGGGCAGGAGACGAAGGGGACGACAGAAGATGAGATGGTTGGATGGCATCACCGACACAATGGACATGGGTTTGGGTGGACTCCAGGAGTTGGTGATGGACAGGGAGGCCTGGTGTGCTGCGGTTCACGGAATAGCAAAGAATCGGACATGACTGAGCGAACTGAACTGAACTGCACCATTGTCATGAAGATTAAAACAGACCATAACTCACCTGTCTTTGCAGCTGTCTCAGAGTCCAGCACATAGAAGGCATTCTATAAATAGTTGTTGAAATTAATTGGAGTATTCCGTATCTCTCTTTTTTATACTCTTGCTATCACTATGAATAAAGATCCCGTGAAAGAAAGATGCTGTGCAAATGCTATTGGTATTGCAAGAGTAATTAACATGAAATAGGATCAGAGGACAACAATACCTTGGAAGCTAATCCTTTTAACTTAATGGAATTGAAATATTATAATTCATGAAATAGCGCTTAAATGTTACTGCTTGGACAGTTACTGCTTGTTATTTACTTTTGTTGAATTTTTAAACTTGCTTCCCGCACAGAATTGCTTGAGGGTACAAGTACAAAGAATTAATATATTAATTATCATAAATGAATCATTAAACAGCAACAGTAATTAACAGCTTAAGCTAATATATTAAGAGAAGAATTTTTTTTCAACAGTAGCCTTAGTGCTCCTCTGCTGGAAAAAAGTTGGCTAAAGAGCTGAAGGGTAGAACAGCAGATCTGAAAATGGAATCATGTGAGTTCATCTCCATTTCACTGACTTTGTATTTAAATCGGTGTGGACGAATGACCTCTCATTATAAAGCTCTTTACAAGAGATTTTGTAAACATTTTGAGGCCTGCACTCTGTTGTGATATTATTTTTCTCTCTAGACATCTGAAGAGACTATTAATCTATTCCTAGGCACTAATGAGCAGCATTTGGGTCTTCACTTCTGAATCTGCCAAATAAAACATTTGAAACGTTCAGATGATAAGTTTTTAAACTTGGCTTCAAGGAGTCCAGAACCACTTGGGATCTGGGAGGGCAGAGAGCAGGACAGGGTGTGTGAGCAGGCAGGACTGTGGACACCGTCTTCCCGGCCCCAGCATTGTCTTCTCCACCTTGACTAAGCCAGCACAGTCCACATTTTATATACTTAAGTTTGCTTTAACCGGATTTTGAAAAAAGGCTCCAACAACTTAAAAATAATTATTTTAAAAATTACCAGATTAGGTATTTCTAAATTTTCTCTTCACTTGAGTCCTGTAGTTCCCCACTAGATGCCAGATTCCACCCGCATGGAGTCTGACTCAATGAATTTGCCGGGTACATTAACATTTAGAAAAATTTCCCTAGAGGATTTTAACTTGCAGCCAGGGCCGAAACTAATTTGTTGCTGATCCATAAGAAGAAAATCAATTTTAGTGGTTGACTTTGTTTCCAACAACCTTGCCAAATTTTCTTGTTAGCTCTAAGAGAGCTTGTGTAGATTCTTTTAGATTTAATTTTGACATTACTTGTAAATAGTGATGGTATTTTATTTTCTTTCTGATATTTATAAGTTTTGCAACCTTTTTTTTTTTTTGCCTTACTGTATTGTATAGGACCTCCAGGATAATGTTTAATAAAATCCAGGGTAATGGAAATCCTTGGCTTATTTCTGACAATAAAAGCAATGCTTCTAATGCTTTAAGAATTATGCCAACTGTTGATTTTTGTGAATTCTTGTCATAGATACCTTCTGTGAGATTTAGAAAATTTTCTTATTTTGCCAAGTTTTTACAATAAAAATACACTAAATTTTATCATGTGCTTTTATTCACACCTACTGACAGATTGTATGGTTTTCTTTTTTAATCTGCAAAGAGGATAAATTATATGAATATACTTTATTTTAAAATTACTGTATGAAAATTTATTGTATGGTAGTTTTAAGTTAGTTCTTTTTTAATTTTTTAATTGGAGGATAATTGCTTTACAATGTTGTTTGTTTCTGCAACAATGCGAACCAGTCACAACTATCTCCTCCTTCTTGAGCCTCCCTCCCACTTTGCACCAGGCTGAGCTCCCTGTGTTATATAGCAGCTTCCCACTAGCTATCTATTTTACACATGATAGTTCTTGTGCGTTATCTACTCTATCCATTAGAGCCCTTAAATATTAGCCTTTCTTTTCTTGGATGCACAGTGAGACATGCGGGATCTTTGTTCCCTGATCAGGGATTGAATCCTGCAGCAGAAGTGTGGAGTCTTAACCACTGACCACCAGGGAATTCCCAGTGATAGTTATTTTGTTTCCTATTTTATAATTCCAACATTGTTTCATATTTAGGTATGGTTCTGATGATTATGTCATCGCTTTCAATTGTGTTTTTATGTCTTTTGATATTCCTTATAACCTTTTGTTGAAAGCTGGACATGTTATATTGGATGATAGAAATTATTCATACAGAAAATGAATCTGTATGAAGATTTCTGTTTATCCGGCTAAGAGTTGTGTGTTTTTAATCTTTTTTGTAGCTTCAAATGCCAGAGGCTCCAAATTCCTTGTTTTCGTCTCCTTTCTTGACTTCTTTGTATTGCTCCTCAGAGAGAGTATACGTTTGGCAAATCTTTCTGCAGTATCCATGTTTTACTTGAGCCCCGGGATGTGGTACTAGGGTATGCGAGACAGAAAGCATTCTATAATCTTCCAATCAAATCTCAGTCCCCTAGTGAGCTTGTGACTTGAGTCACCTTCAGAAATATTTCTCCAGTGGCATAGCTTTTTCCCCATCCCCAAATTTTCTCCCTGGCTGTTGTGTTCCCAATCTATTTTCTTAAGACCTTGACCTCTGTTGACTCTACTGTCCTCCCAATTATGTGAGGCAGAAAGAGGAGAATGTACTTTTCCAAGTTGGGACAAGGCTCTGGCCAAGTCTCTTCCCCAGGAGAGGAGGTCTCTAGATACATTTCACAATGATTACTCTTTCTCTCCCCCTGCCAGAATAAAGGGGATCTCTCTTGACTCTTCACCATGAGAGTCTGGTAGAGTTCCTGGAGGTAAAGACCATGAAACTGTGCCCCTCCCTCCCAAAAATGTGTCTTCCAGGAGTTTCTTATCCTCATGTTATTTCACACTCAGCCTCCAATAATTCATCACAGCTACCATTTTCCACAGAACATTTTCCGACTTACTGATCTAGGAGGCTTTTGTTCAGCGATCCACAAACGGAGCAGCATCCAACCTAGCAGACAGAGGAGCTTGGAAGATTTCAACAAGGTCAGAGAACCTTTGTGATGAGGCACGAGGAAGTCGTACACAGCATTGGCTGGTTGGTTGAGGCAGGGTTACTTTCTTTGTATGGAGCAAACAAATGTGTTGTGTACGGATTTGATAGGATTTCAGATCCAGGTTTTTGTTTTTTCTTTTTTAATCTAAGAATGAAGCTGTTTTGTCCTAAGGGTGATGTTGTTTACACTGAGGAAGCTGCACCAGGATGTCGTCATCGACATCTGAGGCTGTCTATCAGCACTCAGTAGCATAGCTATCGATGAGCACTGCTGGGGACTTATCAATAAGAACATGCAGAAGAGACTATGGCTAAGGGATGTTTCAGCCTTAAATACGAAGAGGCTTGACCTGCAGCTTGGGAATGCTGAGTCTGGGCAGGGCTAACCTTTACTCATGTCCGACTTGAGGGACATGAGTTTGAGTAAGCTCCTGGAGTTGGTGATGGACAGGGAAGCCTGGCGTGCTGAGTCCATGGGATTGCAATGAGTCAGACACGACTGAGCAATGGAGGTGAGCTGAACCTTTGCTCGTGTAAATAGCTCTCGAAGATCTTGATACATTAGCTCCTACTTGGGCAAAGTGACACTTTGTTGGCAGTGGTGTCGGCAGTGGTGAAAACTGTGGAGTGGCCCTGAGAAGAAGATGATCTTGCCCTTCAAAATAAGCATCTCCATTCCCTAGCAGTGAGCTATAGCAATAGGGGACTTTTCTTTTGTGCTGGCAGCTGGACTTCAGCTTTTTGTTGACCAAACAGACTTTTCCCAGAACTAACTTGTAGAAAGGTACACTTCAATGAAATTAGGACTTTATCCCTTTCATCTCCCCTTTGCCTAGAGTGACTTTCACTTTCTTTGGGGCTTCCTTGGTGGCTCAGCTGGTAAAGAATCTGCTTGCAATGAGGGAGACCTGGGTTCAATCCCTGGGTTAGGAAGATCCCCTGCAGAAGAGAAAGGCTACCCAATTCCAGTATTCTGGCCTGGAGAATTCCATGGACAGAGGAGCTTAGTGGACTATAGTCCATGGGGTCACAAAGAGTTGGACTTGACCGAGAGACTGAGGCTTTTACCTAACCAGGCCTAACCTGGTTACTTTAACAGTAGGAGTAGGAGAAGAACTTTTAAATATTGTGTTTTAAATATTTTAAAATTATCAATTTTAATATTAATTAAAATTAAAAATATTAATTTAAAATGTAATAATTAATTAAAAGTTTTTAAAAGCTCTATCCCATATGGACTTTCCCAGGTCCAGTTCTGTTCGGTTCAGTTCAGTCCCTCAGTCAGATCCAACTCTTTGTGACCCCATGCACTGCAGCACGCCAGGCCTCCCTGTCCATTGCCAACTCCCAGAGTTTACTCAAACTCATGTCCATTGAGTTGGTGATGCCATCCAACCATCTCATCCTCTATCATCCCCTTCTCCTCCTGCCTTCAATCTTTCCAAGCATCAGGATCTTGTCCAAGGAGTCAGCTCTTTGCATAAGAGGCCAAAGTATTGGAATTTCAGCTTCAGCATCAGTCCTTCCAATGAATATTTAGGACTGATTTCCTTTAGAATGGACTGATTGGCTGCATCTCTTCGCAGTCCAAGGGACTCTCAAGAGTCTTCTCCAACACCACAGTTCAAAAGCATCAATTCTTCGGTGCTCAGCTTTCTTTATAGTCCAACTGTCCAGGTGGCTCAGTGGTAAAGAATCTTCTGCAATGCAGGAGATGCACAGGGGATGCAGGTTCGATCCCTGGGTCAGGAAGACCCCCTGGAAAAGGAAATGGCAACCCACTCCATTATTCTTGCCTGGGAAATCCCATGGACATAGGAGCCTGGTGGGCTACAGTCCGTGGGGTTGCAAAGGAATTAGACACAACTTAGCAACTAAGCAACAACAACCTATCCCATATAAGCTTGAAGCTGTGGAGTATGCCACCCCCAAATATTCCTCTTTGGCTTAAGGATTATTTTGAGAAACAACAGACACAAAGAAGCTCTGAAAATAGGGAAGTTACCCTTTTGTAAAGGAAATTTACATTTGTTAAGGAAATCTCTATCCGTAAGGGTATCGCCTACTCTGTACCAGAAGAGAAAGATGACTCATGAGAAACTGTTACCAATGGAGAAGGGAAGACCTAAATCCACATTTAAAAATCCTGTTTTTCATGCTTTTCCTGATAATTTCTCACAAATGTCCCTCCCTTCTTTTGTCCTTAGCTGAAGATGGTAGTCGATGTGGTAGTTTGCACCGTCTTGGAAAGTAACTCATTTTTCCTGGGTATCTCTCTCATAAACATGAAGTATACATATAAACTTTTTTTCCCTGTTGTGAATATGTCTTTTATTACAAGGAGTCTCAGTCAAGAACACAGAAGGGTAGAGGGAAAATCATTTTTCCTCCTGTACAGAAGATTCTTCCAAATATTGTTATATGTACAGCTCTAGTTAACTTATTTTCCTAGCTTGATAATATTCCATTGTGTAAGTATACCATAATTTATTTGGTCCATTCCTGGGCATTTAAGTCTCCAGTTTGGAGCTGTTAAGAACAGTGTTGATGTGAACATTCTCATACATGTGTTTTGGTGCATGTGCATTTGCACTTCTAAGAGAAAAAGTGATGAGTCATAAGTTTCACATATTTTCACCTTTCTTGCTGTTGACCTGAAACAAATAGACCACCAAATATTCCTCCAGTAAAGATATGTTTATTTGGGACCAGCAGAGGATTTTCAGTTTGGCGTCTGTAACCACAGTGAATCACATGCAAGTCCCCACACAAGGGAAAAAGAACACTTCTATCGAAGGAAAAGGAAGTTGGGAGGACTGTAGTAAACCAAGAATCCAGGACTTTTCATTGGCTGAGTCTTTGCCTGGGAAGAAGTCTTTCTTCTCCCTGTTGGGCTCTGCTGGCATCATAGGGTGTGAAAGCTCCCCCTTCTGGTTTCCTGACTTCTTAACTGAGGTTTCTGTTTATTAATTTTTTTATGATAAAAATCACCAGTTTTCCAAAATGGTTGTACCAAATTTTACTCCCAGTAGTGTGTGAGAGTTTAACAAATGTGTTTTGAATACATTAATATATAAGTAAAGGAAATAAGAGCATTTTCTCTGTAAATTTGCCTTCTAGAAGTGATAGTCTCTTTAATTTTTCTGGAAAAAAAAAGTTTTCTATTCTTTCCTTTTTAATTTTCTTCTTAAATATTTAATGAGCCATAAAGTAGGGTTAAATGAGAATGTATATAAATGTTACCTATGAGAAAATTTCTAAGTCACTGAAGCAAAGCTATAATGTGGATGTTTCCTTTCCTGTCTTTGTAATGTAATTGCTGATTACCATTCTGGGAACAATTAGCTTTGTTGGTTGTGAATAATTCTGAGGGTATATTTAATTTTTCAGACCCATGTGAATAATATATATCATCCTTGGTGGAATTGCTTAGACTCTCTTCTTGCTGTAAACATATCCTAATCAAAAGTAATTGTGGAGTTAGACAATGGAGACCAATTAAAGTGCAGTTACTGCTTGTTGTATGAGTTCACCAGTGACTCCACTCTCTGCCATGAGACTCTGCTCTTTGATCGGGTTGGCCACATTACAGTATCTGGTCTGGGCATCCCTGGTTCAGAGCAGGTGAGAAGTGAGCTAAGAGGAGAAAACTAAGTGTTGCTAAGAGGTGGCACCCCACTCCAGTACTCTTGCCTGGAAAATCCCATGGTCAGAGGAGCCTGGTGGGCTGCAGTCCATGGGGTCGCTGAGAGTTGGATATGACTCAGTGACTTCACTTTCACTTTTCACTTTCATGCATTGGAGAAGGAAATGGCAACCCACTCCAGTGTTCTTGCCTGGAGAATCCCAGGGACGGCGGAGCCTGGTGGGCTGCCGTCTATGGGGTCGCACAGAGTCAGACACGAATGAAGCGACTTAGCAGCAGCAGCAGCAGCAAGGTAATTTATTCAGGAACCAGCTCTGTTCTTGAAGAACTGCTGCAGAGAAAACCAAAAAAGAAGGGATATATGTATACCCAGAGCCGATTCACTTTGCTGTACAGTAGAAACTAACACAACACTGTAAAGCAACTATAATTAAAAATAAATAAAATTTCAAAGAAACAGAAAACAGTCTTCCCTGACTGCAAGTCTGTGTAATTTGCTGGAGGGCAGCTTACCTTTTAGCATAGCATCAACAGAGGATGGGCCTTGTCAGTTTAGCAAATTTTCACTTACTCCTATGGTCTCCTCTGTGATGTATAATCAGGGGAATTCACTGAACATCCCATGCAGGCTCTGTTTCAGGACTTATCAAGCAGTGGTTGTTGCTACAGCCCTACTAATAGTTATCTTGGACAGTAGGAGACATAGTTACATTAGATTAGAGGAGGAGAATGTGGGTTAGGCCACCACATGTCTGCAGCTCATATTCACAGCCTGTGTGAAAACCTAGTAAGAGTAGGCTGACAAGTGCTCAATGGTTTAGTTTCAAAGATTAAAGAACATTTAGTGACCATATGTAAAGATTTTAAATCTGTTGGTTTTCTTCCAAGCCTCAAATGGAGGCCTGAAGGGGGTGGGAGTGTGTGTGTGTGTGGGGGGGTGCACAGTGCAAATGGTGTGATTTTGCCCACTGATATCAATGTGGTAAAACTCTCCATTTCTGAACCCTGGTTTCTAGTACAAAGTGAAAAAGTAAAGAGAAAGTGTTAGTCACTCAGTTGTATCCAACTCTTTGTGATCCCATGGACTGTAGCCCACCAGGCTCCTCCCTGGAAAGAATACTAGGGTCAGTTGCCATTCCCTTCTCCAGGGGATATTCCTGATTCAGGGACTGAACCTGGGTCTCCTGCACTGCAGGCAGATTCTTTACTGTCTGAGACACTAGGAAAGCCCTTTCTAGTACAAATAGCAAATAGTTCCCATAAATGATAAGGTATACATTGAATCATGCAGCCTGGGGAATTTCACTGTATTCAAATTGGATCTTTGTGGATTAATGGAATTGTATGGGAGCAAAACTTGCCACCCCAAAATGTGTCTCTTTAGCATGGGATTATTTTGAGCTAAAAACAATCAATTACTTCAAGCTAAAAAGATGCAGAAGTTTTGTCCTTGCCCATTATTCTGCCTAAAAGAATTTACATAAAACTTGTTCTAGAAAGGTAGATATCATCATGGATAACCACAGTATAACAGGACTGAAATATGAATTGGTTTGGTAGCCAGGGAGGAACGGTAATGTCTGTTTGTGAAAATTTCTCTCTGCATCCCATGATATCTACATGGCCCAGCAAATGTTTGTTTACTAAATATTGTTTGTTTTTCATCTTCTTTTGTGAGGGTCTTCCTTCCCTTTGAAGTCCTAAACCTTTACCCACTTCCCCTTTTCTCAGATAACATATAAACCTCAATTGCCTAACTTCTCCTTGGGCCTCATATCTTATAAGTTCATTCGCTCAGTCATGTCCGACTCTTTGCAACCCCATGGCCCGCAGCACGCCAGGACTCTCTGCCCATCACCAACCCTCGGAGTTTACTCAAACTCATATCCATTGAGTTGGTGATGCCATCCAATCATCTCATCCTCTGTTGGCCCCTTCCCCTCCCGACTTCAACCTTTCCCAGCATCAGGGTCTTTTCCAAAGAGTCAGCTCTTCGCATCAGGTGGCCAAAGTATTGGAGTTTCAGCTTCAGCATCAGTCCTGCCAATGAACACCCAGGACCGATCTCCTATAGAATGGACTGATGGATCTCCTTGCAGTCCAAGGGACTCTCAAGTGTCTTCTCCAACACCACAGTTCAAAAGCATCAATTCTTCGGCACTCAGCTTTCTTTACAGTCCAACTCTCACATCCATACATGACCGCTGGAAAAACCATAGCCTTGACTAGATGGACCTTTGTAGGCAAAGTAATGTTTCTGGTTTTTAATATGCTGTCTAGGTTGGTCATAACGTTTCTTCCAAGGAGTAAGCATCTTTTAATTTCATGGCTGCAATCACCATCTGCAGTGATTTTGGAGCCCAGAAAAACAAAGTCAACCACTGTTTTCATTATTTCCCTATTTGCCATGAAGTGCCAAAATCACTCATTAGAGGCAAGAGGAGAAAGGGATGAAAGAGGATGAGAGAGCTGGATGGCATCACTGACTCGATGGATGTGAGTCTGAGTAAACTCTGGGAGTTGGTGATGGACAGGGAGGCCTGGCGTGCTGCGATTCATGGGGTTGCAAAGAGTCAGACATGACTGACTGACTGAACTGAACTGAACTGAATTGATGGGACCAGATGCCATGATCTTAGTTTTCTGGATGTTGAGCTTTAAGCCAACTTTTTCACTCTCCTCTTTCACTTTCATCAAGAGGTTCTTTAGTTCTTCTTCACTTTCTGCCATAAGGGTGGTGTCATCTGCATATCTGAGGTGATTGATATTTCTCCCGGCAATCTTAATTCCAGCTTGTGCTCGCTCCAGTCCAGTGTTTCTCATGATGTACTCTGCATATAAGTTAAATAAACATGGTCACAATATACAGCCTTGACGTACTCCTTTTCCTGTTTGGAACCAGTCTGTTGTTCCATGTCCAGTTCTAACTGTTGCTTCCTGACCAGGGATTGGGGGCAGGAGGAAAAGGGGATGACAGAGGATGAGATGGCTGGATGGCATCATGGACTTGATGGATGTGAGTTTGAGTGTACTCTGGGAGTTGGTGATGGACAGGGAGGACTGGTGTGCTGCAATTCATGGGGTCACAAAGAGTCAGACATGACTGAGCGACTGAACTTCACTGAAGTGAACTGAACCTGCTGAAATGGCTGTATCCTGTGTTGTAAGTTTAGTAGAACAGTGTACCTTAACGGCTGTGTCCTGTGACATAGGTTTAGTAGAACACTGTGCTGTAATGGCTGTGACCTGTGACGTAGTCTTAGTAGAACAGTGTACTGTAAAGCCTGTGTCTTGTGATATAGATTTAGTAGAACAATGTACTGTAAAGTCTGCATGTTGTGATGTAGGTTTAGTAAACACTGTGCTGTTAACGTTGTATCCTGTGATATAGGTTTACTAGACTAGTGTACTGTAAATCCTGTGTCCTGTGATGTAGGTTTATTAGAACAGTGTACTCTAAAGGCTGTGTTTTGTGATGCAAGTTTAGTAGAACACTGTGTTGTAAATGCTGTGTCCTGTGGTATATGTTTAGCAGAACAGTGTACCATAACTGCTGTGTCCTGTGTTGTAGGTTTAGTAGAATGGTGTACTGTAAAGGTTGTGTACTGTGATATAGATTTAGTAGAACAGTGTACTGTAAGGACTGTGTGCTGTGATGTAGGTTTTGTACAACAGTGTACTGTAACAGCTGTGTGATGTGAAGTAGGTTTAGTAGAACACTGTGCTGTAACCTGTGTCCTGAGATGTAGGTTATTAGAACAGTGTGCTGTAAAGGCTTTGTCCTACGATGTAGGTTAGTAGAACAGCATACTGTGAAGGCTGTGTGCCATGATGTAGGTTTAGTAGAACAGTGTATTGTAAAGGCTGTGTCCTGTGATGTAGGTTTAGGAGAACAGTGTACTAGAAAGGTTGTGTCCTGTGATGTAAGTTTAGCAGAACAGAGTACTGTAAAGGCTGTGTGCTGTGATGTAGGTTTAGGAGAACAGTGTTCTGTAAAGGCTGTGTCCTGTTATGTAGGTTTAGTAGAACAGTGTACTGTAAAGGCTGTGTCCTGTTATGTAGGTTTAGTAGAACAGTGTACTGTAAAGGCTGTGTGCTGTGATGTAGCTTTAGTAAATACTGTGCTGTAAAGGCTGTGTCCTGTTATGTAGGTTTAGGAGAACAGTGTACTGTAAAGGCTGTGTCCTATGATGTAGATTTAGTAGTACAATATACTGTAAAGGCTGTGTGCTGTGATGTAGGTTTTGTAAAACAGTGTACTGTAATGGCTGTGTGATGTGAAGTAGGTTTAGTAGAACACTGTGCTCTAACTGCTATGTCCAGTGAGTTAAGTTTAGTAGAACAGTGTACTGTAAATGCTGTGTCCTGTGATGTAGGTTTAGTAGAACAGAGTATTGTAAAAACTGTGTCCTGTGATGTAGGTTTAGTAGAACAGTGTACTGTAAAAGCTGTATGCTGTAGGTTTAGTAGAAACCCTGTGCTGTACAAGCTGTGTCTTGTGATGTAGGTTTAGTAGAACAGCATACCATAACCACCGTGTCCTGTGATGTAGGTTTAGTAGAACAGTGTGCTGTAAAGGCTGTGTTCTGTGATGTAGGTTTAGTAGAACAGTGTGCTGTAAAGGCTGTGTCCTGTGATGTAAGTTTAAGGAGAACAGTGTACTGTACAGGCTGTGTGCTGTGATGTAGGTTTAGTAGAACACTGTGTTGTACAAGTTGTGTCCTGTGATGTAGGTTTAGTAGAACAGTGTGCTGTAAAGGCTGTGTCCTGTGATGTAGGTTTAGTAGAACCATGTACTGTAAAGACTGTGTGCTATGATGTAGGTTTAGTAGAACAGTGTGCTGTAAAGGCTGTGTGCTGTGATGTAAGTTTAGTAGAACCCTGTGCTGTACAGGCTGTGTCCTGTGATGTAGGTTTTGTAGAACAGTGTACTGTAAAAGCTGTGTGCTGTGATGTAGGTTTAGTAGAACACTGTGCTATAAAGGCTTTGTCCTGTGATGTAGGGTTAGGTGAACATTGTGCTGTAAAGGCTGGGTCCTTTGATGTAGGGTTAGGAGAACAGTGTGCTGTAGAGGTTGTGTGCTATGATGTATGTTTAATAGATCAGTGTACTGTACAGGCTGTGTCCTGTGCTGTAGGCTTAGTAGAACAGTGTGCTGTAAAGGCTGTGTGCTGTAATGTAGGTTTAGTAGAATATTGTACTATAAAGTCTGTGTCTTATGTAGAACAATGTACTGTAAAGGCTGTGTCCTGTGATGAAGGTTTAGTATAACAGTGTGCTGTCAATGCTGTGTCCTGTGATATAGGTTTAGAAGGACTGTGTACTGTAAAGGCTTTGTGCTGTTATGTGCTACTATCCTCTGATTCTCTTTCAGATTTATAACAGTGTGAAAGTATTTGGAACCTTTGGGTGGGCTGTGAATGCCACAAAAATCTCCTCCTTGAAGCAGTTGGCATGGCACCTGTAGGGGGTTTTATGGGTCCTTAATAAAATTCTGCAGGAGTGGAGTTGCCCCTGTAGAGGCTTTCCTGCAATTTTACAAGGAAAGATGGTGGACTGGACCTGGCCATGTAAAATAAAGGTGCTCCACATGTGGGGACTGGCTTTTCTAGCCCCATGAGAGCAAGGACGTCAACATAAGTTCCAGGTGATACCTGGTATTGTGTTTTGTTTTGTATTGGGGGTGTAACTGATTGTTGTTGTAGTTACTGCAGTAGCAAGATGTAAATCCAAGGGTCAGTGTTACTTGCCAAGGGGACATCATAGAAGATGGACTGCACATAGAATGTGAGGCGAGAGCAAATTGGCCAAGATGGCTTGTTCAGGCTTTCACCCCATGTTTTGTAAATGGTGATTATGCTGACTCATTGGAAAAGACCCTGATGCTGGAAAAGATTGAGGGCAGGAGAAGAAGGGGATGACAGAGGATGAGATGGCTGGATGGCATCACTGACTCGATGGACATGGGTTTGGGTGGACTCCAGGAGCTGGTGATGGACAGGGAGGCCTGGCATGCTGCCGTTCATGGGGTCACAAAGAGTCAGACACCACTGAGTGACTGAAGTGAACTGACTACATAACAGTTGAGATCATTTATGTACCTCACATCACAAGGTACTCGCTTGGTCACAGGTTGTGTATGGTAGACGTATACATGAGCTCAATCTCTGGGTCAAGAAGATTCCCTAGAGTATGGAAATGGCAACCCACTCCAGTATTCTTGCCTGGAAAAATTCAAGGACAGAGGAGCCTGGCAGGTTATAGTCCACAGGGTTGCAAAGAGTTGGACATAACTGAGCATGCACACCACTTCACATGCACATAACAGAGAGCTAGCACCAGCTCTGAAAAACTCTAGACTCCATAGCCAGAGACCACAGGATTCAGCCTGGCCCACCAGTGGACTGACACCAACTCTGGGACCCCCAGGGTCCTAGAACCAAAAATTCAAGCACCCTGGTCTACCCACTAGCAGTCCAGCACTAGCCCTGGGACTCCCTAGATATAAGTGCCACCCACCAGCAAAATAACACTAGCTCCACTAGCCCAGACCAGCCATCAAAGATCCAGGATCTTTGATCTTTTTTTAAAAGAGAAGTTAGTCTTTAATTTCTTGTTTCACAAATAAACTGGCTAAATCAATTGCTTTTTGATGATTAGTTAAAGAGACCAAATCCCATATCTTCATCCAAATACTCCAACTCTTTCTTTGGTTCAACTCTGTGGCTTTGGCAGCAACAAAAGCAACAGTGGTTGCAGCACTAGCCCTGTGACACTTTGGAGCTCTTCAGTCATCTACCTTGTGACGCAGCCACACCCATCAACTGCCAGGGCAGGGCCTGGCAATCAGCAGGCCAGAGGCCAATCACACCTACTAGACCAACCATCTCATCACAAAAGCCCACACCGGGAGCATCCCTAGTGCATTTGGCTCTGGAGACCAGAAAGAGTACACTTCTGGGACACATAAGCATATCTCCTACACAAAGCTACTTCTCTAAGACACAAAAGTGTAAGCATTCTACTTAATGTTTTGAAATAAAAATATAGAATTAAGAAAAATGAAATAACAGAGGAACATATTCCAAAATGATGGAACAAGATAAAACACCAGAAGAACAAAGCAAAGTGGAGATAACCAATCTACCTAATATAGTTTCCATGAAAATGATCATAAACACGCTCAACAAATTTAGAAGAATGGATGAACACAGCGAGAAGTTTAAGAAAAACAGAAATTATAAAAAAAAAAAATCAAACAGAACTGAAGGATAACTTAAATAAAAATACACCAAAAGAAATTTTGCAGTATATTAGATGATACAGAGGGGCAGATCAGTGAACTGAAAGAGTAGTGAGAATCATGCAAGCTGAATAGAAAAAAGAAAAAAGAATTATTAAAATGGAGGGACTTCTGGGACAGCATCAACATACTAACTTTCACATTATAGGATTCGAAGAAGAAGGAGAGAGAAAGTGGCAGAGAACTTATTTGAAGACATAGTAATTGAAAACATTTCTAACCTGGAAAAGGAAACAGACATTCAAGTCCAAGAAGCACAGAAAGTTCCAAATAGGATCAACCCAAAGAGATACACACCAAGACACACTGTAATTAAAATGACAAAAATTAAAGATGAGTAGAGAATATTAAAAATAGCAAAGGAGAGGAGGTCCTAAGATGGCGGAGGAATAGGACAGGGAGACCACTTTCTCCCCCAAAAAGTCATCAAAAGAACATTTAAACACTGAGCAAATTCCACAAAACAACTTCTGAATGCTGGCAGAGGACATCAGGCACCCAGAAAACCAAACCATCGTCTTCAAAAGGAGGTAGGAAAAAATATAAAAGACAAAAAAAAAAAAAAGAGAGAGAGAGGGAGAGACAAAACAGGTAGGGACAGAGCTCCATCCTGGAAAGGAAGTCTTAAAAAGAGAGAAGTTTCCAAACATCAGGAAACACTGTCACTGCTGAGTCTATGGCAAGCCTTGGAAGCACAGAGGGCAACATAACAGGGAGGAAAAATAAATAATTAAAAACCACAGACTATGAGCCCAACGGTAACTCCCCCAAGTGGAGAAGCAGCGCAGACGCCTGCACTCGCCAATAGCAAGCGGAGGCTGGGCACGGAGGCGTGGGCAGCATTGCTTAGAGTAAAGATCTGGCCTGAATGCCGCGAGCGCAATCTGAACGAACTAACTTGGGCTAGCAAACAGTACTGTGGGACAACTACCACATGAAAAGCCAGCGCTAACCTAAGACACCACCAGGCCCGTGCACAGAACAAAGGACTGAACAGAGATACCCGGCTGCAGACCCGGCTGCAACCGGCTCCAGTAACAGGCAGCCAGAGCCGGAAGGGGGCAATCGTAGCCCCAGAGAGACATTATCTACAAAACTGCAAGCAGGCTTCTTTGCTAACTAAGACTTCTTGGGGTTTTGCATGGTCAACATCCTCCTGAGAAGGTGTGCAGGTTGTACAAGAAAACAGAGCAGCAGGACTGGGGGAGGCGATAAGTCACCTATTGATTCCACTTCATTCAGGTCACCTCTAACTCCCTCCTCCCTATTCTCTTCTCCATGTAACTCTGTGAACCTCTCTGGCTGTCCCTCACTGTGGAGAAACTTTTCATCTTTACCCTAGATGTTTTATCAACAGTGCTGTATAGAAGGAGAAGTCTTGAGACTACTGTAAAAATAAGATTGAAAACCAGAAGCAGGAGGCTTAAGTCCAAACCCTGAGAACACCAGAGAACTCGTAACTCCAGGGAACATTAATTGACAGGAGCTCATCAAATGCCTCCATACCTACACTGAAACCAAGCACCACCCAAGGGTCAACAAGTTCCAGAGCAAGACATACCATGCAAATTCTCCAGCAACACAGGAACACGGCCCTGAGCTCCAATATACAGGCTGCCCAAAGTTACTCCAAAACTATTGACATCTCATAACTCATTACTGGACACTTCATTGCATTCCAGAGAGAAGAAATCCAGCTCCACCCAACAGAACACTGACACAAGCTTCCCTAACCAAGAAACCTTGAGAAGCCACCTGTACAACCCCACCCACAGGGAGGAAACTCCACAATAAAGAGAACTCCACAAACTGCCAGAATACAGAAAGGACACCCCAAACTCAGCAATATAAACAAGATGAAGAGACAGAAGAATACCCAGCAGGTAAAGGAACAGGATAAATGCTTATCAAAACAAACAAAAGAGGAAGAGATAGGAAATCTATCTGATAAACAATTCCAAATAATGATAGTAAAAATTATCTAAAATCTTGAAATCAAAATGGAATCACAGATGAACAGCCTGGAGACAAGGACTGAGAAGATGCAAGAAAAGTTTAACAAGGACCCAGAAGAAATAAAAAAGAGTCAATATATAATGAATAATGCAATAAATGAGATCAAAAACACTCTGGAGGCAACAAATAGTAGAATAACAGAGGCAGAAGAGAGGATTAGTGAATTAAAGATAGAATGGTAGAAATAAATGAATCAGGAGAAAAGACTGCTGCTGCTGCTGCTAAGTCACTTTAGTCATGTCCGCTCTGTGTGACCCCATAGACAGCAGCCCACCAGGCTCCCCCGTCCCTGGGATTCTCCAGGCAAGAACACTGGAGTGGGTTGCCATTTCCTTCTCCAGAGGAGAAAAGAAAAGCGAATTAAAAGAAATGAGGACAATCGTGGAGACCTCCAGGACAGTGTTAAATACCCCAACATTCGAATCATAGGAGTCCTAGAAGAAGAAGAGAAAAATAAAGACCATGAGAAAATACTTGAAGAGATAATATTTGAAAACTTCCTTAAAATGGGGAAGGAAATAATCACTCAAGTCCAAGAAACCGAGAGAGTCCCAAACAGGATAAACCCAAGGCAAAACACCCCCAAGACACATATTAATCAAATTAACAAAGATAAAACACAAAGAACAAATATTAAAAGCAGCAAGGGAAAAAACAACAAATAACATGCAAGGAGATTCTCATAAGGATAACAGCTGATCTTTCAATAGAAACTCTTCAAGCCAGGAGGGAATGGCAAGACATACTTAAAGTGATGAAAGAAAATAACCTACAGCCCACATTACTGTACCCAGCAAGGATCTCATTCAAATATGAAGGAGAAATCAAAAACTTTACAGACAAGCAAAAGCTGAGAGAATTCAGCACCACCAAACCAGCTCTCCAACAAATGCTAAAAGATATTCTCTAGACAGGAAACACAAAAAGGGTGTATAAATTCGAACCCAAAACAATACAGTAAATGGCAATGGGATCATACTTATCAATAATTACATTAAAAGTAAATGGGTTGAATGTCTCAACCGAAAGACAAAGACTGGCTGAATGGATACAAAAATGAGACCCCTATATATGTTGTCTACAAGAGACCCACGTCAAAACAGGGGACACAAACAGACTGAAAGTGAGGGGCCAGAAAAAGATTTTCCATGCAGAGAGAGACCAAAAGAAAGCAGGAGTAGCAATACTCATATCAGATAAAATGGACTTTAAAACAAAGGCTGTGAAAAGAGACAAAGATGGCCACTACATAATGATCAAAGGATCAATCCAAGAAGAAGATATAACAATTATAAATATATATGCACCCAACATAGGAGCACCGCAATATGTAAGACAAATGCTAACAAGTATGAAAGGGGAAATTGACAATAACACAATAATAGTGGGAGACTTTAATACCCCACTCACACCTATGGACAGATCAACTAACCAGAAAATTAACAAAGAAACGCAAACTTTAAATGATACAATAGACCAGTTAGACCTAATTGATATCTATAGGACATTTCACCCCAAAACAATGAATTTCACCTTTTTCTCAAGTGCTCACGGAACCTTCTCCAGGATAGATCACATCCTGGGACATAAATCTAACCTTGATAAATTCAAAAAAATCGAAATCATTCCAAGCATCTTTTCTGACCATAATGCATTAAGATTAGATCTCAATTACAGGAGAAAAACTATTAAAAATTCCAACATTTGGAGGCTGAACAATACGCTTCTGAATAACCAACAAATCACAGAAGAAATCAAAAAAGAAATCAAAATGTGCATAGAAATGAATGAAAATGAAAACACAACAACCCAAAACCTGTGGGACACTATAAAAGCAGTGCTAAGAGGAAAGTTCATAGCAATACAGGCATACCTCAGGAAACAAGAAAAAAGTCAAATAAATAACCTAACTCTACACCTAAAGCAACTAGAAAAGGAAGAAATGGAGAACCCCAGAGTTAGTAGAAGGAAAGAAATCTTAAAAATTAGGGCAGAAATAAATGCAAAAGAAACAAAAGAGACCATAGCAAAAATCAACAAAGCCAAAAGCTGGTTTTTTGAAAAGATAAATAAAATTGACAAACCATTAGCCAGACTCATCAAGAAACAAAGGGAGAAAAATCAAATCAATAAAATCAGAAATGAAAATGGAGAGATCACAACAGACAACACAGAAATACAAAGAATCATAAGAGACTACTATCAGCAATTATATGCCAATAAATTGGACAACGTGGAAGAAATGGACAAATTCTTAGAAAAATACAACTTTCCAAAACTGAACCAGGAAGAAATAGAAAATCTTAACAGACCCATCACAAGCACGGAAATTGAAACTGTAATCAGAAATCTTCCAGCAAACAAAAGCCCAGGTCCAGACGGCTTCACAGCTGAATTCTACCAAAAATTTCGAGAAGAGCTAACACCTATCCTACTCAAACTCTTCCAGAAAATTGCAGAGGAAGGTAAACTTCCAAACTCATTCTATGAGGCCACCATCACCCTAATACCAAAACCTGACAAAGATGCCACAAAAAAAGAAAACTACAGGCCAATATCACTGATGAACATAGATGCAAAAATCCTCAACAAAATTCTAGCAATCAGAATCCAACAACACATTAAAAAGATCATACACCATGACCAAGTAGGCTTTATCCCAGGAATGCAAGGATTCTTCAATATTCGCAAATCAATCAATGTAATTCACCACATTAACAAATTGAAAAATAAATGCCATATGATTATCTCAATAGATGCAGAGAAGGCCTTTGATAAAATTCAACATCCATTTATGATAAAAACTCTCCAGAAAGCAGGAATAGAAGGAACATACCTCAACATAATAAAAGCTATATATGACAAACCCACAGCAAACATTATCCTCAATGGTGAAAAATTGAAAGCATTTCCCCTAAAGTCAGGAACAAGACAAGGATGTCCACTTTCACCGCTACTATTCAACATAGTTCTGGAAGTTTTGGCCACAGCAATCAGAGCAGAAAAAGAAATAAAAGGAATCCAAATTGGAAAAGAAGAAGTAAAACTCTCACTGTTTGCAGATGACATGATCCTCTACATAGAAAACCCTAAAGACTCCACCAGAAAATTACTAGAGCTAATCAATGAATATAGTAAAGTTGCAGGATATAAAATCAACACACAGAAATCCCTTGCATTCCTATACACTAATAATGAGAAAGTAGAAAACGAAATTAAGGAAACAATTCCATTCACCATTGCAACGAAAAGAATAAAATACTTAGGAATATATCTACCTAAAGAAACTAAAGACTTATATATAGAAAACTATAAAACACTGATGAAAGAAATCAAAGAGGACACTAATAGATGGAGAAATATACCATGTTCATGGATTGGAAGAATCAATATAGTGAAAATGAATATATTACCCAAAGCAATCTACAGATTCAATGCAATCCCTATCAAGCTACCAGCGGTATTTTTCACAGAACTAGAACAAATAATTTCAAGATTTGTATGGAAATACAAAAAACCTCGAATAGCCAAAGCAATTTTGAGAAAGAAGAATGGAACTGGAGGAATCAACTTACCTGACTTCAGGCTCTACTACAAAGCCACAGTCATCAAGACAGTGTGGTACTGGCACAAAGACAGAAATATAGATCAATGGAACAAAATAGAAAGCCCAGAGATAAATCCACACACATATGGACACCTTATCTTTGACAAAGGAGGCAAGAATATACAATGGAGTAAAGACAATCTCTTTAACAAGTGGTGCTGGGAAAACTGGTCAACCACTTGTAAAAGAATGAAACTAGATCACTTTCTAACACCACACACAAAAATAAACTCAAAATGGATTAAAGATCTAAATGTAAGACCAGAAACTATAAAACTCCTAGAGGAGAACATAGGCAAAACACTCTCCGACATAAATCACAGCAGGATCCTCAATGATCCGCCTCCCAGAATACTGGAAATAAAAGCAAATATAAACAAATGGGATCTAATTAAAATTAAAAGCTTCTGCACAACAAAGGAAACTATAAGCAAGGTGAAAAGACAGCCCTCTGAATGGGAGAAAATAATAGCAAATGAAGCAACTGACAAACAACTAATCTCAAAAATATACAAGCAACTTATACAGCTCAATTCCAGAAAAATAAATGACCCAATCAAAAAATGGGCCAAAGAACTAAATAGACATTTCTCCAAAGAAGACATACAGATGGCTAACAAACACATGAAAAGATGCTCAACATCACTCACTATCAGAGAAATGCAAATCAAAACCACAATGAGGTACCATTTCACATCAGTCAGGATGGCTGTGATCCAAAAGCCTACAAGCAATAAATGCTGGAGAGGGTGTGGAGAAAAGGGAACCTTCTTACACTGTTGGTGGGAATGCAAACTAGTACAGCCACTATGCAGAACAGTGTGGAGATTCCTTAAAAAACTGGAAATAGAACTGCCTTATGACCCAGAAATCTCACTGCTGGGCATACACACTGAGGAAACCAGAATTGAAAGAGACACGTGTACCCCAATGTTCATCGCAGCACTGTTTATAATAGCCAGGACATGGAAGCAACCTAGATGTCCATCAGCAGATGAATGGATAAGAAAGCTGTGGTACATACACACAATGGAGTATTACTCAGCCACTAGAAAGAATACATTTGAATCAGTTCTAATGAAGTGGATGAAACTGGAGCCAATTATACAGAGTGAAGTAAGCCAGAAAGAAAAACACCAATACAGTATACTAACGCATAAATGTGGAATTTAGAAAGATGGTAACGATAACCCAGATGTGAGACAGCAAAAGAGATACAGTATAGAACAGTCTTTTGGACTCTGTGGGAGAGGGAGAGGGTGGGATGATTTGGGAGAATGACATTGAAACATGTATAATATATATGAAATGAATCACCAGTCCAGGTTCGATGCATGATGCTGGATGCTTGGGGCTGCTGCACTGGGATGACCCAGAGGGATGATATGGGGAGGGAGGAGGGAGGGTGGTTCAGGATGGGGAACACATGTATACCTGTGGCGGATTCATGTTGATGTATGGCAAAACCAATACAATAATGTAAAGTAATTAACTTCCAATTAAAATAAATAAATTTCTATTTTTAAAAATAGCAAAGGAAAAACAAGAAGTAATGTATGAGGAAACTCACACAAGGCCATCAGCTGATTTTTTTAGCAGAAGCTATGCAGTCCAAAAGAGAATGACTTGATATATTCAAAGTGATGAAAGTGAAAAAACACAACCAAGAATACTCTACCTGGCAAGGTTTTCATTCAGATCTGATGAAGAGGTCAAAAAATTTACAGACAAGCAAAATCTAAGAGAGTTCAGCACCATCAAACCAGCTTTACAAGAATTATTTAAGGGACTTCTCTAAACAAAAAGGAAAGGCCACAACTAGAAATATGAAAATTACTGAGGGATATATCTCATTGGCAATGGCAAATATACACAATGGAAGAGATCAACTATTTATAAAGATAGTAATAGTTTAAAAGAAAAAGTAGTAAAATCATCAAAGTCCACAATTAAAGGATATACAAAGTTAAAGGATATAAAATATGATGTCAAAATGTAAAAGTTTAAGAGGGAATAAAACTGCAGTGTTGTTAAAAACATTCAAACTTAAGAGATTAATCACTTAAGTAACCATGTATATATAGATAGATTGCTCCATATAAAACTCAAGTTCTAATGAAAAAACTACAATAGATACACAAAAAAGAGAAAAAACATGAACACCAAAGATAGTCATCATATCAAAAGTAAAGAGAGTTTTAAAAAAGAAAAGAACAAAAAGAACCACAAAAATGACCCCAAAACAATTAATATCATAAAAGTGTAATAAGTACATGCCTATCAATAACTACTTAAAAGATAAATGCATTAAATGTTCTAATCTAAGAATGTAAAGAGCCTGAATGTATATTAAAACAAGACCCATATATATTCTGCCTACCAGAGACTCATTTCTAAAATAACTACCTTTAGTACCATCAAGCAAATTAAGAACAAAACTGAAATTTCTGGCAAAATATTGGAAACTTTTAAATAAAAACAGTGAATATCCTAAAACAGAAAAAATAAAATTAAAAAAATAAATAAATAAAGACACACACAGACTGAAAGGGAACAGGAAAAAAGTATCTTATGCAAATGGAAACAAAAAGAAAACCAAGGTAGGAAAACTTAAACAAAATAAACTTTAAAACAAAGAGCTGTCATAAAAGACAAAGAATGATATTACATAATGATCAAGGAATTAACCCAAGAAGAAAATGTAGCAATTGTAAATATATATGCATTCAACATAAGGTTGCCTAAATACATACATCAAATATTAACAGATATAAAGGGAGATACTGACAGTAACACAATAATACTAGAGAAAATTAACACCCCACTTAGACAATGGACAGACCATCCAGACAGATTATCAATAAGGAAATGCTGGCCTTAAACAACATATTAAACCAAATGGACTTAACAGATGTCCATAGGACATTACATCTCAAAGCACCAGAATATACATTCTTTTCAAGTGCACATAGGACTTTCTCCAGGATAACTCACATGCTAGGTCACAAAACAATTTCAATAAATGTAAGAAGACTGAAATCATCTTTGCCAACCACAACTCTATGAGACTAGAAATCAACTACAAGGAGAAAAAGAACAAAAAACCTGCAAGAAATAAAACACATAGAAACTAACCAATAAGTTTCTAAATAAGCAATGGATCACTGAAAAAATCAAAGAGCAAATAAAAAAATACCTGGAGACAAATGAAAACAGAAACACAATGATTCAATATCAATGAGATGCAGCAAAAGCCATTCTAAGAGTGAAGTTTATAAAGAGAGATGCCTACTTCAGTATAGCAGAAAAGTCCCAAATAAACAATATAAGCTTATGCTTAATGGAACTAGAAAAATATGAACAAAACCCAATGTTAGTAAAAGGAAGGAAATAATAAAGATCAATGCAGAAATAAATGAAATAAAACCAAAATAAGCCAATCAAAAGATCAATGAAATTAAGAACTGGTTCTTTGAAAAGATAAACAAAATTGACAAACCTTTAGCCAAACTTATCAAAAAAACAAAGAAAGGGCCAAAGTCAATAAAATCAGAAATGAGAAAAGAAGTGATAGAAATACAGAAGATCATAAGAGATTACTACAAACAATGAAATGAACAACCTAGAAGAAATGGACAGATTCCTAAGACTCTCCAAAGACTGAGTGAATAAGAAATATGAACAGATAAATTATCAGTAATGAAACTGATTTAGTAATTTTTTAAACTCCCAAAAAACAAAAGCCCATGACCAGATGGCTTCACAGGCTAATTCTACCAAATATTTAAGGAAGCATTAACATCTATCCTCTCAAACTATTCTTTAAAACTGCAGAGGAAGAAAACTTCTGGACTCTTTCTACAAGGCCAACATCACTCTGATACCAAAACTAGGCAATGATAGCTTTTAAAATTAAAATAAGAAAACTACAAGCCAGTATCACAAGTGAAGAGAGATACAAAATCCTCAAAAAAATATTAACAAACAAAATTCAAAAATACATTAACAAGATCATACATGATAATCAAGTGAGTATCCCAGGAATGCAAGGATGGAAAAATCAATCAAGATTATACATCACAAAAAAAAACAAACTGAAGAATAAAAATTATATAACTACATCAATAGATGCAGGAAAAAGCTTTTGACAAAATTCAACATCTATTCATGATAAAAACTCTGAACAAAGTGAGTATGGAAGAAACATACATAAACATAGAAAAGGCCATATATGAAAAGTCCACAGCTAACATCTTTCTCAATGGTAAAAGCTGAGAGCATTACTTCTAACTTCAGGAACAAGACAAGGATGCCCTCTTGAACCTCTATTATTCAACACAATGTTGAAATTCATAGCTACAGCAACCAGACAAGAAAAAAAAAATTTTAATGCAAATAGAAAATGTAGAAAGAAAACTGTCACTGCAGAAGACATGATACTGTAAATAGAAAACCCCAAATATGACATCAAAAATCTACTGCACCTTATCAATGAATTTGATAAAGTGGCAAGATATAAAATTAATGTATAGGAATCTGTTCATTTCTATATACTAACAACAAACTATAAAGGTAGAGTGCTGAATAATTTATGCTTCTGAACTGTGGTGCTAGAGAAACTCTTGAGAGTCCCTTGGACAGCAAGGAGATCAAATCAGTCAATCCTAAAGGAAATCAACCCTGAATATTCATTGGAAGGACTGATGCTGAAGCTGAAGCTCCAATACTTTGGCTACCTAATGTGAAGAGCCTACTCACTGGAAAAGATCCTTATGCTGGGAAAGACTGAAGGCAAAAGGAGAAGAGGGTGGAATAAGATGAGATGGTTGGATGGCCATTGATCATCAACTCAATGGATAAGAGTTTGAGCAAACTCAGGGAAATAGTGAAGGACAGGGAAGCCTGGTGTGCTGTAGTCCATGGGGTCACAAAGAGTCAGACACAACTTAGCGACTGAACAATGACCAACAACAAACTATCAGAAAGAGAAAACAATACCATTTACAATTGCATCAAAAAGAATAAAACATCTAGGAATGACTCTAGCCAAGAAGGTAGAAGACCCACACTTATTAATGAAAGATATTCAAGATGACATAAACAAATGAAAAGATATATTGTGCTTATGGATTAGAAGAATTAATATTGCTAAAATGACCCAAGTATTAATGTTAATATTACCCAAGGCAATCTATAGATTCAATGTAAGAACTATCAAAATGCCAATAGTATTTCCCATAGAATCCCATCTAAAATTTGGATGGAAACATAAAAACCTCTCAATAGCCAAAACAAACTTTAAAAAGAACAAAACTGGTGTATCACACTTCTTGGCTTCAAACTATACTACAAACCTACAAAAATCAAAACAGCATGGTACTAGCACACACACACACAAAAGATACATAGCTCAATCAAACAGAAGAAATTAAAAGCTCAGAAATGAACCCACACTCAAATGGGCAATTAATCTATTATAAAAGAGGCAAGAGTATACAATGGGGAAAAGATAACCTCTTCAATAAATAATAGTGGGAAAACTGTACCTCTACAAGCAAAAAAAAAAAAATCAGACTAGAGTACTTCCTCATACCTAGTACAAAAACAATGACAAAAAAAAAAACTTAAAATGAATTAAAGACTAAATGCAGGGCCTGAAATCATAAAATTCTAGAAGAAAACATAGGCAATATGCTCATTGACATCTGTCTTGGCAATATTTTGGGGGATATGTCTTCTCAGACAAGGGAAACAAAAGTAAAAATGTACACATCAAAGCTTTTGCACAGTGAAAGAATCTATCAACAAAACAAAAAGGTCACCTACTTAATGGGAGAAGATATTTGCAAATGATACATCCAAAAAGGAGTTAATATCCAAAATATAAAAAGAATTCACACAGCTCAACATCAAAAAAACAAACAATCTGATTAAAAAATGAGCAGAGTACCTGAATAGATAATTTTCCAAAGAAGATATACAGATGTCCAACAGACATGTGAAAAGATGCTCAACATCACTCATCATCAGGGAAATGCAAGTCAAAACCACAAAATGAGATATCATCTCAGGCTTGTCAGAATGGCTGTCATCAAAAGTCTACAAACATCAATTGTTGGTAAGGATGTGGAGAAAAGGGAACCCTCATACACTGTAGGTGGGAATGTAAAATGATGGAGCCATTATGAAAAACAGCATGGAATATGCTTTATTAAACTAAACTAAAAATATGTGTGTGTGTGTGTGTGTGTGTGTGTGTGCTCAATTGTGTCCAACTGTCTGCAGTCCAATGGACTGTATCCCACCAGGCCCCTCTGTCCATTGAATTTTGCAGAAAAGAGTACTGGAGTGGGTTGCCATTTCCTATCCCAGGGGATCTTCCTGATCCAGGGATCAAACTCATGTCTCTTGTGTCTTCTGTGTTGGCAAGCAGATTCATCCACTTTTGTGACAGGCAAACTTTGTCTGCCATGCTCTCAATAATCTACTCCAGGTGTTCGTGTGATCCCATCCCCTACATTGTGGGCACAACCTAGTGACTCGTTCTAACAAATAGAACACAGTAAGAGTGATGGCGAGTTACTTCTAGGATTAGGTTACAAAGGACTGTCTCTCATGCTAGCCTTGATGGAGCAAGCCACTTGGCAAGGGACTGAGGACCTTAGACCATCTGCCCAGGAAGAACTAAGTCCAGCCAAAAATGATGAATCTGGAAGCAGACCCTAGCCACCTGAACAACAGTCAGCCTCTGCTGACAAGTTTTTCTCAGCCTGTGAAAGACCCTTAGGTGGAGGATCCAGCTAAGCAATGCTCAGATTTCTGACTCACAAAACTGTAAGAAAACAAACATGTGTCATTTTAAGATGCTGAATTTTGGAATATGTAGACCCAGGTTCGATCCCTGGGTCAGGGACATCCCCAGGAGAAGGGAATGGCAACCCACTCCAGTATTCTTGCTTGGAAAATTCCATGGGCAGAGGAGCCTGGCAGGCTATAGTTCATGGGGTTGTAAAGAGTCAGACACGATTGAGTGACTAACACGTTATCTGATACTAGATAACTAAACACTCTTCTTTCTTGTGTATCTATATCCTAATTTTAAAAGCTCTAAGAAAAACTAACCAGTTTGTACACAGTTGATGAGACCAATCTTATTTCTATCTTTATTACTTTTTGGATTTACATTAGCCACATTTTAGAAACAGCATTCATTCAAAACAGGCCAGGAAAGTGATCTAGTGCTGGAAAGAGTCTTGCAGAATATCTGGAAATTTTTCCCACAAAAAAATGTAAGGGAGCTATGTTCATGGAAATCCAGGATTTGTGAATTCCACATTTATAAGGTAAAACTGTTTTAAACTCACCACCTTTCCTTGAGCAATGAGCCAAAATCCTGGTCCACGGGAGCCCAGCAGCTCTGCCCAGCAGCCCCATTGTGGTAGGGGCTCAGGGAATCTGCCTTGCCAACTCCTTGCTGTGGCCTGTGGCTGCTGGTGTTGAGTTTCACCAACCCTGACCCTCCCAGGCCAGCACTCGTGGGAGCAGATGTCTGATGTAGCTCCATCTCCAGCATGCCAGAGGTCAGCCTGCCATCTTTATTCTCTAGGTGCATGTTTCTGTTGCCACTCTTCTCACTGGAGTCAAACAGAAAGAAACTGCTGTTGATAAAAAGCAAACTGGGAATATCATTTGCACCTTGAGGAATTTATACTACTGAATGGTATAGTAAAAAGACCGCTTATAACAAGGACTTTATCATGTTTCAGCATTCTAATATCTAATATTATATTCCAATGTATGCTCATCTCCAAGGATGAATATTTTAGCATATTTCACACTAGCAGTGACCTAACTATTCAACAACAAAGTATTAATTAGGGTAAACTGTGATACTTTCACAGTATAAAACACTATTCAAAAATAAACATCCTCTAAAGATATTGATAATGGGAAATGTTTAAAATGTAGTAAACACCACTGGTACAATGGGGTATATCTCTTGCAATAAATATGTTGCAGAGAGGAAGCCAATTCTAACTCCACGTTGGAAATTTTCTTTGACTTGCTTTTCTTTGCTTTTGTTATTATAATCATAAATAATGGTTTGCCTCAAAGAACCCTGCCTGACTGTAAAGTATCTTTGTTCAGCTCATGAGAGACAATCTATCCCTGCCCACCTGTGAATAGCAGATTAACACACCCCTTCCTCTCCCCTGAGTGTGGGTGGCTGTGACCGGTGCACTCATGCGGCAGAGAGGAGCTACCCCACGTCCGAGGTCAGGGGCTGAAGCCAGGAGGACCTCATGCCCGAAGGGAGGCAGCCAAGAGGAGTTACCCCACACCCGAGGTCAGGTGCGTCGGCCGGAGGAGCCATACCAAGTTCGAGGCCAGGGGCAGCAGCCGAGAGGAGCTACCCTGCGTCCAAGGAGTGGTGACTGCACGGCACAGGAGGGCCTACGGGAGCTATCCCACGTTGAAGGTCAGAAAGGGCGGCGGTGAGGAGATACCCTTCATCTAGGGTAAGGAGCAGCAGCTGTGCTTTGCTGGAGCAGCCGTGAAGAGATACCCCATGCCCAAGGTAGGAGAAACCCAAGTAAGATGGTAGGTGTTGCAAGAGGGTATCAGAGGGCAGACACAGTGAAACCACACTCACAGAAACTAGTCAACCTAATCACACTAGGACCACAGCCTTGTCTAACTCAATGAAACTAAGCCATGCCCATGGGGCAAACCAAGACGGGGGGTTCATGGTGTAGAGGTCTGACAGAATGTGATCTACTGAAGAAGGAAATGGCAAACCACTTCAGTATTCTTGCCTTGAGAACCCCATGAACAGTATGAAAAGGCAAAATGAGAGGATATTTAAAGAGGAACTCCCCAGGTCAGTAGGTGCCCAATATGCTACTGGAGATCAGTGGAGAAATAACTCCAGAAAGAATGAAGGGATGGAGCCAAAGCAAAAACAATACCCAGCTGTGGATGTGACTGGTGATAGAAGCAAGGTCCGATGCTGTAAAGAGCAATATTGCATAGGAACCTGGAATGTCAGGTCCATGAATCAAGGCAAATTGGAAGTGGTCAAACAAGAGATGGCAAGAGTGAACGTCGACATTCTAGGAATCAGCGAACTAAAATGGACTGGAATGGGTGAATTTAACTCAGATGACCATTATATCTACTACTGCGGGCAGGAATCCCTCAGAAGAAATGGAGTAGCCATCATGGTCAACAAAAGAGTCCGAAATGCAGTACTTGGATGCAATCTCAAAAACGACAGAATGATCTCTGTTCGTTTCCAAGGCAAACCATTCAATATCACAGTTATCCAAGTCTATGCCCCAACCAGTAATGCTGAAGAAGCTGAAGTTGAACGGTTTTATGAAGACCTACAAGACCTTGTAGAACTAACACCCAAAAAAGATGTCCTTTTCATTATAGGGGACTGGAATGCTAAAGTAGGAAGTCAAGAAACACCTGGAGTAACAGGCAAATTTGGCCTTGGAATGCGGAATGAAGCAGGGCAAAGACTAATAGAGTTTTGCCAAGAAAATGCACTGGTCATAGCAAACACCCTCTTCCAGCAACACAAGAGAAGACTCTACACATGGACATCACCAGATGGTCAACACCGAAATCAGATTGATTATATTCTTTGCAGCCAAAGATGGAGAAGCTCTATACAGTCAACAAAAACAAGACCAGGAGCTGACTGTGGCTCAGATCATGAACTCCTTATTTCCAAATTCAGACTTAAATTGAAGAAAGTAGGGAAAACCGCTAGACCATTCAGGTATGACCTAAATCAAATCCCTTATGATTATACAGTGGAAGTGAGAAATAGATTTAAGGGCCTAGATCTGATAGACAGAGTTCCTGATGAACTATGGAATGAGGTTCGTGACATTGTACAGGAGACAGGGATCAAGACCATCCCCATGGAAAAGAAATGCAAAAAAGCAAAATGGCTGTCTGGAGAAGCCTTACAAATAGCACTGAAAAGAAGAGAGGCGAAAAGCAAAGGAGAAAAGAAAAGATATAAGCATCTGAATGCAGAGTTCCAAAGAATAGCAAGAAGAGATAAGAAAGCCTTCTTCAGCAATCAATGCAAAGAGATAGAGGAAAACAACAGAATGGGAAAGACTAGAGATCTCTTCAAGAGAATTGGAGATACCAAGGGAACATTTCATGCAAAGATGGGCTCGATAAAGGATAGAAATGGTATGGACCTAACAGAAGCAGAAGATATTAAGAAGAGGTGGCAAGAATACACAGAAGAACTGTACAGAAAAGATCTTCACGACCCAGATAATCATGAGGATGTGATCACTAATCTAGAGCCAGACATCTTGGAATGTGAAGTCAAGTGGGCCTTAGAAAGCATCACTAAGAACAAAGCTAGTGGAGGTGATGGAATTCCCGTTGAGCTGTTTCAAATCCTGGAAGATGATGCTGTGAAAGTGCTGCACTCAATATGCCAGCAAATTTGGAAAACTCAGCAGTGGCCACAGGACTGGAAAAGGTCAGTTTTCATTCCAATTCCAAAGAAAGGCAATGCCAAAGAATGCTCAAACTACCGCACAATTGCACTCATCTCACACGCTAGTAAAGTAATGCTCAAAATTCTCCAAGCCAGGCTTCAGCAATATGTGAACCGTGAACTCCCTGATGTTCAAGCTGGTTTTAGAACAGGCAGAGGAACCAGAGATCAAATTGCCAACATCCGCTGGATCATGGAAAAAGCAAGAGAGTTCCAGAAAAACATCTATTTCTGCTTTATTGACTATGCCAAAGCCTTTGACTGTGTGGATCACAATAAACTGTGGAAAATTCTGAAAGAGATGGGAATACCAGACCACCTAACCTGCCTCTTGAGAAATCTGTATGCAGGTCAGGAAGCAACAGTTAGAACTGGACATGGAACAACAGACTGGTTCCAAATAGGAAAAGGAGTACGTCAAGGCTGTATATTGTCTCCCTGCTTATTTAACTTATATGCAGAGTACATCATGAGAAACGCTGGACTGGAAGAAACACAAGCTGGAATCAAGATTGCCGGGAGAAATATCAATAACCTCAGATATGCTGATGACACCACCCTTATGGCAGAAAGTGAGGAGGAGCTAAAAAGCCTCTTGATGAAAGTGAAGGAGGAGAGCGAAAAAGTTGGCTTAAAGCTCAACATTCAGAAAACGAAGATCATGGCATCCGGTCCCATCACTTCATGGGAAATAGATGGGGAAACAGTGGAAACAGTGTCAGACTTTATTTTTTTGGGCTCCAAAATCACTGCAGATGGTGACTGCAGCCATGAAATTAAAAGACGCTTACTCCTTGGAAGAAAAGTTATGACCAACCTGGATAGTATATTCAAAAGCAGAGACATTACTTTGCCGACTAAGGTCCGCCTAGTCAAGGCTATGGTTTTTCCTGTGGTCATGTATGGATGTGAAAGTTGGACTGTGAAGAAAGCTGAGCGCCGAAGAATCGATGCTTTTGAACTGTGGTGTTGGAGAAGACTCTTGAGAGTCCCTTGGACTGCAAGGAGATCCAACCAGTCCATTCTGAAGGAGATCAACCCTGGGATTTCTTTGGAAGGAATGATACTAAAGCTGAAACTCCAGTACTTTGGCCACTTCATGAGAAAAGTTGACTCATTGGAAAAGACTCTGATGATGCGAGGGATTTGGGGGCAGGAGGAGAAAGGGACAACTGAGGAAGAGATGGCTGGATGACATCATGGAACTCGATGGATGTGAGTCTGAGTGAACTCCAGGGGATGGTGATGAACCGGGAGGCCTGGCGTGCTGTGATTCATGGGGTCACAAAGAGTAGGACACGACTGAGCAACTGAACTGAACTGATATATATATAACATATAATATATATATATATATATATATTTTTTAAAACTCCAGAAAGTGGATATAGGAAGAATCTACCTCAATATAATAAGGGTCATATATGACAAATCCACAGAAAACATCTTTCTCAGTGGTGAAAAACTGATAGCATTCCCAATAAAATAAGGGATAAAACAAGTATGACCATTCTCACCACTACTATTCAACAATAGTTTTAGAAGTCCTAGCCATAGCCATCAGAGAATAAAAAATAAAATAAAATAAAACAGAATCCAAACTGGGAAAAGAAGATGTAATCTGTCACTATTTACAGATTATATGTAACTATACCTAGGAAATCATAAAGATAACACCAGAAAACTACTAGATATAATCAATGAATTTGAAAAGGTTGCATGATACAAAAGTAATGCACAGAAATCTCCTCAGTTCCTATACAGTAAAAATGAAAGATCATAAATAATTAAGGAAATGAGCCCGGTTACCATCATATCAAAAGGAATAAGATATCTACAAATAAACCTAAGGAAATAAAACACCTGTACTCAGAAAACTATGACACTGATGAAAGAAATCAAAGATGACAAAAACATGTTTTTGGAAGAATCAATACTGTGAAAATAGTAATACTACCCAAAAGAATCTACAAATATCAAGAGAGTATAGAAATGGCACAAAAGCAGAAATACAGATCAATGGGACAGGACAGAAAGCCCAAAGATAAACCCACATGCTTATGGTCCCTTAATCCATGACAAAAAAAGCGCAAGTCAATACAACGGAAAAAACAGTGGCCTCAATAAACGGTGCTGGGAAAACTGACAGCTACATGTTAAAGAATGAAATTAGACCACTACACAACACCAGACACCAAAATAAATTCAAAATAGAATAAAGACCTAAATGTAAGATCAGACACTAAAAACTCTTATAGGAAAACATAGGAAGAACATTCATTGGCATAAACCACAGAAAGATCATTGTTATCTAACTACTAGAGTAATACACCATCAGTATTCTGGCTCAGATGGTAAAGAATCTTCCTGCAATGCAGGAGACCTGGGTTCAATCCCTGGGTTGGCAAGATCCCCTGGAGAAGGAATGGAAATCCATTCCAGTATTCTTGCTGAAGAACTGCATGGACAGAGGATCTTGGTGGGCTACAGTTCATGGGGCCACAAAAAGTCAGATATGACTGAGTAACTAGCACTTTCACTTCACTCTTCTAGAGTAATAAAAATAGAAATATAAATAAATAAATAGGACCTAATTAAACTTAAAACCTCTTGCACAGCTTAGAAAACCATAAATGAGACAAAAAGACAACCCTCAGAATGCAAGAAACTGTTTGCAAATGAGGCAATTGCAAATGGATTAATCTGCAAAATATACAAATAGCACATGCAACTCAATATTAAAAAAAAAAAAAATGAGCAAATGACCTAAAAAGACATCTCTCCAAAGAAGACATACAAATCGCCAACAAACATAACATGCTCAGCCCTGCACATTATTAAAGAAATGAACATCAAAACTAAAATGAGAGGGGGCGGTCCTAAGATGGTGGAGAAATAGGACGGGGAGACCACTTTCTCCCCCACAAATTCATCAAAAGAACATTTAAACGCTGAGTAAATTCCACGAAACAACTTCTGAATGCTGGCAGAGGACATCAGGCACCCAGAAAAGCGGCTCATTGTCTTCAAAAGGAGGTAGGGAAAAATATAAAAGACAAACAAAGAGACAAAAGAGGTAGGGACGGAGCTCCATCCCAGGAAGGGAATCTTAAAAAGAAAGAAGTTTCCAAACACCAGGAAGCACTCTCACTGCCAAATCTGTGGCGAGCCTTGGAAGCACAGAGGGCAACATAACAGGGAGGAAAAATAAATAAATAATTAAAACCCACAGATTACCAGCCCAACGGTAACTCCCCCAGTGGAAAAGCAGTGCAGATGCCTGCACCTGCCACTAGCAAGCAGGGGCTAGGCAGGGAGGCACGGGCTGCATTGCTTAGAGTAAGGATCTGGCCTAAATGCCCCGAGCGCAATCTGAGTGAACTAACTTGGGCTAGCAAACCAGACTGTGAGATAACTACCACGCAAAAAGCCAGCCTTAACCTAAGACACCACCAGGCCCATGCATAGAACAAAGCACTGAACAGAGATACCCAGCTGCAGCCCAGCCTCCTCCAGTGACAGGCAGCCATAGCTGGAAGGGGGCAATTGCAGCCCCAGAGAGACATTATCTACAAAACTGCAAGCAGGCTTCTTTGCTAACTAAGATTTCTTGGGGTTCTGGATGGTCAACATCCTCCTGAGAAGGTGTGCCAGTTGTACACCCTGAAAACTGCGCAACAGGGAGCAACAGGGACAAGGGAGGCAATAAGTCGCAGCGACCGCACTCACCAAGCACCTCATCACCTGAGCTGCTAGGACCTGGGAAGGGCACAAAATGCAGGCCCAACTGAGTCTGCGCCTCTGGGGACTACCCGTGTGCCTGAACCTGAGCGGCTTAGACCTGGGAGGTGCATGCAGCCCAGGGCCAGCCTTGGATTGTTCCCCATGGAGCAACCTAGAGCCTGAGCAGTGTGGGCAGGGAGACTACACGTGCCGTGAGTGGGGGCAGGCCCAGTGTGGCTGAGGCACTGCGAGCACACATCAGGGTTATTTGTTTGCAGCATCCCTCCCTCCCCACAGTGCGACTGAACAAGTAAGCCTTAAAAAAGTGTCCACCACCCCCCTTTTGTGTCAGGCCAGAAATCAGACACTGAAGAGACCAACAAACAGAAGAAGCTAAAACAGAGGGAACCGCCTTGGAAGTGACAGGTGCAATAGATTAAAACCCTGTCGTTAGTACCAACTACATAGGAAGGGGCCTATAGATCTTGAAAAATATAAGTCAGACCAAGGAACTATCCGAAAATGAACTGATCCCACAATGCCCACAACACCAGAGAAAGTCCTAGATATATTTTTACTATTTTTATGATCNGTGACAGGTGCAATAGATTAAAACCCTGTCGTTAGTACCAACTACATAGGAAGGGGCCTATAGATCTTGAAAAATATAAGTCAGACCAAGGAACTATCCGAAAATGAACTGATCCCACAATGCCCACAACACCAGAGAAAGTCCTAGATATATTTTTACTATTTTTATGATCACTTTTTTAAAAATTTTTAAGTACTTTCTTACTCCTTTAATTTTCACTTTTATAACCTACTATTACTTTACAAAAAAAAAAGACCCTATTTTTTAAAGCAAACTTCATATATATGTTATATCTTATAATTTTTGTGACTTTTTTCTCTTCCTTTTTTTTTCTTCTTTTCTTTAATATCGTATTTTTGAAATTCCAAACTCTATTCTAGATTTTTAATCTTTGCTTTCTGGTATTTGCTATCAATTTTGTACCTTTAAGAATGCAGTCTTCAGTAGCCATTTTTTCTTGGGAGCGAGATTAATAGCTTGACTGCTCTCTCCCTCTTTGTACTCTCCTTTTTCTCCACCAGGTTCCCTGTGTCTCTTCCCTACCCCCTCGCTTCTCTACCCAACTTTGTGAATTTCTGTGTGTTCCAGAAGATGGAGAACACTTAGGAAACTGATTACTGACTGGATCTGTCTCTCTCCTTATGATTCCCCCCTTTTATCCTCCTGGCCACCTCTGTCTCCTTCATCCCTCTTCTCTTCTCTGTATAATTCCATGAACATCTCTCAGTGGTCCAGTTGTGGAGTGCACATAAGGAAGTGATTACTGGCTAGCTTGCTCTCTCCTCTATTGATTCNTGCGACCCCATGGACTGCACCAAGCCAGGCCTCCCTGTCCATCACCAACTCCTGGAGTTTACTCAAAATCATGTCCATCAAGTCGGTGATGCCTTCCAACATCTCATTCTCTGTTGTCCCCCTCTCATCGTGCCTTCAATCTTTCCCAGCATCAGGGTCTTTTCAAATGAAACAGTTCTTCGCATCTGGTGGCCAAAGTATTGGAGTTTCAACTTCAGCATCAGTCCTTTCAATGAATATTCAGTACTGATCTCCTTTAGGATGAATTGGTTCTCCTTGCAGTCCAAGGGACTCTCAAGAGTCTTCTAAAAGACCACAGCTCCAAAGCATCAATTCTTCCATGCTCAGCTTTCTTTATAGTCCAACCCTCACATCCATACAGAACTACTGGAAAAGCCATAGCCTTGACTAAACGAACTTTTGTTGGCAAAGTAATGTCTCTGCTTTTTAATATGCTGTCTAGGTGGGTCATGACTTTTCTTCCAAGTTAGTTATTGCCAGATAGCATTCAGACAAACTAGGACACAGAAGAGCCACCAAACCACCAGACACACCAAACAACCAAGCAGGCAGAGAGACTCAACTAGTTGATGTCAGTCAGTCTCTGCAGACACAACAAGCTTGTGAATGGATCCGTCATGGCATGAACATAAAGGCTATGAATGGATCAACAGCATGAGCTCCCATTCATCAAGGCCAGCCTATCCACTGACCTTGCTGGTAAGAGCGCCAGACTCTAAATAGCATGCAGAAACAGACCAAGCCATTCTAAAGTTTATATGGAAATGCAATGAAAATAGAATAGATATTAATAAAACAACTTTGAAAAAGATAAATAAAGTTAGAATAATTATGCTCTATTATACAACCAGTAGTGTACTATTGCAATAAAGATAGATGTATAGCTAAATGGAACAGAATGGAGAATCTAGAAACAGACCCAGAAACATATGGATAATTGAGATTTGAAAGATATGCAAAAGCAATTCAAATGAAATAATATTTTAATAACTGTGGAAAGAATAGGATAACTATGTGCAAACAAACCTCAAACCCTACCTTACATCACCTGCAGAATGATTGATTATATACCTGAATATATAGCTAAAATTATAAGACTTCTAGAACTAAATAAGAAAATTTTAGTGATTTGGGGTCTGGCCCAGATTTCTAAAGATATAAAATTCACAAACTATTAATAAAATATTGAAAAATCAAATTCCATCAAAATTAGAAGCAGTCATTCTTCAAAAGACACTGTTTGGAGAACAAAAAAGCAAGACAGGAACTGGGAGAAAGTATTTGGAAAACTTCTACACAATCCTGGTGGTTCAGATGGTAAAGAATTTGCCTGCAATAGAGGAGACCTGGGGTTCAATGCTTAGGTGGGGAGGATCCCCAGGAGAAGGGAATGGCAACTTTCTCCAGTATTCTTGCCTGGAGAATTCCATTTACAGAGGAGTCTGACAGTCCATGGGGTCCCAAAGAGTCAGACACAAATCAGCATACACACATACACATCATTTGATAGAATCCTTCATACACTAATTTCAGTTCAGTTGCTCACTCTTGTCCAACTCTTTGCATCCACATGGACTGCAGCAGGCCAGGTTTCCCTGTTGATCACCAACTCCCAGAGCTTGCTCAAATTCATGTCCATAGAGTCAGTAATGCCAACCAACCATCTCATCAACTGTCATCCCCTTCTTCTCCTCCTGTCTTCAATCTTTCCCAGTATCAGGGTCTTTCCAAAGGTAAGTTAAATGCCCAGGATGCAACAGTAAAGAAAAATAGTATATCTGAAGTAAAAACTTGTATCAGAACCAAAGGAGATTGGGGAAAAAAAATAGAAACCATTGGAACACAGCTGTTACCAAGTCACAATAGGAATTGAGAGCATCTCCTTCTCTGACTGCAGTGTAAGCTCTACATTGGCAGATTCTGCGTTGCNAAGTAAAAACTTGTATCAGAACCAAAGGAGATTGGGGAAAAAAAATAGAAACCATTGGAACACAGCTGTTACCAAGTCACAATAGGAATTGAGAGCATCTCCTTCTCTGACTGCAGTGTAAGCTCTACATTGGCAGATTCTGCGTTGCTTTCTTGGGGAGTCATCCCATTGTCATGATTGAGGTGGACCCAGGGGTATGGTCCCCTTGGGGACTACGGGTCTTAGAGTTGGCTTCCTTCTGTGCTTTCCAGGTGAGAATTGTGGAAGTTGATAGTGAAAATATTGAGGAGCTAGAAAGTAGTACATATCTATAACTGGCTATCTGCAAAAAAATGTCTGATGCAGTTGAAATGTTTCCATAGTGTGAAAATATGTATGTAATGGAGACAAATAAATGATGTCCACATTTAAGTAAATATGACACCAAACAAACTTTTATTTTAAAAATGAAGGGAAAATACTTTTAATGTTTGAAGGTCAGACACATGCTCTTAAGGATATTGGATATACTGAAGAACTCTCATACTGTTGGTAGAAGATACCCTCTTCCATCTTGAATATCAAGAAGAGAAGGATGGGAGGTACAAAGTTCCTGCTGAAAGACAACAGGAGCAACGTGCTGTCATTTTTCAAGCATGCTAAAGCATTACACCACGCTCTTAAATGTTGATCTCAGAACAAAGAAATCTGGAGCCATGGAAGAGGTCAGGAAACTGAGGTCATTCCCCAGGAAGGTCATTATTTCTCATTCAAAAGGATTTGCAAGCTTGCAGAGCCAGTTCAGTGTATGAGCAATTTTGTCTGCTCTTAGTCCAACAGTGCCAAAATACTTGGGCATTAGCTTTTTAATTAAAAAATCCTGAAATTTGCAAGAGTGTTAAAGTTGTAAGCACTGTAACTTAGACCTAATAAGAAGTATACATTATAATGGCCAAGAGTTCTACTAGGTTGCCTACAAAGGAGTCAACACACCAATCCAAGTGAGCCAATGATAGTGGAATCCAGGCTAGACTCTGCATCTTGTTATGTCCACCAGTGCTCATTTAATCAGGAAAGTAAGATTTGAGAAATGGTTCTCAAATTATTACTACTATCTTACTGTTGAGATGAGAAGAAATTGCAGCATAATGAGTGACATAAATTGTGAATACTATCAGGCTTGTTAGGAGTGGTGATTAAGCAACCAGATTGCTATGGTACAAATTCTGGTTTTGTCATTCCCTAATTTTGTGATCTTGGGCAAGAACAACCTATACACATCTCAGTTTCCACATAAGGAAANGGAGACCTGGGGTTCAAAGCTTAGGTGGGGAGGATCCCCAGGAGAAGGGAATGGCAACCTGCTCCAGTATTCTTTCCTGGAGAATTCCATTTACAGAGGAGTCTGACAGTCCATGGGGTCCCAAAGAGTCAGACACAAATCAGCATACACACATACACATCATTTGATAGAATCCTTCATACACTAATTTCAGTTCAGTTGCTCACTCTTGTCCAACTCTTTGCATCCACATGGACTGCAGCAGGCCAGGTTTCCCTGTTGATCACCAACTCCCAGAGCTTGCTCAAATTCATGTCCATAGAGTCAGTAATGCCAACCAACCATCTCATCAACTGTCATCCCCTTCTTCTCCTCCTGTCTTCAATCTTTCCCAGTATCAGGGTCTTTCCAAAGGTAAGTTAAATGCCCAGGATGCAACAGTAAAGAAAAATAGTATATCTGAAGTAAAAACTTGTATCAGAACCAAAGGAGATTGGGGAAAAAAAATAGAAACCATTGGAACACAGCTGTTACCAAGTCACAATAGGAATTGAGAGCATCTCCTTCTCTGACTGCAGTGTAAGCTCTACATTGGCAGATTCTGCGTTGCTTTCTTGGGGAGTCATCCCATTGTCATGATTGAGGTGGACCCAGGGGTATGGTCCCCTTGGGGACTACGGGTCTTAGAGTTGGCTTCCTTCTGTGCTTTCCAGGTGAGAATTGTGGAAGTTGATAGTGAAAATATTGAGGAGCTAGAAAGTAGTACATATCTATAACTGGCTATCTGCAAAAAAATGTCTGATGCAGTTGAAATGTTTCCATAGTGTGAAAATATGTATGTAATGGAGACAAATAAATGATGTCCACATTTAAGTAAATATGACACCAAACAAACTTTTATTTTAAAAATGAAGGGAAAATACTTTTAATGTTTGAAGGTCAGACACATGCTCTTAAGGATATTGGATATACTGAAGAACTCTCATACTGTTGGTAGAAGATACCCTCTTCCATCTTGAATATCAAGAAGAGAAGGATGGGAGGTACAAAGTTCCTGCTGAAAGACAACAGGAGCAACGTGCTGTCATTTTTCAAGCATGCTAAAGCATTACACCACGCTCTTAAATGTTGATCTCAGAACAAAGAAATCTGGAGCCATGGAAGAGGTCAGGAAACTGAGGTCATTCCCCAGGAAGGTCATTATTTCTCATACAAAAGGATTTGCAAGCTTGCAGAGCCAGTTCAGTGTATGAGCAATTTTGTCTGCTCTTAGTCCAACAGTGCCAAAATACTTGGGCATTAGCTTTTTAATTAAAAAATCCTGAAATTTGCAAGAGTGTTAAAGTTGTAAGCACTGTAACTTAGACCTAATAAGAAGTATACATTATAATGGCCAAGAGTTCTACTAGGTTGCCTACAAAGGAGTCAACACACCAATCCAAGTGAGCCAATGATAGTGGAATCCAGGCTAGACTCTGCATCTTGTTATGTCCACCAGTGCTCATTTAATCAGGAAAGTAAGATTTGAGAAATGGTTCTCAAATTATTACTACTATCTTACTGTTGAGATGAGAAGAAATTGCAGCATAATGAGTGACATAAATTGTGAATACTATCAGGCTTGTTAGGAGTGGTGATTAAGCAACCAGATTGCTATGGTACAAATTCTGGTTTTGTCATTCCCTAATTTTGTGATCTTGGGCAAGAACAACCTATACACATCTCAGTTTCCACATAAGGAAATAGGTTTTCACAGTACCATTTATGTGATAGAACTGCAGGAAGATAAAATGACAACACAATAAAACAGTCAGCCCAAAGCCTAACACTTAATGGTCTTCGATAAAAGTTCATATAATCAATAATATTTTCACTGTAAGAGTTCAGTTTTACCTAGGTTAAAAAAATAACTCCCTTTCTACTCAGTTTTGCTTTTTCAGGCATTAAATATATTTCATATTTCATCATTACTTTAAAATGTATATGTTAGCTGCTCAGTCATGTCCAGCCCTTTGCAGCCCAATGGACTGTAGCCCATAGGCTCCTCTGTCCACAGGATTCTCCAGACAAGAATACTAGAGTGGGTTGCCTTTCCCTCCTCCGGGGATCTTCCTGAACCAGGGACTGAACCCAGGAACCTGTATTCCAGGCAGATGCTTTAGTGAATCAAAAGCATATATGATGAAATAAAAAGACCTAAGCTATTAAGTTGCTTAATTACTAAGTTTAATTATCCTCTATTACTTCACACATCTCTCCTGTTTGGTTAAATCTCAGCTTACAAACTTTCTTATATTTTGCATACAAAGAAAGGTCAGAGCATATAAATGATTCAAGTTCCTACTTCTGAAAATCTTTGTTTTATTTTATTTTCACTCTTGTCTGCTTTCAGCAAACCAAAAAAGATAATACAGTAGAATATTCTAAAATTCTATGCATCACTAAGCTATCAGATTATTTACATTTAGGAACATATTTAAGTTGGAAGTTTGATAATTGATTTTTGAATTTATAATTTTTCATTTATATTATATATTAATTTATATAATGATTGCCAAATAAAACTGATCTCCTTTATTACTATTCTGTTTCTCTTGTATTTCACAACCTACTCTGACTTTCAAATAGCATATAGAATAAATAAATTTTTTAAAAGTAAAAAAAATAGCAGACAGTAGTTTTCAAACATGCACCTCAGGACACATTAAAACAGAACACTGAAAAATTTTGCACAGAGTTATTCAGTGATTCTAATGATACCACTAACTCAAAATTGATTTTTTACTGTTTTTCAGTCATATTTCCTTGGCTAGAATTTTGGCTTTATCTCTTATTGCCTAGTGATATTAGAAAGCTGTATTTCTAAAATGCTTCAGCTTCTTCGTGCTTAAAATAAAAATAGTAATAGCATTTATTTACAAGCATTTCTATGATGTATAAATGGACTAGTAAAGTGCTTAAATGTATAATTGCAAAATAGTAAACAATCTGTAAATATTCATTATAATGATTACTAGAAGATAGATTTATTGCTAAAAGATACACCCATTAGCATCATTTTACAAATAAGAATATTGAGCATGAAGACACTAAGTGACAGTCTTAAGGTCTTCAGTTCAGTTCAGTTCAGTTCAGTCGCTCAGTTGTGTCCGACTCTTTGTGACCCCATGAATCACAGCACGCCAGGCCTCCCTGTCCATTACCAACTCGTGGAGTTCACTCAGATTCATGTCCATCGAGTCAGTGATGCCAGCCAGCCATCTCATGCTCTGTTACAGTTAACAAATTCTAAAAGGTATGGTTTCAAGTCTTGTAGCTAGTGACTACTCTGCAATTAATGAATTTCTCTTACTATTTCCATAGTAAAATCTCTAGAAGCTTCAGTTAGTTGAACAAATGAGGAAAAAACCTTGTTTCAATGTCTTTAAAAATTGTTGATTGCCTTAGAGGAGGACATTCACATATTCAGTACAAATAAGAAAATTCTAAGAACTTTATCAGTGAAATCAATGGGTAGCCCATGATGCAGTATAGTCTTTGCCAGGTATTTGACTGGCAGTGTAACTAAGGAAAGGCATGGTTAACTACCCCTCAAAAGTCATGCAGCATTATGAATCAATGCACTGTACACCTGTCACTTATATTATATTGTACATCAACTATGCTTTAGTAAATTAGCAAATAAATAAATAAAAGTCATGCAGCTAACTCGAAACCTGGAAATTGCTCCAGGAAATCAGTCAGCACACAAAATCATTCATACTGATTATCAAATATGTTTGCTGGTAAACTGGGGTTTCTTGGCATTGCTTTTAATTGAATACTAGGCAATCTGAGATATATCTTTTGTGCATTACTTGTTCTAGAATAATGGCTAGTTATATAATAGCACATTTATTAGGGTAGTTTTATCATCATAAAATTGGTTTAGGGAATAAACTTATCACTGGTAAATCTGTAGTTCATGTGCAATGTTGATATTATTTGGAGGCAATAGAGGTTAGCATTCAACTGGTATTCATGGGGTTAATGAGTTACAACTTACTAGCTGAGTTACTTTGAGTAAGTTTCCTAACCTCTAGAAGTCTCAGTTTCTTTATCTAAAGAAATGTGATGTTCAAATAAGTTGAATATCTATAAACTAGAAGAGTTCCTCATGTGCCCAGCCACTTCAATGTGTCCAACTCTTTGCGACCCCATGGGCTGTAGCCAGCCAGGCTCCTCTGTCCATGGGATTCTCCAGGCAAGAATACTGGAGTGGGCTGCCATTTCCTTCTCTAGGAGATCTTTCCAGATCAGGGATCCAATCCTCATTCCCTGCAACTTCTGCATTGCAGGGAGAGTCTTTACGTACTGAGCCACCTGGGAAACTCAGAGTTCCTCATACATACTATATATTTTTCTTTCAATACTTGATTTTGGCCTGAGTTTAGTGTGGGCTATTTTATTTAAATCTTTACAGATGAAAACGTGGTAGGTAGAATCACAGCTTCTCAAAGATGTTGAGTTCCCAATCCCCAGAAACCTTGAATAATTCTTTTAAGTGGGAAACACTTTGCAGATATGGTTATGAATCTTGAAATGGGAAGATTATCTGGTATTTTCCAAGTAGAACAGGGTTCCTTGTAAAGGAGTGAGAGAGAAAGCTACAGCATGGCCTACCCAGGTGAGCCCCATGTAATCACAAGCGTCCTTCTAAGGAGAGAGTTGACTGGAAGTTCAGGTGGAACCAATGCAACCTCTGAGTCTAGAAGAGGAAGAGAGCTGCTGGAGAGCAGAGAGGGAAGCGCCCTGCCGTGGCCGTTGGCTTTTGAAAGTGAAGAAGAGGTTCTTTACTAAAGAATGCGGACAGTTTCTAGCAACCAGGGAAAGCAAGTAAACAGTTTCTACCCTGGGACTTCCATGAGCGAAGCTATTCCCACCAACACTATGGTTTCACCACCAGACCTGTTTGGACTTCTGGTTCCTATAACTGTAAGAAAATTCGTGTTGTTTTAAGCCTCTAATTTTATGATAATGTGTTACAATGGCAAGAGCAAACTAATACAGAGATGGTAGACTGTTTAATTAATTCTCCCTCTCCAGCATATCTTTAAAATAGAGAAGCTTCTTAGTACTTGCCTTCTAAAGTTTCTTCCTAAATTTTCTTACATTTTCTCTGAGGTACTTCTCTGAAGCTCTGATATTCGTGGATAGCGTGTTACAGGCCCCTTTTATTCGAAAGTCCGGGCCCTAGCTGCTCTGTGGTCTTCTCCTGATGTCTTGCAACAATTTCTCCAGGCCACTCCAAACTACTAGCTCCTGAGAACAGGCAAAACTATATTCTTTCTTGTAGTAACAAGAGACTGTGATACACAGGTTAGGTTACTGAAGGCTAGGGATTGATGCTTTCCCAATGGAGGTTGCCCCCTTTCGTCTCATACCCTACAGCTGTTAGTATTGTTGAACCAAAGTTCATAGGCCTAACGCATGATGAGGCCGAGAAAACAAACTTCAGAGTTTAAACAGAAGCAGGTTTATTGCAAGGGTCAAGCAAGAGGAGCTGGTGGCTTGTGAGTTCCCCAGTGGGTTTCAGAGTTTTTAAAGGCAAAATTTGGGGTGAGGCCTGAGGGGTATGCAATTTTTTCTTCTCCTTGGCTTGTGGGGAGGTAACAGGGCAATGCTTCAGGAGCTGCGTTCTGCATGCAGT
>SJYX01010167.1:0-12941 GCA_006410675.1 Oreotragus oreotragus | reverse complement strand
CACTTCATAGCAAATAGAAGGGGAAAAAATGGAAACAGTGACATATTTTATTTTCTTGGGCTCCAAAATCACTGCAGATAGTGACTGCAGCCATGAAATTAAAAGATGCTTGCTCTTTGGAAGGAAAGCTATAACAAACTTAAATAGAGTATTAAAAAGCAGAGACATCATTTTGTCAACAAAGTTCCATATAGTCAAAACTACGTTTTTTCTGGCAGACATGTAAGGATGTGAGAGTTGGGCCATAAAGAGGGCTGAGTGCTGAAGAACCGATGCTTTTGAACTGTGGTGCTTCAGAAGACTCTTGAGATTCCCTTGGACTGCAAGGAGATCAAACCAGTCAATCAGTCCTGAATATTCATTGGAAGGACTGATGCTGAAGCTGAAGCTCCAAGACTTTGGCCACCTGATGAGTCATTGGAAGAAACTCTGATGCTGAGAAAGATGGAAGGTAAAGGAGAAGGGGGCAACAGAGGAGGAGATGCTTAGATGGCATCACCTTCAATGGATGTGAATCTGAGCAAACCCCAGGAGACAGTGAAGGACAGTAAGCCTGGCATGCTGTGACTGCAATGAGTTACCTCCTGAACAACAACATCATAAGCCAAGGAGAGAGACTTCAGAAGGAAATACCTCTGACGACACCTTGATCTCAGACTTCCAGCCTCCAGACTACGAGAAACAAATGTCTGTTGTTTCAGGCTCCTGGTCTGTGGTGTTTTGTTGCAACAGACTGAACCCACCAGGACAGCAGGTCCCTTCTGATCTCTGCAGGTTTTCTGACACAGAACTGCTGGGTCCAGAGGTGAGGAGGAAAGCAGGTGGGTCCTGCCTGCTTCTTGTCCTACAGACTGTCTCTTGTGGTCTTAAACTGCAAGGCATTTTTAAGGCATAGAAAACATTCTTGCCCTTAAATCAAAGCATTATATTTCAAAGGCAATTTAATAAAGCTTGCTTTTGCAGCTTCATGGAAATGTGTCTATGCAAACATAGGAGATCCTTATCTGAAAGTAATTCTCTCCTGGGTCCTTCAGCCACCAAGGGAATGAAATCAAAAGCTGGGCAGTGGTTCCAAGCTCATCATTTGTCAAAGCAAGGTACAGCTCAAAGTGGCAGGCTTCTGTGTCCCAGGCTAAATTTGGCTAATCACACCTCTGAATTCTGTTCTTCATCAAGGACCCCCGGCATCCCCAGTGAAAGGATTCACTGTACTGTCAGCAATAATGATACTTTGTGCTTTTAGTTCCTTGCTCCAGACGATTTTCAAAGGATTCATCCACCCTACTCTGCTCAGTAACAGTGGTGTTTTGAGACACAGTTGATTTGTAGGCTCCTGATCCATCACCACAAACTTTGTTGAAATAGCTCGCAGGTAATGTCCTGGGGTCTGTATATTTGGTAATGATGGTGATGGACAGGGAGGCCTGGCGTGCTGCAATCCATGGGGTCAAAAAGAGTCGGACACAACTGAGCGACTGAACTGAATTGAACTGATAGGCATCTCAGAGAAAGCAGGCAACATGACAACTGAAGGCAAAGAGAAAGTAGATCAAAATACCATTAATTATCTAAGTGAATCAATACAAAGTGACCCACAGCAGCTACATTAATTTCAGAGAGTGGGGCGGCCTTTTCTTTGCTACTTTTCCTTCCATTTTGTGTGTGTATTTTGTGGGGGAGTATGGAAATTTCTTCTCTCCTGATGTTCCCTTTCATGGTGACAGGTAGAAGTGACCTTCTCCAATATGGACTCAACCTTAATCCTAATACAGCTTTTTAATTGTTTAAATCATTTAAATCATTTCTTAAATGACTCAGAATATAGGCAGGGAGAAATATGGTATTCAGTGTTCCCCCCACCACCACCACCAAACACATACATTGTCATTCTCCCCACGCACCTCGACTCCTATTGTGCGGAAGTAAATGTGGAATCTGAGCTCTGGTTCCAGATATGTTTAATTATCCATGTGTTTGCAATGATTCTGGCCAAAACAAAAGTGTTTTACAGCCTTAAAATCTAAACTAAATGTTTCCAGGGACTGGAGGATGTGAGCTGAGGCCTCGAGGGAGACTTGGGTGACCTGGGGGGTCAAAGAAGTCTCTGGAGCTGCTGCCCAACCAGTGACCCCAATTCCTCTGCCCCCATATTGTGGCAACACACACCAAAATGATATGCAAGGGCAATAGAGATGGCTGTGAAAGGGCATGTGGGTCCTGCACATGTGGTTCAATCCGTCAAAGACTCTTGTCTGTCTGGAGACCTGACAGCCCCTAGCTCTATGGACTCTGAGTCCTCAAGGTCAGGGTGACTGCAGCCATGCCAGCCAGCCCACACAGGCACCCTCTGCAAGGGGCCACCATCCATTTGCCAGCTTCTTCGCTCAGCGATCCTCAGCTCCTACATGGTTCTGGGGATGTCAGGATGGTGGAGATTCCATCTCCATTCTCAAGAAGCTCAGCAACCCATGATGCGGAGGAAGGATGCATGTCAGGGACATGATCGTGGCTCTATGGCTGTGTCTCAAGGTCCAACCTGGCCAGGCCCTGCCCCTCCGCTCCCCGGTGGTCCCCCGGCTCCCTCTCTGCAGCCACTGGCCCCCTCGCAACTGTCCCAGGTACCTCTCGCTCCCTTGGTCCCCACATGGGCTCCTGGCCAGCTCCCTCCCTTCCTCCAGTCTTGGGGTTAGATGTTCTCTTCTCAATGACCATGAGGCAGCTCAAGCTGTCATAACAAAGCATCACACACTGAGCGGCTTGAACAACAGAAATTTATTTTCTCCGTTTCAGAGGCTGGGAGTCTGATTCAAGTGTGGCCAGGGTTAGTTTCTTCTGAGACCTCTGCTGGGGACGCAGATGGCCGTCTTCTCCCTGCGTCCTCACATGGTCATCCTCCTGTGCATGTCTGTGTCCTGATCTACTCTTCTTATAAGGACACTGGTCCTATTGGATTAGGACCCACTCATATGCCCTCGTTTTACCTTTTGTTGTTTTCCAGTCAGTCAGTCGTCTCTGACTTTTTGTGACCCCACGGACTGAGCACGCCGGGCTTCCCTGCCCTTCACCTCCCTGAGTTTGCTCAAGCTCACGTTCATTGAGTTGGTGATGCTATCCAACCATCTCATCCTCTGTCACCTGCTTCTTCTCCTGCTCTCATCCTTTCCCAGCTTCATGGTCCTTTCCAATGAGTCGTCTCTTTGCATCAAGTGGCCAAAGTATTGGAGCTTCAGCTTCAGCTTTAGCATCATTCTACCTTAATCACCACTTAAAGGCCCCATCTCCAAATGTGGTCATGCTGGGGGTTAAGTTTTTGCTATAAGGATTTGGGGGAGATGCAAGTGCATCCGTTACAACCACATGATGCACAGGTAGAGCATCATTGCTCGGGCACCCCACTCTCTCATCCTACTTCCCCTGCCCCACTGTGGCCGTCACCCCTGATCTGCCACACGACTCCCTTATTTGGTGTGTCCTGTTCATGGTCTATCTTCCCATGTGTGTGAGCTCCAAGAGGACAGAGCTATTGCCACCCCCCATCCCCACCCCCATGTTCCCTAAGCCTTTCTCCAGGGTTTGGCTGGTAGCTGGAGCTTAAACAATGAAGTAACTGCACAAACTCTTTTTGGAGAGAGGAGGCAGGCTTACTGGGAGACAGACTCAGAAGAGGCTCCTTAGCCTGAATATCCTTGAAGTCCTACAGACACCTGCCAGAGGAATTGTGAGCATTTAGAACACGAGGGCAACTTGACCCTGGGAGGAAGGATTGTAGACAACGTGCTGGGAATGTGGGGTTTGGCACAGAGACAAGACAGGGGCCCTGGGGACCTCGTCAGCAACAGCCTTGCACCCCTCTCCGGTCCCCTCCTCTCCATCTGAAACTAAACTCCTTTAGAGTTAGGGAAGGACTGTGTGTGGGATTCCAGGAGAAACCCTGCAGCACAAGTCCTGATCCTGTGAGCAAGCCAGGCTTTTCATTGATTGACATCTCCGGGAAAGTGAGCGGGGACCCTGCAGGGCTCTTGGGCACAAAAGCCTTTGTGTGCCACTTCTCTTGATTACAGGAAATAGGCTTCAGTCTTCAGGACCTTCCCTGAGTTCCAAAAGGCAGGTTAGAACAGTTGCTAATCAGGAAAGGGAGAGGACGCAGAGACAAGGGAGGAGCAGTCAAGAAACAATAGTGCAGCCTTAGGGCAGAACCTGGTTCCCCCTCAAGAGAAGCACACAGCAATATCTTTGTGCTATTTTGCAGATACTGAAACCCCCATCAGATGGGAGAAATCACAGGCCCCAGGATGGTTGGAACCAAAAGGTTAATGGTGCTGACTCCTGACTACCTCACCTCCAACCAATCTGAAGAATGTCCACAAGCTGACTATGCCCTCTCTAACCATGACTATAAAGCTCCTCACTACCCTCTCCAGGCCGGGACTCGCAGTTTTGAGGGCATTAGATCTCTATGACCCCCTTTTGCTGGCAAAACAATAAAACTGTCTTTTCTACTTCACCCAAAACTCTGTGTCCAGGAATTATTTCAGGGTTGGGGTACAGAGGCTGGATTCAGCTTCACCAGGAGACACCACTGTCCCTCTGCAGAGGGCAGCCAACTGGGATCTCTTATGGAGCATTAACTGGGGTGGTGAAAAGAGAAATGAAATTAGAGTCCAAAGCCTGGGAGAAATCAGGCCACATGTCTACTTACTAGCCTGGCAAATCTTTTGAAGCCTCAATTTTATCATCTTTAAAATGGGGATACATTTCCAATTGAGGCTTTTGAGTTGCAAAGGCTGGAGATGACTCTTGAGAGTCCCTTGGAGAGCAAGGAGATCAAACCAGTCAATCCTAAAGGAAGTCAACCCTAAATATTCACTGGAAGCTTAAGGTGAAGCTCCAGTACCTGATGGCCACCTGATGTGAAGAGCTGACTCACTGGAAAAGACCCCGATGCTGGAAAAGATGGAAGACAAAAGGAGAAGAGGGTGGCAGAGGATGAGGTGTTTGGATGGCATCATTGGCACAATGGACATAAACTTGGGCAAACTCTGGGAGATAGTGAGGGACAGAGAGGCCTGTCGTGCTGCAGTCCATGGGATTGCAAAGAGTTGGACATGGCTTAATGACTGAACAACATTTCCACTCATCAGTTATGCATTAAAAATGGATGACATGAGTAACATGAAGATTTACAATACCATGTGTAAAACAGATAGCCAATGGGAACTGGCTGAGTGACTCAGGGAACTCAAACAGGGGCTCTGTAACAAGCTAAAGCATGGGATGGGGAGGGAGATGGGAGGGAGTTTTGGGAACGAGGGGACTTAGGTGTACCGATGGCTGATTCTTGTTGATGTATGACAGAAAACCACAAAATTCTGTAAAGCAATTATCCTGTAATAAAAAGTTTAAAAAAATGGATGACATGTGAACACGGCTGACACTTAGGAGGCACTTAATGAAATGAAACATTCTTGTCATCTTTAATAAAATCTGTGGCTGTGTCAATACATGGATCAAAGATCCTAGCCATAGGGGGTGACATCAAAATTTGGGCAGCCAGGTAGGTCAGGTGGCTCCCTGGTGTCACAGGGGAGGGGCTTCCTGAAGGCTGACATTCAGTTGCTTTAGACCACAAAGTAACTACGGCTCACTCCCTCCCAATCTGGAGTCATTTTAAGAGGACGGAGTGAGCCAGGAATTTAGGACACATTTTGCTAAAAATAGGGGATTATTTTTTAAAAAATACAAAACAATAAAAATCTGTCTAACACATTTTAAGGATGACTGCACACCACTGAAATTATTTAGAACAGTAATTTTCTTTCTTCTTTCCTTTCATATCTCCTATTGTATAGATATAGTTTTCTTTATTTCTCTTTTTTCCCGTCCATTGGTTTTATACTTACATTTTCTACTATTTTTAAAATTTTTTTCTTTGATGATTTCTAATATTAAATTTTAACATTAAACACTAAACAACATTTCTATATGTCACCAGGAGTTAGAATACTTCAGTTCCAAACTGTCTTAACATCCCACTTCGTGTTTCTGTTGGCTAATATTTCAGTATCATCTTGTTTTTAAACCCTCCATTTATTTTTTAATGTTATTCTTTATGTGGAGTTACCACTTTGTTGACAACTTTATTTACATAGGGTTTTGTGCATTCTTACTTCTTTCTTTGGGTTTATTTTCCTACTTGTTTAAGTGTATCTCTTAATACTTCTCTCAAAAAGGGTTGCTGACCAGCAAACAATGAATAGTAAACTCTTACAATCTGCATCTGAAATTGTCTGAAGGGTATATGACAAGATGTAGAATTTCTAGGTTAATAGTTATTTCCTTCCTTGTTTAAGGACTTGTTTTGTTGCATTCCACTATTTATGCTGCTAATGAGAGGTCTTCCCTTCAATATTATTATTGTTCTTTTGTTATTTTTTTCTTGCCTCTGGTAGAGTTTAGGATTTTCCCCTTTTTCTATGACTATATGAGGATCTTACAACTTTCTTTTGATCACTGAGGCTTGATCGTGTCAACTACAAATTGGAACTTGCCATCTACGTAGCTCTATGGCCTTCCCTGGTGGCTCAGTGGTAAAGAATCCACCTGCCAGTGTAGGAGATGTGGGTTTGATCCCTAGGCTGGAAAGATCCCCTGGAGAAGGAAATGGCAACCTATTCCAGTGTTCTTGCCTGGGAAATTCCATGGACAGAGGAACCTGGTGGGCTACAGTCTGTGTGGTTGAAAAAGAGTCAGGCATGACTTAGCGACTAAACAATAATGATTTACCTTTATAAGGATTGAATCAGGTGCTTCTGCAGCTGCTGATTTTTAGCAAACCCTGAAAGGAGTTCGGAGTGGAGAACAGAAATGAGGTTCTCTGTGCTCTGGAAAACTGGCAGATATGTCTTCAGGTAGATATTTTTAGGAGCCAATTTTATGAGCCCGATTCTTGCATTTCCTCATACCTAGAAAAGCAGGAATTTCCTTCATGGTAACATCTGCTCTTTGTGACCGGCAAAGAATTTCTGCAAAAAATATATGCTTGATTGTATGTACCCTCTTCACCAAAATCATATATATATACTAACCTCCCCCTGCCTCTTTGGAGCAGTTTCTAGGAGCTATCTGAGGTGCTGTTCTAGCTATAGAACTCTTTTTGCCCCAATGAAAACTTAACTCACGGTACTCATGTTGTGCCCTTTTTTTTTTTTTTAAGTCAGCAGTGGTTTTACTATAACATGTGCATGTGTACACCTGTCTTATCACTTTTGCTCAGGACTTCTTGGGTTTCATAAATCTGAGTTCTCACTTCTTCCTTCACTTTTGAAAACAGGCAGTGATTTTTTACTTCAATGCTTTCTCTCCTTCATAAATAAATAAATGCATGAGTCTCTCATCCTGTTCTTCCCCATTTCCTAGCAGGTTCTGATGCTCTCTCTCTCTCTCCAAGCTGCCATCTCTCTAATTTCCCTGTTCACTGTCAGCTGAGTCAGTCTGTCTGCTAGAGTCTCTTTCCAGAGGTAACAGTCTGTGGCTGATCAGGGTGTGAGCGGGTTTGGATATTGGGGTATACTGGGCAAATGTGTAGATCTCCAGTTATAAGATGATAATTTTCTGGGGATTTGAGGTACAGTGTTGTGATTATAGTTAATACTACTGTTTAAGATACTTGAAAGTTGCTATTTAATAGAAGTGAAAGTGAAATTCACTCAGTCATGTCTGACTCTTTGTGACCCCATGGACTATAGCCTGCCAGGCTTCAACCCAGGTCTCCTGCATTGCAGGCAGATTCTTTACCAACTGAGCAACCAGCAAAGTCCTTTTAATAGAAGAGGAGATCTTGAACATTCTTGCAACAAAGAGAAAGATTGCTAGGTGAGTAGAAGGAGGAGTTAGCTAACTTTATTATGGTAAACATTTTGCAATTATATACATATCAAATCTTCGTATTGTACACCTTAAACTTAGACAATGTTACATGTCAATCATATTTCAGTAAAACTGGGGGAATATTTATTAGTAATGGCAGATAATCATTTCACATCACATTTTTGAAAGGTAGATAGATCCCAGATCTATTCAGGGGGCCATGATCCCACAGTTGAGCACATACCTGTAACCACAAATAATAACTTCTCCAGGTGTGACCAACTTCCTTCCATTAGTGTAAATGTGCCTGCTAGAATTTCATGATAAGCATTTATGTATTTTGAAGTATGAAAACCTAGACTTCTTGAACTTTTGTGAGCAGGTATTGGAAGCAGCAAGTCTCCAAGACAAGAACAAATCTCACTTTTTAGATGAGCAGGACTGATTTGCCCAACACTCAGTGGCTACTCTCAGAACGGTCCTAGGTCTAGGCTGACCGTTCCATCAACCCTGAAAACTAGGCCAGCGTACTCTATTCAGATAGTACATTTTGACTCACTATATGGGACTCCCACAGGTAAGCCAGGGACCAGCTACTCACTCCTCCCCACAATCAGCCTGGATGTCTTGGCCTAATTTCACAAGACCAGTGTGAAAATCTGAAGTTCTGTTGTCATGGAAACTGCATCCGAGGAAAGGGTCCATGACCTCTGGGGGAAATTCCCAAAGATGGGACCTCCTGCCTGGACCACACCTGACATCATTCTTCTGAGTCCCCATGGAAATGTTTCACTGGACTTGCTCTGGTCCATTCCCGGGGGAATGCAAATCCCACTGGGTGGTCCCCCCAACCCCATCCAGGCCTTCTCTTGCACAGGTACCCAGCAGAGGATGGAGGCTATGCTCTCTGAGCTGCAAGGAGAATCCATTAAGCTCCCGGGCTGTGGATCAGGCTCCTTCTAGCTCATCAGCTCTCACACACCTCCTTACCCATCTTCCTGTGTGGATAGTTTGAGTCTCCATTTGCCCCAGTCATTCCAGATGGTGATCACAAGCCCATCGCAGGCCAATTTAGATTCAGAAGGCTGACCTAAGGCCACCATGGGCCCATTAGAACAATGATCTGACTATAGATGGTTTGTTTGACCACGTGAAGGGTCCTTGGGACTCATTCTGTCTCAGCTAATGAGGTCTTTTTTGATTTCCTGGCACTGCTTTTTCTTGATGGATGATAGATTTATGATTCATGGAGGGTTTTAATATTAATGTTGGCCCTATGGAAGATAAATCGGACACAGAATTTATTGATGTAGTAGAGAATTAGATGTTCCCTCCCCTGTGACTGTGAAGGAATTTGTGAACTGGCCACCCTGTCCTGTGGTTCAGAAATCCTCAGGTGGCAGCTCTTCCACAGAAGCTAAGTCCCTGCCCAGAAAGAAGAGGTCAAGTGGGGAAGCTACCTGAGCTTTGGGGCTGAAACCAGAGGGGGAGAAGGAAGCTGGCAGGCAACTGGTTAAGTCTGCACCTGTTGCCGTGGCCTCCATTTCTGTCAGCTTTTATTGGACCTGTAAATATCGCCTTGCAGCTCAAACAGCGGGTGCATTATGGGGAGTGTTCGTGCAAGAATTCGAAGAGGGAGTAAAATTGATGGATGCCCTCAATGTCTCCTGCTGGCAGTGGGAAGTCGTGTGGGAACCAGCCGCCCATTTCCTAGGGCTCTCTGTGCTCTGCTGGCGTGTTCTGTATTTCAGCTACAAGTTCTATAGCTGAACACTGAGATGCAGAGTTGGGTGACCATATGGCCTTCCCGGTTTAAATACAAAGATAAAGCAAGCAAAGCATCTAGTGAGTGCTTACTGTAGGTCAGGCCAGTTCTGGAAGTTTTTCTTGTGATCTCACCCCGGCTTGGAAACAATACTACTTAGTAAGAGATGTTATTACTGACCACATTATAGTGATTAGATATGGCCTGCCCCCTACCCCACCCCGAGGTTCGGAGATGGACCCAAGGTCATCAGCAACAAAAGGGCAGTTTGGATTCAAAGCTGCCTGGCTCCAGCCTTAGCCACAACGGCTGTCAGGAATAAGCCCCTGCCCATTCCCCTCTTGGGCTTCAACCCAGCTATAAGCAACAACCTGTCCCTATGCAGTGGTAGACGTGTTGGGGAATCTGTTCTTTAAAATTCTACAAGAAATCCTCAGGCAAGCACTTATTGTCTGCACTCCCAAATCCTCAAGTGTCATCCAGACATTCAGCTCCCAGGGCCCATGAGGACCACTGGCTGATGGATACATAGTGTCTCCCTTTGTCCCGCCTCCTGCCTTTAGTGGCAGAACTGGTTTTCCGGGACTGTTTATTTGTGACAAAGGTTTGAGGACTTTCCTGCCCTGCAATGGCATGACTCAGACAAGGGGAAAATGTGATGGCTGATTACTTCCTAAATGGCAGAGAGGCAACCCCGTCCTCTCTGCAGAGCGAAGACCCCCAAGAGGGAGGGCAGCAGCCCCTCAGAGAAGTCAAGCCCTTCTGTGTTTTATGCCCACACAGCTTTCTTTCTTCCTTTGTTCTCGGAGTCTGTACTGCTTCCACCCCTACTGGGTGGCGTGCAACACAGTTCCGACTCCAACCATCCAGCTTAGTGTAGACCCCACAGATGAAGGGCTGGCTTTCTCCAGCTTCAAATGCACCTCCAAGGGGATTCCCCAGGTCACTTGCACCTCTGACCGACTGGCTATGAGTTCAAGGGCTTCTGAGACCCCTCCTCACAGGAGATTGGATAATTCACTAGTGGAGGAACTCAAGAAGGCACTGCGCGGCATCGTAAAGGACATACAGAGGGACAAGCATGCTAAAGCGGCCCTGAGGGCAAGGTCTGCAGACAGAGCTCAGAGCTTCTGGACCCTCTCCCTGGGGAGTCCAAGTGTGTCCCCCCCAGCTGGTGCATCAGTCTGTCCCACCAACTAAGAAGCTGCCTGGAGTCTGAGTGTCCCAGAGGTTTGATTGAAGTTTTGTTACATAGAACAGATGGATTAAATAACTGACCCCATGATTAAATGAAATCTCCAGGATCATTCCCTCCTGGAAGCCAGGCTGGTTCAAAGCCCCATCCTTTAATCACTTGGCTGGTCTTCCTGGTGACCAGTCCCTATGTGAAACTATCCAGGGGCCCACCTCCATCACCTCATTATAAACCCAAACTCCTGTCACTTAAGACAGTCCAGAGACTTCTAAAGTGCTTGCCAAGAACCAAAGACAAACATGAAATATTTTTTTTATTTCATCATAGAATCCTGTCTGGAGAACAGAGTGGCTACACTCTAGCATTCTTGCCTGGAGACTTTTATGGACAGAGGAGTCTGGTAGGCTATAATCTATGGGGTTGCAAAGAACTGGGCATGACTGAGCGACTAACACTTTCACTTTTCAGAGCCCCATACTGAGGCAACCCTGTGTCCTGGCCTTGGTATTAAGATAGCATTACTGATGCTAACTATTGTCTTCCCTGCAGGTAAAGTTCCAAGCCACACCTTCCCCATGGACTTAGTCCTGACAGGTGAAATGCTGCAGGGCCCAAATGGGTTCTCGGCCTCCATCATCAGTAAGACTCTCATCAAAGAGCCCTAATCACACAAGAGCTCAAGATCTGGGCTCAGAACAAGGAAGACCTGTGCTGGAGCAGGAGTTTCTATTACATTTACTTTGTTCTCATTTTTCTGCTGGCGAGAAGGTCAAGGGGGTCACTGTCCCTGAACATACTCTGCATTTTTAAACTGCAGTCAGAGGAGGGTGAATCACAGGCATTATTAACTATTCAGGACAGACCAAGCCTTAGCCCACAGCATCGCTTTCCTACATAATTACAAAAAGATGAAATGGAGAAAGAGCCCGGCAGCCCTCATGCCCTTTCGGTTCTGCTTCCTTCCTTGTTGACTTTTTGATTCTCTGGGCTTAAACAAACTCCTTTTAGAGGAACGGAAAGGCATTTGCTGGAGGCCAGACTCCTTCTGTATTCAGTCAAATGAAAGGAGACACAGAGGTCCTGGGATATGCTAAGCTAGGCTCGAATTGTGGAATCTCAACCCACCATCTGTGTCTACTGGGGGCTTCTGTTTGCTGCAGGGTGCCAGAATGAGGTCCTGGATAGAGCTCAAGGATGGCCACGCATGCTGTCGGGATTAAAGCCAGTTTCCTGTAGGTGGGTACCAAGGAGGGGGCCATGGGCTTGACCTGGTATCACTCAGTCTGTTCTGGCTGCCGTAACAAAATGCCACAGACCAGAGGCTTAAACAACAGATTTTTTTTTCTCATAGTTCGGGAGTCTGGAAATCCAAGATCAAGGTGCTGGTAGATTCCAAGCTATCTTGGCTTGCAGATAGCTTATCTTCTCACTGTGTCCTCACATAGGGGCAGATGGAGACGACTGTCTGAGGTCTCTCCTTTTCTTTTCAAGAAGACTTTTTCTTAATGTGGACCATCTTTAAAGTCTTTATTGAATTTGTTACAATACTGCTTTATGTTTTGTTTTTTTGGCCACAAGGCACGTGGGATCGTAATTCCTTGACCTGGGATCAAACCAGCACCCTCTGCATTGGAAAGTGAGGTCTTAACCACAGGACCAGCAGGGAAGTCCCTGGGGTCTCCTCTTAGAGGGACACTGATCCTATTGAGTTCAGGCCCCACCCTTATGATCTCACTTAAGCTTAATTCTTCCTTAGAGGCCCCGTCTCCAAGTTCACACTTAGGGGTTAGCACTTAATTATATAAACTTGGGGAGATAGGGTTCTGTCCATAGCACCAGGGCTTCATGGGCAGGGTCATAGGAACTGTGTAGAAACCCTTTTTTACCTCCCCCTTATTCTTCCTTCCATATTGTAAGAGGAAGTCACTTTTTGCCCTTCCTCTCAATTCTCCTGACACGGGCTGTGTGTGGGGTTTTCCCACATCAGGGCATCCTCTGATACCAGTGGATACCAGTCTCTGCAGCTGGCCCACCCCCATCCCCTCATTCACAGTCTTGTACTGAGTTAAGAGAACACGTCTTTCTAACCAAATGTGCATTATTTCCACTTTCAGC
>SJYX01010165.1:444145-467223 GCA_006410675.1 Oreotragus oreotragus | reverse complement strand
GAACGGTGCCCACCACCCCTCCCCACTGCACAATTACCCCCAGCTTTCAAACCCTTTCTGGGGTCACCAAGTACAGAGCTCCTGGCCCTTCCCTGCTGGAAATGATTCCAGTTCCTGGGGATCAGGTTACAATCACTAAATTCTAGAGCTGACCTCATGCCAGGGCTCCCTGCCGGAGGGTCTAGGATACAACAGGTTCACAAATATGAGGCCCGTGAGCTATTTCCAATACTCAACCTAACCAATTGTAAATGACACAGTTACAACTTGGAATGGAGGGAATACCAAGAATGTAAAACGTTCCACTTCTGTGCTTAGAGCTATCTTAGCACTTGATAGATAAGGCTGTATAACATGTTAGCACATAGGAGATGCTTTAAAAGCATTTTGTTTTCTTCTCCACTTCATAAGCTCTTTAAAGAGATCTCTTTGGGGAAACACCTCCCTCACATGCACAGAGACGTGGGACGATTCAAAGAAATGCATCAGCCACCTCCCTCCCCTCCCCGGCTCTTTTGCTGCTCAGAGGAAGCTGATGCTTAGGTAGGAAACAGCTCTGGGGGCCCAGCGCCCACACCCCTTGCCTGTGGATGGTAGAGGTATTCCTCATGTCAAAGTTGGAGGAGCTGATCCTCTCCAGAAACGCCTGGGCCAGTTCAGGTGTGATGTCATAAACCGTGTCCAGCTGCTTGGTGGCGTTGTCATAGCTGATAAACAACCCAATCTGGTGGAGGAGGCCAGGAAGATCAGCGGGGGGCTGCAGGAGCCCTGCGAAGCCCTGCCCCGGTGGCCTATGCTGCGCCCCACCCCCAGACACCTGGAGATGCCCATTCCTCATTTTCATTGATTTCTTTTTTTTTTTTTCTGTAGTAGTTTATTACAAGATATTGAATACAGTTCCCTATGCTATACAGAGGAGAAGGCATTGGCACCCCACTCCAGTACTCTTGCCTGGAAAATCCCATGGACGGAGGAGCCTGGTAGGCTGCAGTCCATGGGGTCGCTAAGAGTCGGACACGGCTGAGCGACTTCACTTTCGCTTTTCACTTTCATGCACTAGAGAAGGAAATGGCAACCCACCCCAGTGTTCTTGCCTGGAGAATCCCAGGGACGGGGGAGCCTGGTGGGCTGCCGTCTATGGGGTGGCACAGAGTCGGACACGACTGAGGCGACAGTAGGACTTTGTGGTTTATCTTTTTTATATATAGAGGCATGGATCTCCTAACCCCACACTCCTAACCAATCGATCCCTCATCCCATTTCCTCTTGCGCAACTGTAAGTAACGTTGATTTCCTAATGATCTGTAACTGCTGCTTCAGTTTCTTCTACAATCCAACTGTTATTTAGGAAAGTTTTTCTCTTTTAATATATGAGCAGCTGAACTTTTTTCAAGCTAATATTTGCACATTTATTTCTAGATTTGTTTTATTGAGGTCAGAGAATGTGGTCCACAAATTGTTTGCTTTGGGGAATCGGAATTTTTTAAATAGATAAATCAGTTTGTAAATGACCCACAGGTGATTAAAAAAAAGAATGTGTGTTCTCTCTGTAAGATATAAAGTTGGATATATGTATACAATATGTATGTAATACATGTTTACACAATATTTAACACACACTTATTATGTAAATATATACATAATGCATTCAACTTTATTAAATATACTCTTCAGGTTCTTTCTATTATTGTTCACTTTTTGCCTGTGTGTCCAAGAGTATCGCACTGAGGTCTCCTATATTTTGAGGCCCTGTTATTCTTCGCTTAAAGATTTAGTAAAGCTGTCTCTCCCTCATGGATTGTGTTCTTCATCCATAAGAAATTCCCTCTGAGTGTTGGTACCCTGTGGCTTCACCTCCCTTCTCCACATGTTTAGAAGATGAAGAAATGTTGTGAACAGCCCCTGGATCTCACGAAGTCCCTGCTAGGGGCCCAGTTTCCTGAGAATTTAACCTCTTTCGACTTTCTGAAATTCACTCAGCTTTGAAGAAGTAAAATGGAGGTCTAATCCATTTTATAACTGAGGGTTATGAAACTGAGAGACATCTGAAATATTCCCAGCCTGTCAGGTAAAAAGAGGAACCTAGGGACTCCATGTGGTCCAGTGGCTAAGACTCCATGATCCCAATGCCGGGGCTCAGGTTCTCAACCTGGTCTGGGAACTAGATCCACGTGCCCCAACTAAGGATCCTACATACTGCAGCCAAGACCTGGCACAGCCAAATCAGGAGGTATCTGTTTTAAAGAAAGAGGAACCTACTTCTGCCTCTGATTTCATAATAACCAGACCTGGTTGGGTCAGTCAGTCCTTGAACAGGCCAGTCATTTGATGCAAACACTTCTTTCACTGGCCAGGAGAACGTTAGGGCACACAGGGTAAAAACTGGTGGCAAGCCCCAAACTCTTTATGAGAGCCTCCCTGTTGGCAGCATTCCTTAGAGGCCGAGTTCTAGAATCATGCCTCCCAGGGGATTTTAGTATCATCAGAACAACATTAGGAAAAGGAGAGTAATTCCTGAGAAGTGAGTTGAGCACCATGAATATGTCACACTTCTCCACTGTAAACTTTAAAGTCCAATCATCGCTCGTGCTGAAGTAGCTACCGATAGAAGTAGCCATAAACAGAAGTAGCAGTCGACGCATGTTGCTTTTGACTCGCGTTTGTGCTTCCAGTGGCCGTAAACTCCATAGCTACGATCCTTGGCATTTCTTGAGTTCAAAAATGCCCTTAAATGACCTTTGCTTCATAGCCAACCTTCTCTTTAGATCATGTTGTCGACATCAGAACTGTCTTAGTTGCCCACAATTCTTTTTGTTTTCTTAGCTCTTCTGCATTAGAACGTAACCCAGCAACTGACTGCTTGAGGCTTATTCAAGGAGTTTTCTTTAGATGCTCAAGTTATATTGAGCTAAGGTGAGTGTTCAGTTGCCAGGGCACCTCGACTGGCTGGCTGACATGAGAGGTTTAGAACGCACCTTGTGTACATGCTAAGTCGACTCACTTGTGTCTGACTCTTTGTGAGTTAATGGACTGTAGCCCGCCAGGCTCCTCTGTCCATGGGATTCTCCAGGCAAGAACACTGGAGTGGGTTGCGGTGCCCTCCCCTCCAGGGGATCTTCCCGACCCAGGGATCGAACCCACGTCTCTTAGGTCTCCTGCATCAGTAGGCAGGTTCTTTACTACTAGCGCCACCTGGGAAGCCCAGAACACACCTTACTTCAGATGTATTGGTGATAGAGACATGTAAATGTATTTTTCAAACTTACTTCTATGGGACTAATTCTCATAATTTCTTCAAAGGACAAGTGAACCATGTATCTGCCCAAAATCCATAAGTTTTCTGCGCTGACCCATGAAACAGAGTTATCTGCAAAAAAGACAAAACACAGATTAAAAAGTAAATAAATAAAAGTCTATGCACTGGTAAATGATTGTCAAAAATATCCTTGATATCAGGACCTCTTTTTGCGTCCATAAGCTCATTCAACAGCCATTTTTTGAGAGCCCTCTGCTTACGAGATGCTACTCTATACACAGGCAATGACGGATGTCCGCCATTTCGTTACTCATAGCTCAGCTCCTTGGACCAGCAGCCTCACCATCACTTGGGAACTAGTTAGAAATGCAGATTATTTTTTAATACTAAGACCACAGAATATAGTTTCATTTTTAGTTCAGTTACTAACTTGAAATATATGTGATTCTTTTATTACTGCCAGTAACAATCCTTATCTTCCTTATCGATTATCACTGCGTACATGAGCCAACCCAAACCATTTGCCCTTTCTTGTACACACCCCTAATGGTCTCCAAATCTTTCCTCTCTTGGGACTTTCCCAACAGCTAGACTGCCTTTCCCCTAACCCTTCTGCTTCCAAACCCAACCTTAAAAAACTGAGCTCAAATATTTCCTCTTCCCTGAAGCCCTCTCTCATCTCCTCAGCCAGCAGTATAATTTCTCTCTTCTCTGAATTCCCAGAGAACTCTGTCACTCTATTCAGACATCTGGAGTTCCCCATCAGTGAATGTCAGTGGGATTTTAGGAGCAATCACGGCCGGGATCCAAACTCAAATTTCAGTGAACTGGGACTTCTCAGGTGATCCAGTGGTAAAGAATTCACTTTTGAATGCAAAGGGTAAGGGTTCAATCCCTGGTTGGGGAACTAAGGCCCCCACAGGCTGTGAAAAAGTAAAAGTGAAAGTGTTAAGTCATTTAGTCTTGTCTGACTCTTTGTGACCCCATGGACTGTAGCCCACCAGGCTCCTCTGTCCCCGGAATTCTCCAGGCAAGAATACTGGAGTAGGTAGCCATTCCCTTCTCCAAGAGATCTTCCCAACTGTGGGGTGAGGCAAAAAAATAAATAAATAAAATTTTTTTTAAGTTTCATTGAACTAGAATTGGCTGCCATTGCCCCTAATCCTCCACCTCCAGTAAAAGATTTACAAAGTACAACATTGCGTTGGCAGCATTTGAGGGAAATGAAAAAAGCAGGGAGCATTTTTAGGGTGCCGTGAATCNGAAAAAAAAAAAAAAAAAAAAAAATTTTTTTTTAAGTTTCATTGAACTAGAATTGGCTGCCATTGCCCCTAATCCTCCACCTCCAGTAAAAGATTTACAAAGTACAACATTGCGTTGGCAGCATTTGAGGGAAATGAAAAAAGCAGGGAGCATTTTTAGGGTGCCGTGAATCAGTCACCAAAAGCTATTGCAAGAAGACTTGGACAACGGCTGATGCCCAAAGGAGATGGTGGGGTCAGTTGATCTGTGGACCACATCACGAGAACAAGAGGGTGCCTCCTCAACCCAGGAATCACAGCTGTTGCTGTGAGCACAGGTAAACAGCCTCTAGATGGGAACTCTGAACACCTAACTTGGCTATTAGAAGAAAGGGTAGCCCCGAAGGCTAGATAATTCTGTGGGGGAGCCATTAAATTCACCAAGAACTAAGCTGAGATGTTCATTTTTAATTAATTATTAAGCATGAACTAATTTCTGCAGATCAATGATTCCCAAACTCAGGATATTTTTGACACCCAAAGTATTTTGAGTTACCTCAAAGAACTTCATGAAAAAAATGTTTAAAATCCAAATAGAATTCATTTTAATTCACTTTGTAATGAAATATACCACATAGGGATTTTAGAAGAGTCTGTCCCTAATTACATTCTGGCAACAAGGACTTAAGGGAAGTCTACAGTCTAGAACTGTGCTGCTGGAGAAGACTCTTAAAAGTCCCACTGGACAACAAGGAGATCAAACCAGTCAATCCTAAAGGAAATCAACCCTGAATATTCATTGAAAGGACTGATACTGAAGCTGAAACTCTAGTACTGTGGCCACCTGATGTGAAGAGCCGACTCACTGGAAAAGACCCTGATGCTGGGAAAGATTGCGGGAAGGAGGAGAAGGGGACGACAAAGGGTTAGGTCATTGGATGGCATCACCAACTCGATGGACATGAATTTGAGCAAACTCCAGGAGACAGTGAAGGACAGGGAAGCCTGGCATGCTGCAGACCATGGGGTCGCAAAGAGTTGAACACAACCTAGCCACCGAACAACAAGAATCTAGTGGGTGAGTTGAGTGAATTTCCCAGGTTACATAGTGTGAGATTCAGTTTCCCAGAGGTCACAATCATGCACCAGGCAGAGGGAATTCTGCTGTGCATGGAAGACATTTATTATTCCACTGCTGAATGTTTCTTTATACACAAATCTCAGAGCTGAATTCCAGGAAGAGGACTGGCTGGCACTCCCCCCACCTCTACCCACTGGCTTTCTCTGTCTCCCCCGCACACATAGGCTCACTTCTACCAATACTGAAGCTGAAACTCTAGTACTGTGGCCACCTGATGTGAAGAGCCGACTCACTGGAAAAGACCCTGATGCTGGGAAAGATTGCGGGAAGGAGGAGAAGGGGACGACAAAGGGTTAGGTCATTGGATGGCATCACCAACTCGATGGACATGAATTTGAGCAAACTCCAGGAGACAGTGAAGGACAGGGAAGCCTGGCATGCTGCAGACCATGGGGTCGCAAAGAGTTGAACACAACCTAGCCACCGAACAACAAGAATCTAGTGGGTGAGTTGAGTGAATTTCCCAGGTTACATAGTGTGAGATTCAGTTTCCCAGAGGTCACAATCATGCACCAGGCAGAGGGAATTCTGCTGTGCATGGAAGACATTTATTATTCCACTGCTGAATGTTTCTTTATACACAAATCTCAGAGCTGAATTCCAGGAAGAGGACTGGCTGGCACTCCCCCCACCTCTACCCACTGGCTTTCTCTGTCTCCCCCGCACACATAGGCTCACTTCTACCACAGGACCTTTTATCTGCTTCTTCCCCTGCCTGGAATACTTTTCCTCCAGAGCCTCACACGTCTGATTCCGTTTCTTATTTTGGTTTCAAACCAAATGTCTCCTGCTCAGAGACCTCTTATCTGACTCCTTAATCTGGGGGTCAGAAACTACAGCCTGTGGGCCAAACCCACCCAGCATCTCTTTTTGCACAGACTTCAGCTTGGTTTTTACATTTTTTAATGGTCGAGGGAAAATCAAAAGAAGAATCTTTTGTGACACTTGAAAATTACAAGAAATTCACACATCAGTGTCTGTAAATAAGACTTTCTTGGGCTATAGCTACACCTACTTATTTGCTGTCTACGACTGCTTTTCTGTTACATTCACAAAGCCTAAAACATTTACTCTGGCCCTTTACAGAAAACCATGGCCAAGCTCTGTTCTAGTCTCAAGCAGTAACCCTCTCCATGGCATTGACCAATTTTATTTGCTGCAGAGCCGTACTCATATCTGTATCCTCTCTCTCTCCCTCTCTTCTTTTTATTTACTTGCCCAGAAGTTTTCTCCACCTTCTCACCCACAATAAAACTATAGCTCCGTAAAGCAAAGACTTGTCTTCTGTTCCTCTGTATCTCCAGTGGCTGACACATAGTAGGCTTTTTTTTTAATAAATGTGATTTTTTAAAAAAAGTTTTGGCCACACTCTATGGCATGTGCAATCTTAGTTCCTCGACCGAGAAATGAACCTGTGCCTCCTGCACTGGAAGGTGGAGTCCCAACCACCGGACCACCAGGTAAGTCCAGGGGGCTCTTTTTAAGTGTTGAGTTTGTTCTGTTTACATTACTAACAGTAAAGATTCAACAAGTTGACATTACCTGTGAAATTGTTTGCATTACTAATCTGCATCGCTATTCTTTTCTTCTTTTTTTTCAATTGTAGTAAAATAAACATAACATAAAATTTACTGTCTTAATCACTTTTAAGTACACAGTTCAGTGGCACTAAGTACATTCACTTTGCTGGGCAACCAGTACCACCATCCCTTTCATCTTGCAAAACTGCAACTCTGTACCCATTAAACAGCAACTCTGGGAATTCCCTGGTGGTCCAATGCATAGGATTCAGCACTTTGACAGCCATGGGCCTGGGGTTCAATCCCTGGTCAGGGAACTAAGATCCCATAAGCCACGCGACGCACCCAATAAACAAAATGAAATAAATAAAATAAATAGTAACTCTCCATACTCTCCATTCCTTCCTCTCCCAACCCCTGGCAACCACCACTCTACTTTCCATCTCTATGAATGTGACTATTCTAGGAAATAGTAGGTTGTTAATAAACATCTGTCAGTACACCCATGGCTGATTCATGTCAATGTATGGCAAAAATCATACAATATTGTAAAGTAAGTAGCCTCCAATTAAAATTAATTAATTAAGTTACAAAAAAATAAACATCGGTCAAATAAATCCTGGCCTATTTCTGCTTTGGTTGCCAGGAAGCTTAGTGCTGTATTTCTGGGCTTTACTGTCTAGATTTTCTTTAAAAGAACTATATTGTCCCGTTTTGATATAGATTTTTAACACAGATTTGAACTTGTAAACTTGTCATTATTTCCTAAGAAACTAGGACACACCTTTGATTCTAAGATACAGATGATTGTTACTACAGAGACTTCAACACGTGAAAAATGCATTGATTAAATGGGGTTTGTGTGTTTTCCCACAAGCCACATCAAAAAAAATAAACATCGGTCAAATAAATCCTGGCCTATTTCTGCTTTGGTTGCCAGGAAGCTTCGTGCTGAATTTCTGGGCTTTACTGTCTAGATTTTCTTTAAAAGAACTATATTGTCCCGTTTTGATATAGATTTTTTAACACAGATTTGAACTTGTAAACTTGTCATTATTTCCTAAGAAACTAGGACACACCTTGGATTCTAAGATACAGATGATTGTTACTTCAGAGACTTCAACACGTGAAAAATGCATTGATTAAATGGGGTTTGTGTGTTTTCCCACAAGCCACATCACGTCCTTTTTGGAAGCTGAGAGAGGTAAAAGTCTTAAGTGACAATGAAATCAAATCCCTATTTATAGAGATGAAGCACCACCATGTTTAAGGATGGACTCCGCCTAAAAAGTGTTCCCACCTCAAGGCCTGGGCTCACCAGTCACATTGGAGGATGTCTTCAGAACCCCAGTCATCCAGCAGTAGACAGCCCTCTGGGCGTGGGCTGAGGTCTGGTCATAGAGATCTTTGAACAACGCAGACCTAAACGATGCAAACGTGGGTATCAATTAAGAAACAAACAGATGCAGGCCTGCAGGCAGGGTCCAAACAGCAAATGCGCACAAAGCTGTCATTGGTTAGAAGCCTTTCCCACTCCCCTTGCTATATGTAGCTATTTTCCCATTTTCCCTCTTTCCATCACATTTCAATATCTGCCAAAGACTGATCTCCATTTCCCAACCACCTGGTCATTTTTTTTTAACAACAGTTTCATTAAGCTGTAACTTGTGTACCATACAATTTGTCCATTTAAAGTACACAACTCAATGATTTTCAGTGTATTCATGGAATTTTACAACCATCACTACAATCCATTTTAGGACCCATTTAGTGCCTCAAAAAGAACCTTGTATTCTTATCTATCACCCTGAACCTCTAGTCACCCCATCTCTTAGAAACCACTAATCTACTTTCTGTCTCTATAAATTTTCCTCTTCTGAATATTTCAGATAAATGCAATCGTACAATATGTCACATTTGTATCTGGCCTCTTTCACATGGCATGATGTTTTCAAGGTTCATGCCTGTTGGGACATGCATCAGTACTTTGTTTTATGGTCAAATTCTATTCTGTTGTACAAATATACCAAATTTTGTTTATCTGCTCATCAGTTGGGCTATTTCCATCTTTTGTCTATATGAATAATGCTGCTATAATTATTCACGTACAAGTGTTTGTGCAACATGCTTCATTTTCCTTGGATGTAGACCTAGAAAACACGTGGCATGATGTCTTCAAGGTTCATGCCTGTTGGGACATGCATCAGTACTTTGTTTTATGGTCAAATTCTATTCTGTTGTACAAATATACCAAATTTTGTTTATCTGCTCATCAGTTGGGCTATTTCCATCTTTTGTCTATTATGAATAATGCTGCTATAATTATTCACGTACAAGTGTTTGTGCAACATGCTTCATTTTCCTTGGATGTAGACCTAGAAATGGAATTTCTGGATTAAATGACAACTCTATACTTAGTCCTTTGAGGAACTGCCAGGCTACTTTCCAAAGTAGCCGCACCATTTTACTTTCTCACCAACAGTGTCTGAAGGTTCTGATTTCTCCACCTCCTTGTCAACACTTGTTAGTATCTGACATTTCAATTTCAGACATCCTGTGGGTATAAAATGTCTTGGTCACTTTTTAAGTCAGGGTCCTCTGGTTTCCCCACTGCCACACTACTCCTTGTGGCCCAAATCCCAAATGACCTCCTTGTCACCACACCCAGCAGTTCCATTTGGTCCAATATGAGTTGACCTTTCAGCATTTGGCACTGATCACCCCTCTGGCTCATCCTGGCAAAACAGTTGAGTCTCTTCATCTCGGAAGACTTATTACACCCACCACTGAAAATCAATTCACCAAATGAGCAATCCGCCGGCCTTTCCTAAGCTTCAGGTTTGTCCCCGCCACTCTCCCGGTCATTTCACATGTGGAGAGACAAACTTTCAGTCCATCGTAGGGTCTTCTCTCTGTATCTTTCTTTTCTTCTTTTTCTTCCTCACCCTTCCTCCTCCTCCTTCTTGTTTTTCTTCCTCTTTCTCCTCTTGTTCCAGTTCTTCTTCCTCTTCTTTCTCTCTCTTTCAGTTGTTGTTTTGTTTTTCGTAACAGCAGAGGGGGTGAAAGGGACAGGAGATAGCTGTATTCAGTAATTCTGAAAAAACGGTAAACGTCATTTAAGGGAAAGCCTGCCCATTTGTAACAATGCTCTATCGTGACCTAGGGATTTGGACTTAAGGCTCAGAGGTTAAAGGGTCTGCCTGCAATGCGGGAGACCTGGGTTCGATCCCTGGGCCCGGAAGATCCCCTGGAGAAGGAAATGGCAACCCACTCCAGTATTCTTGCCTGGAGAATCCCATGGACGGAGGAGCCTGATGGGCTACAGTCCATGGGGTCACAGAGAGTCGGACACGACTGAGCAACTTCACTTTCACTTTCTCTCGTGACCTAGGTCAAGTTATTCAATCTCACTGCCTCAACTTTCCCATTTGAAAAGTGGGAATGGGGTTAATGACATCATCCTCACAAGCAGAAACGTAGAGTAAGAAGAAGGCAAAACTGAGGTTCAGGAGAACTGGCTTGAGTTCAGATTAAGTCAAGTCCTATGGGGTCACTTCAGGTATACCGTCCCCTTGTTGGGCCTCAGTTTCTTCATCTGTGAAAGAAGAGGTTGGATTAAATGATGCTCATTGGGAAACAGGAAGTGGGGGCATATTCTGGACTCCCCAGTGATGATGAGAACCTGGAGTCAGGCAGGGTTATACCTGTATTGTTCTGTTGTCTTTCTCTCTGTAGGGCCTGAAATCTTTTCCTGGGATCTTGTTCAGGGTTTCTATAAAGCGTTTGTGTTGGACATCTGAGTTTTGACTGTCAAGTATCCACCCCCTCTCTTGTCATAACAGCACCTCAATTTTTCTTGGGAAAATGATGTTTCTCCCACATCCATGTGGTTGGGGTGGTGTGACCCACATGCAAGCCATTCATCTCACCAGATCCCATTGGCCACAGTCATTGGCTCAAGAATGGGCACATGACCTAGTCTGGACCAATGAGAATCAGGTCTGGGACTCTGCTTGGAACTGCTGGGAAAGTCCTCTGGACCAGGCACTCTGAGGAAGGGCCTGAAACTGCCCATGTTCCATTGCGGAGAGAGCTTGCCTGGGAGCGAGGCCAACGCAGAGGAGGGCAGAGCTGAGAGATAAAAAAACAGAGATGTTGCTGAGGGTGTCATTTGAGCTCCTGGATCCAACTGTGGCCTGTCAGTCCTGCTGCCTCTCAAGGAGAAAGTCTCAATTTAGCACTAGGGAGTCTTGAACACACACTCAGCTCCTTTTTTACCCTAGAACAGGTCCCAAGCTCAGAACAATATATCTAGCTAGGATTTAATGATACTTTTTAAATTGCTGTTGTATTTATTTTTATGATTCTTTACATGACAGTGATTAAACAACAACAAAGACAAAGGATACTGGTTTCCCATTTGCAGTAACTATACCATATTTACTTTTTAAAAATTTATTTACTTAATTTTATTCAAGTATAGTTGATTTAAAATGTTACCTTAGTTTCAAGTGTATAGCAAAGTGATTCAGTTATACATACATATATCTATTTTTTTCAGATTCATTCCCCTTATAGATTGTTACCAAATTTTAATCTAGTTCTCTGTGCTATACAGTAGGTCCTTATTGGTTATCTCTTTTATATACAGCAGCATGTATCATTTTTTATTTTTAATATAGATATTTTGAGCAAATAGAATGAATCACTATTTTTTAAATACACAAAATAAATAATACAAGCAATATACAAATATGGCAAAAATTATGAGGATGATACCAGAATGACTAAAATGCAGGAGACTGTTTTAATCAAGCCATCTCTAAATTGACCTCGAATATTAACCTGTCCTCACCTGCCTTCTCTCCTCCCTCATGTGTTATCTCCTTGACCTCAGGACAGACTCTGAGGGGCAGCGAGTGGAGTCAGCAGGTTGCGGGGAGGATACTCACAGGTTCTTGAAGGCATCTTCACGCAGGTCACGCGGAAGCCTCTCCATGATGTCCGGCTGGAGAAAGCGGCCTGAGGATCCCCTCAGCATCATGCCCAGGATCTCCACACACTCCAGGGGGTTCAGCACCTGGAAACATCTCTCCAGCGTGATGAGAAACAGGCTGCGGTTCACACCCGGGCTCTGCAAGGCTTGTTTCCGAATCTCTCCCAAGTCAATAACGATGTCGTCCAGCTCCTAAAAAAGTGCCAGAAGTCAGGGTTGCCTCTCAATCTGGAAACACTGGGAGGGACCACGCTCAGCAGCAGAGCTGAAACTCAGGACCGCTATTAAACGTTATGCTGCTATGTCAAATATTCTAGACTTTTCTGTCATCTACAGAATGTCTTGTCCTTCTCCAGATACATCATGACTGTCCCACCTCAGTCTTGCTCTAGCTGGAATCCCCACCTCCTTGTCTCAGCCAATTCCAGCTGATTCTTTCAGGTCAAGGTCAGTCGTCATTGAATCAGTGACGTCTTCTGTGATGTCTTACTTTGGTCAAATCAAACCTCCCTCCACTCTGGGCTTCCAAGAGCATCCTGAATCAAACTCCATGATTAGAAATGCTTACAAACCTATCTTTCCTCCAAGCCAGTGGTCCTCAACCCTGGCTGTTCGTAAGAACAACTAGGGAGGTGATCCCCAGCAGCACTAGAGAGCCTGCTTCCACCAGGCTCTGGCATCTGATTTCAGTGTATAGATGAGGCTGAGTCAAGAAAGTGCTGAGGCCCATGCCATGTGCCCAGTGGGATTCCTGGTACACAGAAGATGTTGGGAAATAGCCTGTTAGGATGACTGAATACATCCTTTGGACCATAGACCTCAGGAATGCTGACAGAGTTTAAGCAAAATTTGACTGTTCACAACTCTGTCCTTCACCCAACATACCTTCCAAAAATAACCACCACAATTTACTGAGTATGGACTACACGCCAGGCACTGTGCCAAACCTGGAGCAACCCACAGGTCTGAGGGTCAGCTATTCCTAGGTTCTAAGCCCAGGCCCTTGACTTATATGTGTGTGTCCCTGCGTAAGTCACTTATCCTTTTTAAGTCTCAGTGTCTTCCTCTTGCATGAAGATAAAAATCAGTGCCTACCTCCTCGATTTATAAAAACCAAATGAGATTTAATGGAGAGTGCTTGGTACCTAGTGAACGCTCAGCAAACATTACATGCTATAATTAACTCACTATCACAGGTGACAAGAAGGAAAAGCGAGATTAGACAACCTGCCCAAAGGCGCACAAAGCTGGGATCTGAAACAAGGGTACTGAATCCAAGCCCACTCATCTAACCACGTCTACAAGTTTCCTAACTTGCATCATTGCCAACTGGGGCCAAACAGTGCAATGGTTAAGAGTATAACTTGGGGGTTCTGAGGCAGGGGTCTGTGGATAGTATTAGGGGTGGCGAGTGGAGGGAATTGCATCCTCTGTTTCATAGCTGTGAAACTGACCCCCACTGTCTCCTTCAAGGATGAACATAGGCAGCGAGCCAGCAAGGTGGCTTTGAACCAGCAAGAAACTTTGATGTGTCATCACTAAAAATCACAAACACTTTCATAACTCACTACCGTTGTTGCAAATGACTTGAAATTTCGCTTACACTCAACATTTCCTCAAAATTACAGAAGTTATTGAACCAACCACTAAACCTTACTATTGAAAGTATTCAAGAATTACTGACCCTCAACTTTGTCTTACGTATTTTGATAAATGTCTTTCAATAGAATCAACTTCCTTTATCATCCTTTGTATTTCATTGTATAGATGTTAACACCTTATTCTGAGAAGGAGCCTGCGGGCCTTGCCACGGGCTCACAGCTAAGAGTCAGGAACCCAGGTTCTTACCTCAGATTTGCCACTTTCAAGCTGTATAACCTGAAGTTACTTATTCAACCTCTCCAAGCCTGTTTCCTCATCTGAATATTGAAATGGTAAGACTCTAGTTATCCTTATTTCAGAAGGTCCTGGCTTGTTAAACCTTTAGAAGAGTGTTGGCAAATACAACCCACGGGCCCAATTCAACCTACCTCCTGTTCCTGTAAATAAAATTTTATAGGCACACATCCAGATCCATTCATTTGCCTGTCACCTACTTTGACATTACAACCACAGAGTTTAGTAGTTGTGACAGAGACTGTACGGCTACAAAGCCTGAAATATTTCTTATCAGGCCCTCTACAGAAACAGCTCACTGATCATTCCCTCAGGATAATAGTTGACACATGGTAAACCCTCAATAAACATTAATCCAGACCATTTTCATAGGTCACCATCCTCATTTTTGCTGTATCTTTCATCACCTTTACAATTATTTAGTTTATTTTTTACTTTAAACTGACTCTTCTTAAACCTTAAATTCATTTCAAAAGGAAAAATTACATCACCATCAAACTCACAGTTTTGATGTGTATTTTAATAACAGACATTGAAATTAATTTATGATTATTAAAATGTTTAAATGCTTCAGTTCCCTTAGGAAAATGCTCCTCCACTTTCAACTGTCTCTGAAAAATTCTAAACCTCACCTCTCAGATTCCCAGTGATTCTCTGTGTCTCAGAAGCCTTTCTTTGCTCTTACATAGCCAACCTTATTTTGTGAAAATTACCTGTTTCTGCCTCCTCTGGACCATAAGCTCATTGAGGGCAGAGACAGTCTTTCATCTAGAACTCAGTGTCTCCTGGCACACAGTAATCATTCATGGGTATTTATGAAGACAAACAAAGGGGGACTCCTCAGTACCCCTCATTTCTTTGTGTGTGTGTGTGTTCTGTAGCCTTTTGTTAGCAACTAAAATAAAAGTTACCTGTTGTACAACATGGGTAGTAATTGAATATAACTGGAGATTTTTATATTCTAATACAGATCATTTATAAATGCAATATCTATATTAAAAGCTTCCTTCTTTTTGTGTATAATTTGCAAATTTATTCTGAAAGCAGAGCATATGTGTGCAAGTCTGCAAAGAGTGCAAATTTAGGATATGGTAAATGCTTCACAAGTTACTTTCAAAAAGCTGACTGCCACAACTGTGCCTTTACAATACTTTTTTTTTTTAATCAAAATATATTTACACCAGCCTTCCTCAGACTGCTTTTAACCACAAAGCATTTTTTTATAGAGTTGAAATTGAGGAAGGATTATACCTACTAGAAAAGAAGATCTGTTCGTTTGAGGTTTCAGAATCCTCCTCAAACCAGGATCAGTATCTTGGAAAGGCTTAGGCCAGGACCCTGGACAGAGTGTGAGTGTGTGCAGGTGGCATTCCTGAGGGTTCAGAGCTGCAGTGAGCTGGGAGAGCTCCAGCTGCACCGCCCACTGAACTGTCTTGCCAGTTTCTACACTGGCTGGTCTGGGCATCCTTCATTTCTTAGTACTTATAAAGTGTTAGTTTCTCAGTCATGTCCAACTCTTTATGACCACATGGACTGTAGCCCACCAGGCTCCTCTGTCCACAGGCTTCTCCAGACAAGAATACTGGATTGGGTTACCTTTTCCTTCTCCAAGGGATCTGCCCAACCCAGGGATCAAACCCAGGTCTCCTGCATAGCAGGTGGATTCTTTACTATCTGAGTTACCATAAGAATATGATTTATAAGGCACTTCATTTGAACTCTGGAGGAAGTAAGACAGAAAATCTAGGTCCCAAGGAGTTTTCAGGGAGGAAATGAAGAAAGGCCAGAATGAGGCTCAATTCCATTCAACTTGACAAGCACCAAGTTGAATGCCCTGGACTTCCCCCACTCCCAGGATGCCAAGAAAGCCTCACCAGGTGGTCCTTCTTGTCTTCCAAGAGGCATTTCATGGCGGTGTGGAACTGCTGAACATCTGTCCCCCTCAGGTCCTCCAGCAGCTTCTGGGGCTGGTACAAACGCTGCTCCAGGAGGCTTTCCATGGCTGCCTGGACACGGAATGCTGGGCGAGTCAGTGAGGACAGGACAGGAGCACACAGCCAGCACCCAGCCAAGCCACCTAATTCCCTGCAGGGACCGCAAGCTGGCAGCCTGCACGCGTGGCTGAGTTGACTCCAAAATTTTTAATGAGCTGCCAACATTTAAAATTCAGGAAATTTCTCACAAAAATCCACAAAGATGTGGCAGTGCTGGACACATGTCCCTCTCTGTATAATAATCAACAGGCCAAGGGGCAGTCGCTCACTGTAATTACTCTTCCTGATCACCACCCTCCAGCCATAGCTGCCTGATCCCTGCAGGCAATTGAGGTTTCAAGTCCAGAGCAGCTGACCTCTACCCAGATATTTTACTATGCCCAGATGGTTACTGCTCAAACCCTCTGCCATGCTCCAAACCCTCTTCCATGCTCCAAACCCTCTGCAGAGGAGCAACATTCAGGCAGCATGAACTGGCTCTGGCATCCCCTCCAGGGTAAGGAGCAGAGGCCATCAGTTTCTCCTAGAGGAGATTTCCTCTGCTATCTGGGGAGCTGTTTTCTAAATCTTCTTTAAATAAAAATGCTCTAAAAAGGCAGCAAAGCATCATGGACAAAAGGTAAGCTCTAGAACCAGACAGTTCAGGACATGGGACAACAGACTGGTTCCAAATAGGAAAAGGAGTATGTCAAGGCTGTATACTGTCACCCTGCTTATTTAACTTATATGCAGAGTACATTATGAGAAACGCTAGGCTGGAAGAAGCACAAGCTGGAATCAAGAATGCCAGGAGAAATATCAATAACCTCAGGTATGCAGATGACACCACCCTTATGGCAGAACCAGACAACCCATGTGCAAATCCCCACCTTGCCACTTACTAGTTGTGCAGCCTCACGCAAGTTCCTTAACTAGGATTGCTAGATAAAACACAGGATGCCTGGCTACATTTGAATTAAAGATAACAGTTAGTAATTTTTAGCATAAGTATATCCCAAATGTTGCATGGGACATACTTATACTAAAAATGTGTTTGTTATTAATCTGCAAGTCAAATTTAACTGAGATTCCTGGGTTTTGACAAATGGGAAACAGTATCTCCAGGTCTCAGTTTTCTCAGCTGAACAGTAGGGACAAGAGTCAAACTTACTTTGTAGGTAAGGATTAATCCTATATCACAAGGCGTAAATGAGTAGGTAAAGTGTTCTCAATCAGTGCCAGCCATTATCCTCTGTCTTGAATGAGCTGAAGAATTGTTTACTCAATGTCTCTCCCTCTAGAATGAAAGGCCCACATGGGTGGTAGGGTGACTGCCTGTTCTGAGTCTCAGTGTCTACAACTGTGCCTGGCAGAGACTAGAGGCTGGATGAGTAGGTACCGAACGAATAAATGAGTATACAAACAGGAAGAGAGGGAGTATAGCTCAAATCAGGTTAAAATATACACATTTCATGAGGAGCCCACTGTCAGAGAGAAAGGGGCAAGCACCACTTCTTTATAGATCACACAGACTGATGAACAAGACAAAGAAAGCAGATGCCGTGAGGCCACCAGCCACCTCCATCCAGTGGCTGTAAGTGGTTAACAGCCAGCAATCTCAGCGCAGCTCTCACGTGAATGTTCATCTTCACCATAAAGTCAGTAAAAGTTGACACAACAAAGACGTATGTCGGGACTTCATTCATAAGTGATAGGACCTCTTTGCCGAATCAGGTAACCGTCTTTGAATTCTGAAAGAATGTTCTTTCAGTTTTCTGTGCTCTTCACAGTGTATTGGTAAAGGCACAACATTGCACCCTGTCCACTAATTACGCTGATGAGGTACAGGCTGGCCAGCTCACTGCAGTTCCTACCATGCCCTGCTGCTGCTGCTGCTGCTAAGTCACTTCAGTCGTGTCCGACTCTGTGTGACCCCATAGACGGCAGCCCACCAGGCTCCCCCATCCCTGGGATTCTCCAGGCAAGAATACTGGAGTGGGTTGCATTCTCCAATGCATGAAAGAGAAAAGTGAAAGTGAAGTCGCTCAGTCTGTCCGACTGTTAGCGACCCCATGGACTGCAGCCCACCAGGCTACTCCGTCCATTGGATCTTCCAGGCAAGAATACTGGGGTGGGGTGCCGTTGCCTTCCCCGCTACCATGCCCTATTGTTCCCTAATGTAAATATCCATTGCCATCTATTTACACACTTGCGTTACTGTTTTTCTTATGGTCGAATTTAAAGGGAAGAAAAATATTTCCTGGACCTGTGATTGAGAGACTGATAATTATACCCAAAGATCCACTCTCTTGTAACTCCTTTTAGCAACAGAAGCCCACACATTTTATCCGGGTACATGGCCTCTCATCTTACTTCTCTGCAGTAAGGTGTGACTGTGGACTGTGACCCAATGAAATGCGAGCAGGAGGAAGTACGCAACTTGTGGGTCACATCCTTAGAGAGAGGCTGTTGACTTTTCACTTCCTCTTTCCCACAGCGCCCNAAGCCCACACATTTTATCCGGGTACATGGCCTCTCATCTTACTTCTCTGCAGTAAGGTGTGACTGTGGACTGTGACCCAATGAAATGCGAGCAGGAGGAAGTACGCAACTTGTGGGTCACATCCTTAGAGAGAGGCTGTTGACTTTTCACTTCCTCTTTCCCACAGCGCCCTCTCTGGGTTGGAGACTGGACATGTTATTTCAACCACACAAGCAGCAACTCCCTAGATGCTGACTAAGCAACAAGACAGAAGGAACCTGCCCCCCGACCCCCACCCCCATGGCCTTTTGCGGTAGTGTTGCCTCTCCTCTCTGGACTTCCCACCTGGCCCTGGACTATTACGTATAATATAAATAAGCCAAATTGCTTCAGTTCAGTTCAGTTCAGTCGCTCAGTCGTGTCCAACTCTTTGCGATCCCATGAATCACAGCACGCCAGGCCTCCCTGTCCATCACCAACTCCCGAAATTCACTCAGACTCAAGTCCATCGAGTTGGTGATGCCATCCAGCCATCTCATCCTCTGTCGTCCCCTTCTCCTCCTGCCCCCAATCCCTCCCAGCATCAGGGACTTTCCCAGTGAGTCAGCTCTTCGCCTGAGGTGGCCAAAGTATTGGAGTTTCAGCTTCAGCATGACTCCTTCCAATGAACACCCAGGACTGATCTCCTTTACGATCGACTGGTTGGATCTCCTTGCAATCCAAGGGACTCTCAAGAGTCTTCTCCAACACCACAGTTCAAAAGCATCAATTCTTCGGCACTCAGCTTTCTTCACAGTCCAACTCTCACATCCATACATGACCACAGGAAAAACCATAGCCTTGACTAGACGGACCTTTGTTGGCCAAGTAATGTCTCTGCTTTTTAATATGCTATCTAGGTTGGCCATAACTTTCCTTCCAAAGAGTAAGCGTCTTTTAATTTCATGGCTGAGCTGCTGTAATTTGACGGGGCTTTGCTGAGAGACGGCAGCTCAGCCTATACCCTATACAGACACCATATCTCCATCAAAAGTAGAAAAACGAAAGACAAAAGAGCTTATAGCACGTTTCCAAAAAAACTGGACAGAACGCGTTTCTTTGCGGAAGTGAAGACTGGCTCTCCACCAGTTCTCCAACTCACCTGGCTCCTGAGTTTGCAATCTCTGTGCACTGAGAGGGGACACAGGGGTGGTCTCAGATACACACCTTCAGGCTGGGGATGGTGAAGGCAACGTGCCGTGAGTTCAGATAGGCCAGGACTCTGTGGGACAGGTCTGCCGTCCACACGTGGGAGCTGCAGTCAAAGACAGACAGAGAGGGTCATGCCAGGTTCCGCTAGGATGGGTAGTCCCCCTGCTAGCTGAGAGCTCAGGGGACCGAAGCTCAGAGAGGACAGTGGGAGTGGGCCAGGATGCTAGGAACTCTGTGCTTGGAGGAAGGCGATGTGTTGCCCTGGCACAGTGTAGGGGGGATTCCAGTATTAAGAACCCACCCAAACACCAGTCTCTCAAAGACAATAATCAGTTTCAGAGCTGTGTGCTATATTCTAAATCCTATAACAATCCACTCAGATTAACAATCCAAACAGACGGACTTGGACAGGTGTCCCTCCTCCAGGGGATCTTCCCAACCCAGGGATCAAACCCAGGTCTTCCTCACTGCGGGTGGATTCTTTACCAGCTGAGCCACTAGGGAAGCCCCCTGACTATATTAAATTTACAAAACAAATGCTGTGTGTATCCTGAGAGGCTGGAATAGCATAGTTAAGACTGTTGGCTCAAAACCTGGATTTGAATCCTGGCTCTACCACTCAACTGTGTGGACTCAAGCAATTTACTGAGTTTTCCTGTGCCCCAGTTTCCCTTTCTATGTAACATAGCTGCTGCTAAGTCACTTCAGTCGTGTCCGACTCTGTGTGACCCCATAGACGGCAGCCCACCAGGCTCCCCCGTCCCTGGGATTCTCCAGGCAAGAACACTGGAGTGGGCTGCCATGTCCTTCTCCAATGCATGAAAGTGAAAAGTGAAAGTGAACTCGCTCAGCCATGTCCGACTCTTAGCGACCCCATGGACTGCAGCCTACCAGGAGTGGGGTGCCGTTGCCTTCTCCGATGTAATATAGCTAACTGTGAGAATTAAATCTGTCCACACATGTAAAGTGCTAAAACATTGCCAAACATACAGAAAACGCACACCTTCATTCATAACAGCCAAAAACTGAAAACAACTCAGATGTCCAACAACAGGTGAAATGTTCAACAGGTGGTAATACCCATTCAATGGAATGCCACTCACTCAGAAAAGGGGAATGAGTGGGACTTTTGCTTCCAGCTGTTATGGAGTAGCTGGCAGTGGATAAATTCTCCTGTCTTAAACAATTAGAAGGCCTTTTATAACCACATTCTCGTTATAGATAGGTAGGTGCTGCTAGATAGATGGATAGTTAGAGACAGATAAAAAATTTTAGCCTGCAAGAATATATTCAATACTGTCAACTGGAGTTACTTTAGGGAGAAGAGTGTTTATGGGGATCTTTCACTTTAATATGATTGAGCACTCCTGTCATGGGGCCCCAAGTCTCCCATCTGTCCTTCATAGTACTTGTTATATTAGAATTATCTGTTAATATTTACCTTGCCACCACACTATGCAGTGCCCTGCTCCACAGGGCGGCATCTAACAGCACATAAAGGGACAGTGAGGGACTTTCCTGGTGGTCCAGTGGTTAAGACTCCCATCGCAGGTGGCACCAGTTCGATTCCTGGTCAGGGAACGAAGATCCCACAGGCCGCATGGTGTGGCCAAATAAAATAAAATGATAGAGCATTCTAAAAAAATTAAGTGACAGTGCGCCCTGGGGCCAGGCTGCTAGATACACACCCGAGCTTCATCACTTCCCAGTGAGGGAATCGACCTTAAATCACCTCCTTGGGCCTCAGTTTCAGTATTCTGTCCAATGAGACAACAAAAGGACATACCTGGATGGGAGGAGGCTGAGGTTTTATGAAGATTATATGTGTATTCTATGCATAAAGCACTTAGAATAGTACCTGCTACATAGTAAGCACTCAGTAAATGTTGGCTCTTGTTTTACAGCAGAGGGGGCCAAAACTATATGGAACAAATGTATCTATTCTAAAACACTTGTGCATTGGCTAAATTTTGGATAAACTGGATAAACGAGTATATAGTACTTTTTATAGTTAAGGGAGTTCCATTGAGAAAATCTATTCCATCCCTCCCCCTCCCCTTTAGGATGAGTTACCTTTGAAACTGTATGAGATCCAGCAATGCTACAATGGAAATAAAATGAAAAGACACCTTAAAAAGGAATCATTCCAGAGAGATCACAGGCACCTCCTGTTTGAAATTCTTAGACGAAACAAGCGGGGACAGTGGGAATGTTACCATTCAGGTAGCTTCCATCTATTATTTCTTCCTAAAAGGCAAAGAGATAACATCAAGTATAACATCCCCGAGTTGGCGGTTTCAGCAGAGGGGATGTTGTTAAGAAGAAAATGGAATACTCACCGCCATCTTTTGCAACAATGGGTGCAAATCTGCAACAAAGCCATTGAATGTATAAACAGAATTGAATGGGATGACCTTCAAAAATACAGATGTGTTAAGAAAAGAGCCCCCAGAAAAGATTACTCATGACGGAAGTTTTTAGTGAATTTTTATTTTACTTGTGCCAGTGTGAGGAAATCTTGGTTTAAGAAACCCTTTTAGAATAACCCTGAAAATTCTACACATACAGGCGCATACAGGGCACACAGACACGCACACATCCCAGAACACTCTGTAGCACCATATACCTGAACTGACCTAACCCCACTCCATCCCCTGAGATGTGTGGAAACGTGACAGATGACTCCTCCCTCGGGACTTACCCTGCCGGGAGTCTGGAACGCTATAACTTGCCACTCCAAGGCTCAGGAAAAGGAACAGCCAAAGAGAGCATCTCCGAGCTTCCTGAGACATTCTCCTGCAGTTAATTCAAGCACAGACATGATTCAGGGTTGTATATTTTAGACATATTTAAGAATAATCAGAAGACAAGGGAAAAACAGATAGACCCAGAATCCCATAAAGATTTTTTTTTTTTAATTCCATCCACCTTGCTCCATCTAAACTTCTTTGCTGGTGTAAAACACAATCATCTCTCTCCTCAGTTATAATGGCCTGTTTATATTCTTACAACCACCTCTCATTCCCCTCAATTGAACAAAGAGGAGTGGTTAAAAGCATGGACTCTGTAATAGCTGACAAGGGACTTACATCTAGAAAATAAAAAGAAGTCTTACAATTCAGTAGGTAGAAGATGAACAAGCCAACGGGGAGAAAATATGAACCTAAATTTCATTTTTAAAAAATACAAATGGCCAATAAGCATCTAAAGGACTATCAGTGTTGTTCAGTTCAGTTCAGTCGCTCAGTCGTGTCCAGCTCTTTGAAACCCCATGGACTGCAGCAGGCCAGGCAAATATTAGTTTTCAAGAACATGCTGTTGATAACTAATGAGATACTGTAAGTGAGCCAGACCCTGTGGAGCCTTCCCAGAACAGACCCCC